>FTPT01000075.1:0-37947 GCA_900156845.1 Coprinopsis strossmayeri
TATTTATAGTCCAACACTCTCTTGCACATGTGGACGGTCGTGGTTGGACAGTGTTGAGGTGTGGAAGAATGTGGAGAGGAAGGAAAAGGGAGAGGTTAAACTCAAGGATAAGGATGGGTATGATTACCTTCCTTTTTTATTCCAGCGAGTCTGGGGAACTAGGATGCATATAGTACGCAGACAACAAACTTCGAGGAGTGTGATAGAATCGTGCCGCTTTTTAGACATGAGATGTGTAACCTTCAAGGAATGTCAGATTCTACTTTCTATGATATACCTCATGATCCACATAGATGCTCAAATGCCCAACACATTGTGCAAGTTCGTACTTGCCCTTCCCGACTCGCAAAACTTAAACTGACAGTTTTCACATCACCAATGTCCATTGACATATGGTATGTAGGTATTGACAAGGTAGTATGTTGCAATGCCCAACCAACTCGCATCAAGTGCTGGTTACGGGCGCTTCAACATTAGAATTCATTGCTCCGACTCTCCATTGAATGCCCTCCTCTCCTCCTGCCTCCTTGTTCTCTCATCCCAAAATGCATCCTCCAACTTCTTCACACTTTCAGGACTCAAATGGAACTCAGGCTTCACCATGAATGTCCGCAACTTGTACTTGCTTCCTCCTCCTCCTCCTTTTCTGATCCAACCCCCATCTTCTCTTTCTTCCCCCTCCTCACCTTGTCCTACACCCTTCTCACCTTCTTCGCCCTCTTGCACAACATAGATCTTCTTAACCAACTCCCCCTCCACTTGAAGGACATCATTCTGCGAACCGTTGGGTGGCTGGCCTCAGGGAGAGCCACAGCACCGGTTTGGGCCACATGGAGGTGAGTTGGGAGCACCTGATTGCTTTTTTTGGTTTTGTTTCAGACGATTGTGGGTCGTTGGTGTTGGTATTGGGGTCCGGGTCATTGGTATCAGAGGCAGTAGTAGTGATGAGGTTGGTGGGGGTGGTGGTGGTGGCACCAGAGCCGATGGTTTGAGCTTTGGAATCGAGATCCACAGATGACGATGGTTCAGGCAGATCCTCAAAGTGAGGATAAACCACTTCAAATCTCACAAGTGCTTTCCCTATAACACATTCACACACACACACCCATCACCAAATATGAAAGACAAGAAAGAAAAGAAGAAAAAACTCACCAGACAGATCAGTGGTAATCCTACCTCTGAGAGACCTTCTCTTCCATTTCTTACTCTTGGGGTCAAAAAACCTGTCATGGGACCACATATGGGCACGGCTCTTCAGGACCTCACTGAAAGTCGCTTTGTAGATGGCGTCGTCCTCGAGGATGGTGTGCTGGAATTTATTGTGCGACAGGTCGAGCAGGAAGGGCGTGTGGATGGAGGTGAGGATGGAGGAAGAAGCCTTTTTGAGGTGCGTGCTTGGGGTTCTGAGTCCTTTGGAGGCTCCCACCGACGGCAAAGGCACCCCTCCGTTCCTCTCCCGATCAACATTCTCCTGCTCCTCGCCTTGCCACAACAACTCTCCAATCTTCTCATCCTGTTCTGCACTAACGACGCCTGTAGTTAGGAGACAATAATAGATAGGTGCGTACTGCGCGATTCCACGGAGAACGAGGAGCGGGATTTACCACGGGCCGTGGCACGAAGGGTCCACCAAGTCGTGCCCAGCATCGAATACCTCCTTTTTCACATAAACACGTTCATCCAAGTCTTGAGCGGTTGCCCTTGCCTTAGACTTCACATTCACATTCAGTGGGGGTGGGTCGACAACTCTAAACCGTAGGCTCCCAGCGGCAGGATGAACGGTCGGGCACTGTGATGTAGGCTCGGGACGGTGGAAATAGAGAACTCCGTGTGAGCCAGGTGGGAAGTGCCGACTCTGAGCAGTGGGGCGTAAATCAACGACGCACTCGCCGTGCGCGGCCTGCGTGGGGGTGTTCCGCACGTACTTGGGCAGGGCTTCCCGGTGCTCTGGGAGCCACGGCCATTCGTGTGGCGTCGAGAACAAGGCAAGCAGCGTTGTCTTGCCGGAGATGTTGCGGTAGGTGGCGGCGTCAAGCATTGAGGGCGAGAGAGAGTATATGCGGGGTAGGGTTTGCTGTCTCGGGCTGCGTTTTAGGTTCTTGGAGGAGGACTGTGTCGGGGTTTTCCGGTTTTGAGGGATGGGATGTACATTTTCTGTTGTTTTAGATCGAGGTTGAACAGGCCTGAGACTGCGCTATAGACTTGTAGTATTAATTTTGGGCATCTTGGAGGTTTAGCGCGTTGAAAATGTCACTTACCGAGTAATAGTTCTTCTTCCGAGCAACATACTAGCCAATTGTCAAGATACCATGGGAGGAACGAGCAGGAGAAAAGCAGTAGCGGTCCACGTCTCGTGTTATTTGCGGTTGTTTGTTATCATTGGCATTTGGCGGTGTCGAACTTGGCTTCGTTCGCCATGTTTTCATTGTCCTAGCGCTGCCTGCCAGGGGTCAGACTTGCTAATTGGTGGGTGGAAAAGATCTGCGCAAGTCCTGTTAGAACGGAAAAGGCCGAATTGGAGCCCACGTGTGGCTGTTTTATGTGCCAGTTGGCGGCTCTCTGCCCGTCCAAGTCCAACACTTCACGCCGTATAATAGTAATATAGAGAGCGAAGTTAAAGCCTACTCAAACGACCACTGGAATTCAAAGTCGAATGAATATCCAAGGCCTGCACAATCCACCCCAAGTAGACCACCTCTCGTGAGGTATAAAACCTGGAGTGGAGCGACCGAGATAGAGCCATCTCGCTCTCCCATTCATCTCAACCTCTAGTGCAAATGTCTTCTCTCCACAATGGCGACGCTCCTGGCCCTGACAGAACCTGGATAGTATCTTTGAGCACGCTTGCTGGAGCTCTCGGCGATCGCCTCTCACAACCGTTCGGGCCCGGACAATGATGCGAGCTATTTGTCGAATCCTTTAACTCTCCCGATCCTTCAGTCACGGACTCAGCCACCTGGCAATACTCTTCCTAGATCTCTCTGGAAGGAGCGCCTGGGGCTCTCAGCCTCCGACCTTCTACCTACCATGGAAGACGACGGCGACCTCCTCGCCCATATCTGGTGGTGGTGGTCAAGGTCAAGAAGGAAGAGGATAACGAATAAATGGAGGAGCGAGCACGGCGTAGAAATAGCGAGAGAGGGGCTGCTTATCGAGTTAAAGAAACCGACCCCCGCACTTGCAAGGAAGGACATGGTCACAGTACAAGTGAGCCGCTCAAAATTTTGCGCAGCAGTAGGGAAGATTAAATAGGTTTCTATAGATGTATTACTATTTAAATTACAGAAGACATGGTATGATTTTCGTATGAAAAGATGCAACTGTAGTACTTCCCATAGGACCTCCTATTGTTAATCTCTCACAGGTGACACCTAAATTTGAGTCAGGGTTTCCACATACGCTTATCCTAGGACGTGACTACGTGCTCCGACTCTCAGATTCATATGGTAAATCAAAAAATAAAATAATTGTACATGCCCACGCTCCAGTATAGTCCAATCGCACAACCTTGACATTTCAATTTATATATATATATTTGACAAACCTAGGTCAACCGGTCACTTACAAGGCCCGAGACTGTAGTTAATCCATGCGTCTTTATTAATTATCAAGAATGAAGGGGTCAGGACCTTGCCCGTACCGCGTGGCTAACAAGAAACAAACAAAAGTTCAACTACGCGACTCCTAAGTGGAAGCTGGCGAGGAAGGCACATCGAGGGCAACTTCAGCCTGCCAAGCACCTCTGAACACATTCCGGAGCTGAACCAGTACAAGGTGCTCGAATTCAATACCACCAGGACCACCGACAACGTACCGCGCATCGATAGGGCGCTTCTTCTGCGCCGCAGCGGCCATGAATCGCGCGAATTCTTTCGCGACCTCAAAGGCGAGCTGAGCATGAGTGATAGGATACCCTATTGACGATAACAGCTTGATCGTACGAGACCGGGTGTTGTATCCGGGCCATAGGATTCGGAGTTCGAGTGAGGTAGCTCCTGGTTGGGTGCCGGCAAACACAGCGTTCAGGTTGTTGCCCCCCGCTATGGCTGGCTTAAGGACGACCTTGCCACTTCGGTCGGTAAGCTCGGACATATGGATTCCGATCTTTGCGCTTCCCTCGAGGCCGAAACTGATAGGCTGCAGGCGGTCACGGGCTTCCGAGGGTGGCAGGTTGGGATAGGGTTGCGGGAGCCATGTTGTCCAAAATGGTGATACCAATCCGAGTCCTTGTCCATGTCGGTGTTCTTGTCGTTGTGCGAGCTGAACTTCTCTTGGAGGTAAGACCGGAAAAGCCTGACCACTAAGTGTACCTTCGGTTTGGGGACGGTGAGACGAGGTCGAAGACTGCCAGGTGCCTTCTGTGAAAGAACTTGAAGGCATTCCAGATGATTGCAGTACCTGGGGGCGTTCAGACAGATGCGACGGGCCATCGGCGAGAGCTCCAGCAAGCGAGCTGTAGGTCGATATCTTGAACATGCCTTCCGGGACACAAGAATCGATCAGGTTGAAAAAAACCATTGTCAGAAGAGTATGCAATGTTGGATGAATGGGTAAGAGAGATGGATTTCCTCTTCCCAGTCGCTCGAGTCCCGCTTTTATACTTTTCCAGAAATGGTGCGGTTTGGTGACCCTCCACGATCCGAAGGCTCGCATCACCTGGCCGCTTAGGGTTTGAGCATTGTTCTGTGGGAAGCAGAGGAACAAAGGGGAAATTGAAAGTCCTTTGAAACAATCAGTGTGGGTTTTTCCACGCCGAGAATTGAGCCACACAAGTACATAAAATTTCCTTTTCTGGAATTTGGACCCTGAGATGTTATGTACTTGGAAACGTCTGTTGGTGCTACTGCAAAATTTTTAGATACCTAGGACAATGCTTTGATTATGTCTCCGGGGCGACGTCGTGGCATCCCGCCTCAAATGAGCGACAGTCCCTGACTTTTGATTCTTCAATACACATATATACACTCAGCACCGCTGATGAAAGTCTCAATTCTCGCCGTAGGAACAATGGTGAGAATTATTCTCATATCCTCTCTTTGTTTCTTTCAGCAAGACAACTCAAACCAATTCATTTACCAATATGGTATTTTTGTGTCTGTCTCCCCAAATTGAGACAGAATTGGCGAGCCCAAGGAACGTGTACAGTGTGAATACGGTTCTCCCTGAAGACCGCATATGCCCAAACCTCAAGAACACGGCTCGAGTCGGCGAGTCCAACCGGCGACAGGGCGCTTAATGCTATCGGAAACCCAACACAACGCAACGTGGTATTGCTATAGTCAATCTAGTAATTGGTCACTCGAATTTAAAGTAGATAGTCCACCTGCCCTTCAAGCACCCACCAATCGCCTCTCTCCTCCCTGGCGAAACCTACCGCCTCCCTGCCCTCGCTTCCCAAAATGCATCCTCCAATTTCTTCACACTCGCAGGGCGGAAATGGTGTTCAGGTTTCACCATAAGCGTCTTGAGTCTATACCTGTCCTCGTTTCCTCCCTTCTCTATCTTAACTTCCTCCCCATCTTCCTCTCCAACACTGCTCGCATCTTCATCACCACCATTCAAACCTTCACCTTCCTCTCTACCAATACCACCTTCACCACCTTCTGTTGTGAAATAAATCTTCTTGATCAATTCGCCCTCCCTCTGAATCGCCTTCATCCCACCACTTCCTTCATGGTCTTCAGAATCATAACCATCGGGTGGCACGACCCACTTGAGGAGCCTCAACACAAGTTTCGGCGCTGCTTTAGGCTGCACGAAGGAATTCGAGGTGGAAGGGCGGCGGTCCTTTGTTTTTCGCTTTGGTTGATATGGGTCGGAATCCACGGACGACGATGGGCCAGGCGCGCCTGGCATATCCAAGTCGAGATCAGGATAGATTACCTCGAATCTTACAAGCGCTTTCCCTATAATATATTTGATTTTTTTGATTAGTCCATCAAACGTAACGCACACTCGTCAACACCAAAGAAAAGAAGAAGAAAAAAAAGGAAATTCACCAGACTGATCAGTCGTAACCGAACTTCTAACATACCTCTTCCTCCATTTTTTACCCTTCGCATCGTAATATCTGTCGCCAGTCAACATCCAGCTGTAGCTCTTTAGGACCCAAGTGAAAGAGGCCTTGTAGATTGCGTCATCCTCAAGTATGGTGCACTGGAACTGATTGTGCGAGAGGTCGAGCAGGAAGGGCTCGTGGATGGAGGGGAGGACGTAGGAGGAGGTTCGGAACATGAGCGAGGAGGAGGTGTGGATGTTTGAGGTTCCGAGTTCTTTGGAGGCTCCCACTGACGGCAAAGCAGCCCTGCGACCCAGATTCTCGCCTATTCGCAACAATTCCCCAATATTCCTATCCTGTTCCGCGCTAACGAGGCCTGTAGATAGGAGACAACGATAGATGGGTATGTAGCGCACGCTCCCACGGAGAACGATGAGGGGGATTTGCCACGGCCCGTTGCGCGAAGGGTCCACCCGTTGAGAACAAGGCGAGCAGTGCTATCTTGCCAGAGATGTCGCGGTACGTGGTCGCATCAAGCGTTGAGGGCGACAGGGAGGTTATCCTCGGTGGGTGTTGTCGTTTGGATCTGGGATTTTTGGGACGAGCTGGAGGCTGTGTGGTGGTGTACGCTCGAGAGAGAGGTGGTATTTGGTGGATAAACAGGACTGAGAGGACCGCTCTATAGACTTTCAATATTAGGCATGCGGCGCTTTTCAGAGCATTGAAATTGTAGCTTACCCAGTGATATTTGTTCTTCTAAGCAACATACTAGATATTTTTTAAGACGCCATGGGAGGAACAAGCAGGAGAAGAACAGTAGCAGTCGAAGATGGTCCACGTCGCGGTCCGTGTTATTTGTGCTTGTTTGTTATCATCAGGGCTTTTGGGCGGCAGAACTGGGTTCCGTAACTTTCGTTCCCCGTTTCAAATTTGACTTATAACCGTCTGCTGAGTGCTCAGGCTTATAGTTCAGTAACTCACGTTTGCGTAACCACGAACTTCTCGCCGTAGAAAGAAAGCTAAAATGGTGGGAATTGTTTTCATATCCTCCCTTTGTTTCTTTCATATCCGCGAATCAATTCTTTTACCAATAGGTTATTTTCTCACTTTTTGGTCTACATACGTCTCCCCAATTGAAAATTGAGACGGAATTGGCCAACAGCCGGAGTGATACATGGAGTCTAGAGTCAGTGCCACCGGAGACATCATGATCTGCAAGAGGGAGCCCAAGGACCGTGTATAGCATCAATGCGGGTCTCTCTGAAGATCCCGTATGCCCAAACCTCAAGAACACGGCTCGAGTTGGCCAATGGAGCCGGCGACGGGGCGCTCAATGCTATCGGAAACCCAACACAACACAACGTGGTAGTTCTATAGTCAATCCAGTAATTGATCCCTCAAATTTAAAGCAGATAGTCCACCTGCCCTTCAAGCGCCCACCAATCTCCTCTCTCCTCCCAGCTGAAACCTACCGCCTCCTCGCCCTCGCTTCCCAAAACGCATCCTCCAACTTCCTCACACTCGCAGGACGCAAATGGAGTTCAGGTCTCACCATAAGCGTCTTAAGTCTGTACCTATACTCGTTTCCTCCTTTCTCTATCTCCACTTCCTCCCCATCTTCCTCTCCAACACCGCTCGCATCTTCATCATCACCACCACCATCATTCAAACCTCCACCTTTCTCCCCAAAATCAATACCAATACCAACTTCACCATCCTTTCGCATGCCATAAATCTTCTTGATCAATTCGCCCTCCCTCTGAATTGCCTTTGTCCCACCACGTCCTTCATTCCCACCGCGACCTTCCGAATCATAGCCATCAGGTCGCACGACCCACTTGAGGAGCCTCAACACGAGTTTCGGTCCTGGTTTAGGCCGCACGACGGAATTCGAGGTGGAGGGGGGGCAGCCCCTTGTTTTTCGTTTTGGTTGTAAGTCGGAGGTGTTGAGGTCCACCGTGGTACCAGAGTCGGTGCTAGTGTCATGGTTAGAGCTAGAGTTGGCGGCTGCGGCGGTACCAACATGGTTAGTGTCAGAAACGAGCTCTGACTCGAGATCCAAGGACGACGATGGTCCAGGCGCGCCGCGCATACCCGAGTCGAGGTCAGGATAGATCACCTCGAATCGTACAAGCGCTTTCCCTATAATATANNTCACCAGACTGATCAGTCGTAACCGGACTTCTCACATACCTCTTCCTCCATCTCTTATTCTTCGCATCATAAAATCTGTCGCCAGTAACCGTGCAGCTGAAGCTCTTCAGGGCCCAAGTCAAAGTGGCCTTGTAGATCGCGTCGTCCTCGAGTATGGTGCACTGGAACTGATTATGACTGAGGTCGAGCAGGAACGGCGTGTGGATGGAGGTGAGGATGGAAGAGGAGGTGTTGAACGTGAGCGAGGAGGAGGAGGCGTGGACGTTCGAAGTTCCGAGTTCTTTGGAGGCTCCCACCGACGGCAAAGCTGCCTTGACACCCAAATTCTCGCCTACGCGCAACAACTCCCCAATCTTCCTATCCTGTTCCGCGCTAACGAGGCCCGTAGATAGGAGACAATGGTAGATAGGCGCATAGTGCGGGACACCACGGAGAACGACGAGCGGGATCTGCCATGGCTGATGGCGCAAAACATCCACCAGATCGTGTCCAGCGTCAAACACCTCCTGTTTCACGTACCTGCGTTCACCTAAATCGCGATTCACCTCCGGCGGCAGCGGCGGCGGCGCGACGACTCTAAAGCGTAAGCTCCCAGCTGCGGGATGGACGACGGGTTGTTCGGGTGTAGGCTCGGGGCGGTAGAAATAGAGGAAACCGTGCGAGCCAGGGGGGAAGCGCATGCGATTGGCGTAGCGCAGCCCACCGCGCGCGCTCTGTGTCGGGACGTGCCGCACCGACTTGGGCAGGGTTGCGGGCGGCCGTGGGAGCCAAGGCCATTCGCGCGGCATCGGAAGCAAGACAAGCATACCGGTCTTGTTGGAGAAGTCGCGGTAGGTGGTCACATCAAGCGTTGAAGGCGATAGGGAGGTTATGCTCGGTACGCGTTGGCGTTTGCGTTTGGGTTTTGTTGTGGGGGGTGCGGGAGGCTGTTGTGGTGATGGTCTAGGTTTTGAGGGAGAGGAGAGGCAATCAGGACACGTAAATGTGAATGAGAGTCGGCGTATCTTCGAGAAAGACGCGGTATTCGGCGGCTGGGCAGCCCTGAGAGCTCTCTATAGACTTTGAATCAATATTAAGTTTAGAGCGTTGAGAATGCAGACTACCGAGTTATATCTGGTTTTCTGAAGAGCATAGTAGGTATCTGTCACGACGCCATGGGAGGAACGAGCGGGAGAAGAGCAGTGGCGATCCACGTCGCCATTGGGCTCGTGGTATTTGCGCATGTTTGTCATCCGTCGGGCCTTTCGCGACTTCCCCTGTTTTCGTCCTACCGCTGTCTCCTACAGATTTTCAGACTTCTCTCCTAGTGGGTGGCGATCATGTATGCAAATTCCAACGGGAAGAGGGACTCTAGCCGTGTTCTCGAGGGCTTGGGCATACTGGGTCTTCAGGGAGAAACACATTCCCACTGTACACGGTCCTTGGGTTCCCCATTTGTCTATCATAATGTGTCCGGTGGCACCGACTCTAGACTCCATGTATCACTCCAACTGTAGGCTGGCAATTCTGTCTCAATTTGGGGAGACGTATGTAGACGAAAAAGTGAGAAAATACCATATCGGTAAATGAATTGATTCGAGGCTATGTTGCCGATGGCGAATCTGAAGGAAACAAAGGGAGGACATGAAAGCCATTTTCATCGTTTCAGCATTGTTTCTACGGCGAGTATTTGCGACCTTCATCAACAGTACTGACTGTACAATATTATATATGTATTCAAGAACCAAAAGTCAGGGTCTGTCGCCCGTTTGAGGCTGGAAGCCACGACGTCGCCCTCATAAAATCAAAGCATTGTCCTAGGTATCTATGATTTTTGTGGCACAGACGTTTCCAAGTAACATCTCAGGGTTCGAATTCCAGAACTTTCAACTTTGCCTTTGTTTCTCTCCTTCCCACAAGAACAATGTTCAAACTCAAAGCGGCCAATTGATGCGAGCCGTCAGATCGTGTGGAGGGCCATCAAACCACACCATTTCTGGAAAAGCATAAAAGCGGGGACTCGAGCGAATGAGAAAAGGAAATCCACCTCTCCTACTACCCATTCATTGTGTACTTGTCTGACAATGGCTTTTTTCAACACGCTGGATTTTCGTGCCCCACAAGGCACATTCCAGATACCAACCCACAGCCCACTTCCTGGAGGTCTTGACAATGGCCCATCACAACTTCACAACGTTCAAAGTTTCAACGCCCACTCCGAAAGCCCCCAGGTACTGGATTTATTTGGAAGGCCCTCAAGTTCTTTCACAGCAGGCACTAGCCAGTGCTCGACCTCGTCTCACCGCCCCCAAACCGAAGTGGCATTCAGTAATCATGATTTGCCGGTCTTACCTCCAAGAGAAGTTCAGCTTGCACAAAGAGGACATGGACAAGAATCGGGATCGCCCTTTTGGACGACATGGCTCCCGCAACCCTATTCCTTCCAGCCCAAGTTGGAAGGCCACCGTGACCTCCTGCCGCCTATCAGCTTCAACCTCATCAGAAGCGCAAAGATAGGAATCCACATGTCCATGCTTACCGACCAAAATGGCATGGTCACCCTTAACCTGGCAGACGTAGCGGGGGGAAACGACCTGGCCGCTGTGTTTGCCAGCACCCAACCTGGATCTACCTCGTTCGAACTCCGAATCCTGTGGCCCGGGTACCAAACGTGGTCTCGCAAGATCAGGCTGGTATCGCTCAGGGGCCACCCTCTCACTCATGCTCAGCTCGCCTTTGAGGTGGCCAAACAATTCGCGCGGTTCATGATCGCGGCGCAGAAGAAGTGCCCGACCGATGCGCAGTACGTTGTCGGTGGTCCCGGTGGCATCGAATTCGAGCACCTCGTGCTGGTTCAGCTCCGGAATCTGTCCAGAGATGTTTGGCAAGCTGAAGTCGCCCTCGATGTCCGACCCTCTCTGCCAGCTTCCACTTAGGAATCGCCTAGTTGAGCTTTTTCTTGTTTTGTCTTTCCTTTCTCCCTTTTCATTTTGTATATGGTTTATTCTTTTAATTTCGAGTCTCTGGCCTTGTACTAGTAGTGACCTAGGTTTGTCACATATATATATACATAAATTGAAAAATAAATTTGATTGGACTATACTCGAGCGTTGGCGTGTACAATTTTTAATTTACCATGTGAATCCGAGAGTCGGAGTGCATAGTCACAGCCTAGGATAAGCGTCTAATCCCGATCTTGAATCTAGAACCCGCATTGTTTGGAGCGCGTTTTTGTGGTATACAAAGCCCCACCAACATCGTACAGCCTCAAAAAGAGTGCGACATAACGAGTCCATGTTTCTGCTGTGAAGAGGACCGAGGTCGATCCGCACAGGTGGCTTCGGTTAAGACTTGGGATTCCCCATTGTTAATTCGTATTCTACAAATGGGTCAATTAAAACTCGTTGTATTCTATTCTATTTGATCTTATTTATTTGAAATATCTCTATATCTCCTCTTCTGAATCCCCAAAAACGCTAACAATAAATAAATCGACTGTCATGACTCGACATTTCAACACTCGCACTACCCCTTGGACCCCCCTGGACTAGTCGATGAGTCTTAAAGACTCGGTGTTACGCTATAAATGAATTAACCATTTCGCCGTAACACATCCAACACCCCCATTTCTCGCTTCCCTCTCCTACTCCTCTTTTCCCATCCATTCTTCTCCGTAACCTCTCCCTCTTTGCCTTCTTCAACCTCTCCAAAAAATCCCTTCCACCAAAGCGCCCTCCTCTCCTCTCACCTCAACCCCGACCTTCCACATGCAACACGAACCACCGTAATCACCACCACTCGGCGCTTGTCATGTCATGTAGACGCAAGGCCGGTATTCGATGCGCCGGGAGTTGGTTTCCGAGTTTCGGCGCTAGACTACGAAGACGAGACTTGAGCTGAAACCTGAGGTCCTCGGCGGTTAAATAAACAGGAAGAATGCCAGTTCGCATCCTCATCTTCTGGTCTCTCCGTGTTGTATCGCATTTTCTGTCGAGTCTTGACGAAGAAAACTCCAAGTTTCAGTTCCTGTTTCGTGCGAAGACCTCCCACTTCATTTCGCGCGAAGACCTGCCAACTCCATTTCACGAGGAACTCCAACTCCCCACGGTCAGATTCACCAATTGATGCATATGCGCAGGTTCCCACTCGATTTCGTCGCCCTTCGTCGCTCGAAACTTGCGCACGTACTCTCGTTGGAAGTACTGGTCTTTCAGGTTCGGGGGCACCAGCCATTCGAGCAGACGCAGTCGGAGAGTAAAGGCTCGACGTTCTGACTGGGGTACTACTTCGAACCGGACCAATCCCGTGCCTAGCCGTACAAAGATTCAAGCAAACACGTCGAGAGATTTTGAAAGTCAGAAGTGAAAGAAATAGAGATATAGAGAGAAGACGCACTGGAATAAGGCGACACAGCCTCCTTCCCAACCACATACGTCACAACGACATATTTCAGCACGACCTTCTCAATCCCACCTTTCGTGAGCACGAATTTGAGGTTGTGTATCCCGAGCTTGAGTCGGCCAGCCTGAGGCGAACGTCCGTGGATCTCGATTCGGAAGCCGATACCGCAAACATTGATGCTACCAACGACGCCATCGACCTGAACAGTCCCACCGATGACCACAGCGGTGCTGACGATGCCAACACCAATCCCGGCGACTCCCAGAAAACAAAAAGAAAATTTAGTCGACCCCGACTCCACTCTATCCCGTTCGTGAAGCCTAAACCCGCGCCGAGACTGGTTTTCCGGTTACTCAAGTGGGTTGTGCCGCCTGACAGTTATTCGGATGATGTGGTTCAGAGAGAGGGGGAGTTGCTTAAGGTTGTGAAATGGGGTGGAAACAGAGAGGGTGATGGAGGTGCTGTTGATCGTGAAGAGGGTGGTGAGGTTGTGAGTGGTATCGGAGACGAAGGAGAGGCAAGGTACGATGAGCAAGGCGAGGAGGTTACGATAAAGACACGGGGCAAGTATAAGCTCAAGACGTTTATGGTGAGGCCTGAGTTCTATTTGAGCCTGATGAGTCTGAAGAAGTTGGAGGATGTGTTTTGGGCTAGGTGGGAACGGGAGCGGACACAGTAGGCTTCGAGCACCAGAGAGGATGGGAATGATAGAGCACTGTGAGAGTCGGACACTGGGCGTTGGGTCGATTGACCCCATTAAGGAGTAGATGTGTTTATTGGTATTTGAGGAGCTTTCAGTGGCTTAGATTCCGAGTGTAGGTATTATAATAAACAAATCAAGGGCAAAAGAATACAAATTGAAATAACTGATTCTGTGTTGAAGGACAGTCGGAACGTGTCGAGATAAGTGCCCGTAACCGAGGACGGGGCCAAATTTCAGGCAAGTTCTAGCCGGGGCTGATGAGGCTCTTTTTTTGAGCGTAGGACGTACCTGGCTCGCATTTCGAGGAACAGCGCGTTGTGTGGGCGCAGTTGATCAACTTGGTGCTCCCCGATGGCGGTATGGACGAAAGCGACAGTGAGAGAGGTATCAACGAAGACACGAATTCGCAGCGGCCGAATAGAACGCCACAATACAGTCCCAACCACTCATTCCTTTGACCCTCACATTGTTTTGGCATATCGATAGAATATTCGTTATTAAAGATAAACACAGGAAGAAAAATATATGAAATTAAGTCCTCTAGCGTAACTCGTTCAGCCACCGGAAATCTGAGCATTCTTGGCCGTTGTCTGGGTCTTTGTCTTCACCTTCATCTTCATCATCCTCACCTTCGTCTTCATCATCCTCACCTTCGTCTTCATCATCCTCACCTTCGTCTTCATCATCTTCACCTTCGTCTTTATCTTTGTCTTCATATTTGACACGGAAATCGGGAGACTTGCTGCAGCCAAAATCGATTATGTGAATTCAACCATGGCGATCAAGGGTGACGTTTCGTGGCGGCAGGTCGTGGTGGTGGATGTGCCGAGCATGAATGTTATGGATTATGGTTTCCAAGGCATCATAGTGAGGCCGGAGATCTTCGAGGTTGTAGAACCGCTCTCCGACATAGGACATGATAAAGCCCCGGGCACCGGATTCGTGGCTTAACTGACAAAAGACCTTGGGGACTCCTTGGATGCCAACCAGCCTCTGAAGGCATTTAAGCTCATGGTTTATCACCCCTGGTAAGCCAATCTTGACGACTATACCAAGTCATTTGGAGATCCAGACTCCCTCTATGTACCCGCCGTACCTGGTCCTGCTCTCATCGACACCAGTTTCTTCAAAGAGCTCATGAGGGATAGAGAGCCCTAAATTGAGTCCTCTATGCACCCAATGTCATCTCTCCAAGTAGAACAAGAGAAAGGGAACATATCTCACCGGTTACCATCCTTGACCACACTCATCTCAATGGTGTCGATCTCCACCTTATCAACAACTCAAGATAACCAACACATTCATAGCACCAGCGATATTAACAAGCAATAGAGGGAGATCTCTTGATGTCGTTGATAAGATTTAAAAGTGCGAACGTCACCTCTTCTATTGGGCCAGGAGGTTCGCATGGTGGATGGAGAGATTCCAACTTGTGTGCAAGCCAATCACCAACGATTTCAGGGAGGATTTCATATAGCACAAGTATCATGCTCGCACCGATGATACGCCCTAATTTTATGTGTCCCTGGAGCGATCAATCCTTGGCCGAGGGATCGAGCCCAAATGGAAGGTTTTTCACCAGAGCCATCGAGTTTTTGGTCGAGTGAGATAGATACATATACGAGTACCCATTAGTGGATAGACACATTCGGCTGATATTGCAGAAGGACTCAGTCCTGCTAGAGGTCCATATCTGACTGTGATTGAGCAGGTGTCTTGGTCTTTGTTAAACTCAGTACTCACTTTCTTTAGTAAAATAGCATCATCGCCCTTAACGCCCCGTGTTATCCCACTTTCAGCCCGATGGGAATAGACTTTTCCATTCCACCAGAAATGGCGCAAGTCGAGCAGCGAGTCCCACTCCACTCTCCACTTGATGGACTCCAACTCGAACGCGAGGATCATGACAGATATGTTGTCTCTAGGGTTTGACAGCTCATCCTCAACCTTCTTGCTCTTCTGATCATGCACACCGTCGTTCGTATACCATCCCGTGAGGGTCTTGATGACCTTTCCTAGCGTAATCTTCTCTGGCGGCAGCTCCTTGTCGAAGGTTCGAATGTGGGTTGGCTGTCGTCCCAATTCTTTCTACTCGGATCTGCATAAGTCTTTCTTCTGATGCAGCAATAATTTACGCACTCACCTCCACAACCTGTAAGTAGCTAAGGGGGACGCTTAGACCGCTACTACCAAATCTCTCGATTCTTGTTTGCACGAAGAAATGATCAATTGGGTCAGTCAGCCTGCCCTCAGACAGCAAGAGATAACTCAAAACCACGATAACATAATTGCGAATATTTTTCGCTGCGGCATCCACGACCCCTGCGGTGACCGTTTCACATGCTGACGGCCTCCATAGGGACCACCTGCGGTTACACTTGCGCTCGAAGCGAATCCTAGACTCGAGCTCTCGGTGTTCGTCCCCTGCCCATGCTGTACCAAAGTAGTCGCTTTCCTTGGCCATGGCTTCGTTAAAGATCTCGTCGCATAGGACCATGAGCTCTTCGAGACTGTCTGCAGTCGCATTCTCCCATGGGCGCAATTGGAACCAGGGAGCTACGGACTGAACCCGTGCGCCGGTCTCAGGGTCAGGGATCGTGTCTGGGGGAAGACGGGAGTCTTCAATGGCCTTTTTGCGCCAACACTTCCAGAGGATTTCTATAAACACGTAAATGGACATCGCGGTACGGGACAGGGCAGCCACTCACCAGACGCTGGACAGGTTGGGGGGGAGATATATCGTTGGACTGGGTAGCATGGGAGAGGGTATTAATCACTCACCAGATGGGCTAGGCATTTCGTCTGTTGGTGCAGACGGTTCTATAAAGGCTGGGTTTCGTGTCCATGACACGGGGTTAGCGCTATTCTGCGACGATCTGTCTTGGGGCAGTGAAACACCACTAGACACAGCGACTTGTGATTGATAGATAATTATGTGCAGGGCGTCTCAACGTCGCAAGACGACGCCAATATTGTTGGTTGTGGGATGCAGGCCAGCAGATGGTTGATACGTAGCCCCTCAGATCATAACACTTACAAACATAGGCAATCCGGCATCCTCTATGATATTCGTCCGGCAGCCATCTTGCGCCCCAGCAGACCACATACCAACAGTGGCCAGAGCAAAAAAAGTTCACAGCTCCCATGAGATATTACTCACAAGGCCCCATGACTTCTACAGCAAAATCGCACAAGAATCGAAGCCATTAGAACCAACGAAACATCATCCTGCCCCGGTCACGCAACGGACCAAGAAGCTCTCGAGGACTACGCTCCATCATATGTAAAGCATACTCGTTGCCTGATTACCCGTGATCATAGCCGCTCACTCGGAAGACCAGTCAAGCCACTCGGTGGACGCTAATAACTGGAATCGGAACGCCGGGGAGAGCGTGGGTGAGACCTAGGGCCTACGCTTACCGTCCCTCGAGCGACTAATCCTTTCGTTCAGATATATCCGAGAGAGTCGTGGTCTGGGTAGACAACCGAGCTCGTACCCATCCAAAATAGTCAGCCAAACTTCGATAACAACGAACAAAGTCAGACGCGGAGAGGTTCACCTGAGTGTCTGCAACACCTCGACACCCCATTCAATCCAGAACGGAATCCGGAGCCGAGCCTGAACATTGCTTGACCGTCATTGGCCGAGATCAGACGATTTCAGCTGCGCGTCGGTAAAAAGATGTTCGGGTTTTGTCTTTGGGTTCTGTTCGGTGAACCCTTCACGAGAGGTGGGAGCATCTGAGATCAACAATGTGCGGTGGTCAGGTATGAATAAAAATCAATACTTACCTCTGGGTGCCCACTCGGCTTCGTTCTCCACCTCCAATAGACCTGCAAGTGTCCGCTCGGTGATTTCGCTCGTCCTCGTCCTCGTCCTCATCGTTGAGAACAGAAGGAGAGGGCAGAGGACTCGGGGGAGGGGTGTAACGCTAAAAGGGTATGTCACCCGTGAGCATATGCAACCACTCGTTGCATAGACCAATGCACTTCCTAGTGGTGGGGACTTCGAGACTTTGACCTGCCAGTCTGTATTCCCTCCAGCCAAACAACACCGATGACTGGAGTTTTGGATGGCATGGTTCCCTGAAAACATCGCTCAGAGTAAGCATAAGCATTGCAGTAAATCGCTAGGCACGGTTTGGCCAACCTCACCTTTTGGAGCCGCCGCCGATGATGACAAACAACCGCAGATAACAGAGCCGCCATGCATAAAACAGCCGCGCGTGGGCTCCAATTCAACCTTTTACGTTCTGACAGGACTTGCGCAGATATTTTCCACCCACCAATCGAGTAAGTCTGACCCCTGGGAGACGGCGCTAGGACGATGAAAACACGGCGAACGAAGAAACCAAGTTCGACACTGCCGCGCGGAACGCCGATGATGACAAACAATCGCAAATAACACGACGCTGACCGCTATGTTGTGCGGAGGAGTGCGCGGTCCGCCTCAGAGCCGACCTCTGACCCGTCCACTCAACCTGCAAGCACGATCCGGCCCAAGCATCCTCGCACAACCATCTGCATCCACGATGCACGTCGCAGGCCCCTCTCTCCGCTTTCCCCTGTCTTGCTCCCCTGTCTTGCCCCTCATTTCGGTTTCGCCTGGCATGGCCCTTATTGCGTTTCGGACTGCTACGTCCCCTATTTCGATTCAGACGATTACCCGAGTTTCACTCGCTGAACGTGACTTTCGAGACAGATTTGTCTATTTAGTTAGGGCCTCCCTCGAGATTTGGGCTCCCAAAAAATTCTGCGCCAGCCTTTGCTCCATCATTACCCACCGCGTTGCTCTGAAGACGTTGATCGTCTCTTGGTGCGTTTCTTATGTTTTTATCCCAAGAACCTCGTGTCTGACTTTATTATAGTTTATACTCACTTTTGATAATCTCTCTTTGACGTTGCACGTCGTCTCGTTGTGCTTAGCCGCTCGCCATCACAACCCACTTAACACTTTTCAATATCAAATCGTGTTTCGGTCTCCTCCATTCCTGCTATCGTCACCAACAGTTGTTCGTTGCAAGTCACTGAGGGTCTAGGTATGTTCTCTACCAACCGCTCGCTGGGCTACCTCTCATTCTCCCTGTCCATTGCAATTTCCCGTCCCTTTTCGTGTTTCTCATTTCACGCCCCTCACTTCTGTCTTACCCTTCGTTTCGGTCTCGCCTGGCGTGCCCCTTATTTCGTTTCGGACCGCTTCTCTCCTATTTCTGACTCAGTTTCATCTGCCAAACGTGACTTTTAAGACAAATTTGTCTATATAGCTAGGCCCTCCCTCGAGATTTGGGCCCCCAAAAAAATTCCCCGCCAGTCTTCACACTTCCATTGCCCACTTCGTTCCTCTATAGACGTTGATCGTCTACTTGGTTTGTTTCCTGTTGTCTGGGCTCGTTTACTGCCTTCTAATGTTTATTTATCGCATAGCTTCGACTAAAGCCTACCCCTTTTGACGTTGATCGTCTTTACCCTCGTCGTTGCTGTTGTTTCACAACCCCTATATAACCACCAACCCTTTTTGCTCCCAATCCTCTAGACGTTGTTCGTCTCAAAGCCGTTTATCGTCGCATCGTGCTCTCGTCCTACCCAATTTTGTCAAACCCTTGTCCTTTAATAATCATAATGCCTTCCCTCCCCTCTACTCTCCAACGTAAGGCTTCCAAGGGCCGAAGTATCGGCGGTAAATGGAACAATTCCACATTTTTCCACACCCATAACACTTCTGAAGTCTCTTTGACTTTGATTCCTTCATCCCGTTGGTCCAAGAGCCTAAGCGGCTTGACTCCTAAAACTTCTCGAACCCGGCTCTGCAGCCGGGTGACGCCACTCTCTCCTATCATTGAGCAGGAGGGGATTGAGATAGAAGTTTCTGAAACATACGCGGTTGAGGCAGTTGCGGAATGTGTTGACGTTGGGCCTGTCGCTTCTGGACTCTTGTCGAGTTCAATCCCCTCCTCCCCCTCGTCCATGAACCTAAGCGGGTTGACTGCTAAGCCATATCGAACCCGCTTGTGTAGCCGAGTCACTCCACTCTCACCCATTATCGAGGAAGATGAGGATGAGAAGCATATATTGGAGATCATTCGAGACCAGCTAATAGACGACTCGGACGACTCGGACGATGGCGGTAAATTATCTTATCTCCTTTATTTCTCAAACTACGAAGACTAACATATCTATTTAAGATGTCTCTGCTCATGTAGAGTCTACATCTACAGTTGAAAACCCCATCTCTGATACTGCACAAGAAGATAAGGGGGTGAATCGTAAGTCCTCACCCCATACTGTCCCTCCTTTTTGTGATTTAACCTCCCCATCTATCTAGCCATCGGATGTACTGATGCGGAATTGGAGTCCTTTGCAAGGAGCGATATCCTAAATTACATTGCTCCTTCCAGTCAGGTTTCCTCTTCTCCCTCATCCAGCTCTATCGATGTAGAGTCTGCCCCTGAAACCGAATCTTCCGCCTCTGCGGTGACGCAGAAAGAGGAGGTGAAACGTAAGTAACTGTGTCAAACCGTGTAGTTAGTCTCGCGATCTAACTCTCTATCTCTTCAGGCACCGGATACACCGAGGAGGAGCTGGAATCCTTCTCCAGGAGCGGGATCCTTTCTTATATCGCTCCTATAAGCCGCGTCTCCCCTTTGTCTTCAACCAGCTCAGACGACATGTTGCTTTCGTCGTCGGCCTCTTCTTCTCTATTTTCTACCCCCTCTTTGATTTCATCTACGGGTACTTCCTCCTCGAGTTCATCCGAGAGTATTCCTACTTCATTCGACACCTCCTTTTCCAATGCAATGTCCATTGCTACCACATTAGCTAAATCAGACGAATTGGAAAATGAATTAGGTGGGCTCGTCAGCGAGGTGTACGCCGAGTCTGAGCCTGAGGCTCAGGAAGTAGTCCCAGCTGAGCCATCGCAAATCCAAACCGAGTGGGAGGCGGCGCGAGTAAAAGAATGGGAGGACGCACAAATAAAAGAGTGGCAGGAGATTCGGGTGAAAGAGTGGAAAGCCCATGTTGCGCTTTCGACTAGGGATAAACCGGATTCCATTTCACCCGTTCTCCCTCCCGCGCCGACAAATCTTCCTGTCGCACTAACCAATCCTATTCTGTGCCAATTTGTTAATTGCCAGAGGGATCCTATTTTTTGGAACCCGCCCTCGCCTAGAACCGTCTCCGAGATGTTCCCTCGGAGGGGACGCTTCTAGAAAGGTGTCTCAGTCTTCTGATTGTCCTGGAGACAATCCACTGGGGCTTGTAATGTGCGCTTATCATCCAGTGGCATTTTTCGTTTTCGCGCCAGTCATGTATTTTTAGCACCTTCGTATTTCGTTGTATATTGTACCCTTTTTGTTATGTTTTGAATTTAATTCTAATTCGATTCAAGTCGATCCTTATTCCATGGGACTTCGTGGTCCTGCGTCGTCTGTTCCGTATCCTTGAGTCTTGAGTGAGGACCTCCTTCGAGAATCGAGGTTGGCGGAGCATGTACGCTTAAATCTTATCTCCTGTTGTAAGCATGAACATTTCCAGGAAATACTCGAACCGTGCAAGGCACCGTGAGTCTGTGACAGAACCGGGTCGACGATGCTAAACAAGCGCAAATAACACAAGCCCATCGACGGTTGCCTGTGTTCTCCTGTTCGTTCCTCCCATGGCGCGTTGACAATTGCCTAGTATGTTGCTCGGAAGAACAACTATACCCGGGTAAGCTACAATTTCAGCGCACCAAACCGCATCACACGCCTAATATTGATTCAAAGTCGACAGCACAGTCCTCTCAGGCCTGTTCAGCCGCCGATTCCCACCTGCTCTCTCTCGGTCTAAAACAACAGAAAAGGTACGCCGCCTTTTCTCTTGCCCCATACCTCACCCCTCAAGTCATCCACCGCTACCCCCAGTCTCCCTCGCCCTTACGCGCCAAGGTATCCAGATGGCCACTCGTATTATCTCTCTCGCCTTCGAAGCTCGATCCCAACACCTACTGTGACATTTCCGGAAGGACCGCGTTCCTCCCGCTGTTCAACTATCCGCTCGAGTGGCCGTGGCTCTCAGAGTCCCTTGCAGACCTCCCCAAATCCGTACGGCGCACCCCTCTACAGGCCGATCGAGGAGAGTGCGCCGTCGACCTGCGCCACGCCTCCCATGGGCGATTCCCCCCTGATTCCCATGGGTATCTGTATTTCCACTATCCTGACCCCACACCGGGGTGTCCCAAGATCCATCCTGCTGCTGGGAGTTTAAGGTTTAGGGTTGTCCAGGCACCGCCAAAGGTAGGCACGTATCGACCTTTTGGCAAAAGTCGGCCTGAGTACGTGAAGAAGGAGGTGTTTGAGGCCGGGCACGACTTGATGGACAGTTCGGGCACGGAGCCCTGGCAGATACCACTGCTCGTCCTCCGGCACATCGCACAGTACGCGCCAGTATACCATTCCCTTCTCTTTTCTGGTGTCATTAGTGCAGAGCAGGACAGGAAGATCGAGGAATTGTTGCAACGGGGCGAGGAGCTGCAGAAGGCTGTTCGGGACAGGAGAGTGTCGTCCGCTTCAGAGCCTGCCTCTCGACGTCAACCTCTGATCTCTGATTCGCCTGCCTTCCTACCCGCACCGCGCTCAAGCATCCACATCCGCGCCGCACGCGCGCTCGACAAGTCCTCCACCATCCTCGCCGACATCCACATGCCCTTCCTCCTTGACCTCTCCCAAAACGCATTTCACCTCGTCATCTTGGAGGACGACGCGATCTATAAAACCGCCTTAAGTTGGGTCCTGAAAAACCAGGTGTTAACCCGTGAGAGGTTTTTTGATGCAAAGTGTAACAGGTGGAGGAAGGCATATAGTAGGGGTGGAATTAAGACTGAGCAGTCTGGTGAGTTTTCTTTCTCACTTTTTTCTCTCGCTTTTTATTTCCGTTTTCGTCAACTCAGAGATGAGAATTTTCGTTGTGCTGAATGTGTTATCTTCTAGGGAAAGCGCTTGTCAGATTTGAGGTTATGTACCCTGAGCTCAAGTCGGCCAGTCGAAGGTCCGTGGATCTCGATTCAGAGGCCGATACCACAAACATCGATACTGTCAATGATGCAAGCGTCGTTCCCACCGTCGATCTGAACGGTCCCGCCGACGATCACAGCGGTGCCGACGACGCCAACACGAATGTCGACAACTCCCAGAAAACAAATAGAAAAGTCGGTCGACCCCGACTCGACTCTATCCCGTTCGTGAAGCCTAAGCCTGCGCCGAGGCTGGCGCTGCGGTTCGTCAAGTGGGTTGTGCCGCCTGACGGTTCTTGGGACGAAGCGATTCAGAGAGAGGGGGAGTTGGTTAAGAGGATTTGTGCTGTGCTTGGGGATGGAGATGGAGAAGGTGATGGAGGTGCTGTTGATCGTGGAGAGGGTGGTGAGGTTGTGAGAAGTATTGGAGATGAAAGAGAGGCCAGATATGATGAGGATGGTGAGGATGAAGACTGTGAGGTTACGATAAAGAGAGAAGGCAAGTATAAGCTGCAGACGTTCATGGTGAAGCCTGAGCTCTATCTGAGCCCGGCGAGTCTGAAGAAGTTGGACGATGCGTTTTGGGAGAGGTGGGTGTGGGAGGAGAGTCAGTAGGCCGAGAGGGAAGAGAGAGCGCGGTGGTGAAACAGCGGTGGCGAGAATTCAAGCATTTCCAATGGCCCAGGCGCTATAGCCAAATTAAGCGCCCATGACACATTCGTAGCTAGAATCTAGGAGACATTGTCTTCAACGTATCCTCCTGGGCATGGTTGTGATGCCCTGTATGATAGGGCCGCCGCTTTCTTTGCTCGCAATCAATGTGGCACTGAACCTCCACAAGCCGTGGTATTAACGCACTCAAAACATACCACCTCTTGCAAGGTATAAAAGCCGGACGAGAGCGGCTGGGAAAAGCGTCTCTCGCTTCGACTCATCTTTAAATGGCTTCTTTCGCCCACATCGACTCTTCTGTGCCGGAACACGCATTCAAGATATCTCAGTACAGCTCGCTTGCTGGAGCTCTCGGCGATGGCCCAGTCTCAAATACTACACCGACTATGGAGTCCCTAAACAACTCTCCAGGCATCCCCGTTGACCTCCTCCCTCCCATCAGGTTCAACCGCATCCGAGAGCCTGGGAAGTTAACGGAGGGAATACCCATACGCATGCTCACTGGGAACGATGCCGACGTGGTCAACCTCAAGAAAGTCTTAGCAGGCGCTGACGATGCTGTCTTTGCTAGCAGCGTATGTACCTGGGTCGGAGATTTCGAATTCTGGTTCCGCATTGCATTCTAAGGCCTCCTTTGATCAGGTTGGAGTTTCCTATTGGCAAGTATATCACCCGGGCTCAGCTTGCCATTGAACTCGCCGAGAGGTTTGCGCCGTTGGATGATATGAGTCTCCATCGTTCCCAATTCGGAGACTTTGTCCTGGCTGTGCTACGTAACGTGTCCGGGGATGTTTGGCAGGCAGAAGTCTATCTAGATAATTGTGCTTAGTACCTTCCCTTTCCAGTCCGGAATTGCGCAATTCAAATTTGTTTGATTTCTTAACCTACCGCCAGAGATAGTGCCTACGTACAGGCCAAGGGGGAACAGGATGAGAACGAGGGGAAAGGTCGGGATAAGAGTCCACGGGAGAGTGTGAGGAAATTAGAGGAGGAGTTTTGGGCTCAGAGAAAGGTCAGAGAGGGGAGGGAGAAGGGCAGCGGGGACGGTCAGAGTAGCTGGTTCCGACTCCCAGTTCTAGTGTCAGTTCTCGACGTAAACGAGCCTAAATACAGAGAACCGGAACTCAGTTCTGAAAATTCTAGTTGTCATGGAAGTCTTTAATACGGGCGAGAACTTGAACTCAGAACTGGCCAGAGCCCTACAGTCTGACTGTCCCGTGTGAACTGAAGTGTGGGACGAGACGACTATAGCAGGGCTGGGCGCTTAATATAGGCTTCGCGTAACTACCAAAGCGGCAAGAGTGGCTTTCTATGAGCTGATTGTGAGCTGAGGAGCTGAGGGCACTCATGAAGATGGCGAAATATTATTTGAATTTGGGAAGTGTGAGGAATTCGGAAGGGAGCGCGTAGTCAAGGGAGGATAGGCAATTACCCGAAACGGGCAGTTAATTGTGTCATCAGTGCAATCGCTTCATGTGGAAGCCTAAAGCCAGTGAATCAAACATGTACCAACAATCGACACACATATCGACGTAAGTATTCCATTCGAAGACGTTGTGTTCAAAGCTTCTCCCTGGTGGCTTTCATGACACTCTGTGTGATATCAATGTTTCTCTATCGCCCCTCTGTTTGAGGAGTGGGTAAATGTCTTCCCATGTCAAAGCGCTCTCACATTTCTATCACTGCAAGGTCAAAGCGTCCTCGTACACAACTGCTGGAGGTCAATGCACCACCATCCAGCCGTCGCAATGCACTCAAAGCACAGCATCTCTCGCGCGAGGTATAAAAGCCGGACTCAAGAGACTGAGAAAAGCATCATCTCTTTCGTTTCGACTCACGCCTACTTGTGAAAATATCTTACTCTCACCCCATCTACCCAGCCATGCAGCAGTACATTCAACAGTGGCCGAGGAAGCTTGAGCAACCCAACTATACCCCACCCAAGGACTGGCTCCCGATCCCTGAAGCCCACCCCAAAGACACCCGCCGACCCATCACCTTTAACTACCGTGACCGTCAGTTCCCCCTGCCGGGGATATTCATGAGCAAGATGTCCAAACAAGGCGTGGAAGACTACAAGGCATTGATTATGGACCCTGACGACCTTATTTTCCGATGCTATCCCGGAATCGAGAAGATCGTATTTCGAATTATGTGGCCGGGGTACACTAGGGTTGCCGATTGGGCACGCGTAATCGATGTGGTGAATCCTCCTATGACTCGGGCCCAGCTCGCCTACGAGATCTCCGAGCAGTTCTGTAATTTTATGGACGTTGCGAAGGATGCGGATCCGGAAGATGATACAGAAGACACCGTGCGCGTGGGTCGAGGTATCAAATTCAAGGATCTCGTCCTCGTAAGTCTCTACAATGTATGCGGAAATGTCTGGCAGGCAGAAGTCGCCCTCAACATTCCTAATTAATCACATCCTTCTCATTCAAGGCTTTTGTCATTTATTTGTTTTTTTTTTCTATTATCTTGGGTCAGGCCAGTACGGGCATGGTCCTGCTACTGCGCCTTCCTTCTTTAGTAGTACTGCGCACGGATCGCTTAACTACTTGAAGGCCCTACAGCTGGCCTTGTAGATTACCCAAATTTGTTGATTATCTAAAATGAAGATGATTGTTGCTTGGAGCACGCACCAAAGATGTGATATAAAGTTTTGAATTTAAGCCCCGGTGCGGCGGTGAAATTTGAATTGTTGCCACACCCAATATGGCTACCGTTTAACACTTGAAAAAGAACCAACACACCCCTAAGCGATTGATTTCTACCGGTGGAGCTCCCGAAACTTAGACCAAACTTCAACTTCTTTTTCCTTCTCGCGGAAGCTATAGCCAGTAAATCAAATATCTACAAACAATTGAAACGCGCATCACAACGTTGAACAAACAACCTTCTGCTCGTTCCCTCATGTCTCCTTCATAATTATCCAGTATGCACATTGGAAGAGCAATGGTTTTCTGGTAGGTCAAATTATCTTGACTCTGTGTCAAGCCTTTAATGATTGCAAGCTAGTTGTCCGGGTCTCGTTGCCCATCGTCGGATTCCAACACGACGCCCATTTCTCGCTCGAGGATACGTGAAACATGCGCAAGCTCATGTGAGTATTGCATCTCTATAGTCCTCGACTACTTTTGGAGTTCTACTGAACCCTCCTAGACAGGCCAAATCCGTATCACCTCTCTCGACCCCTCCAAACTCCACCGCGCCAACTATCGCGACCTCTCGGGCTATGTCTCGTTCGCCACCATCTTCCCCATGCCGGAGCACTGTCCATGGCTTCCAGACCCGCGCACTAGGGAACGCTTTGCCAGTGCGTCCGCGCAGCTCGCGAGTCACGAGTATGTGCTGTGGCAGTGGTATGGCTTTCTGAATGGCGAGCACAGGCCCCTCCCGCCCTCGACGACGGGGTGGCTGTACCTTCACCGCCCAGAGCCCGCGACTGGGTCCGGCAGTGTCCATCCTGCCGCGGGAGGTTTGAGATTTAGGATCGTCCGACAGGAGGAGGTGAAGATTGGGTTTGCTAGGGCGAAAGAGCGCGGCAGGGATATCGATATTGTCGAAGAGGAGGGGAAGGGTGTGTATGTGGAGAGAGAGGTGTTTGAAGCGGGGCAGGACTTGATGGACCCCTCCCAACTCAGCCCATGGCAGGTCCCCCTCCTGGTTCTGCGGTGCGTTCCAAAGTACGCACCTGTGTACAGCTTGCTACTTTCGTCGGGCGTTGTCAGTGAGGAGCAGGATCGCAGGATTGGGGAACTATTGAGAAGAGGTGAGGCGTTGAGGGACCAGAAGGAGTTGCGCTTGTCGTCTCGGCCCTCTCGTTCTCGTTTAACCTCAAATTCTCCGAGCCGTTCCACCTCCAACTCCAGCTCGATTGAAGACATGGACGAACTATCCGAATCACTCTTGAAAAGAAGCTCCCGCATTCTCGAAGACATCCGCTCGCCGTTCATCTTTGATTTCTCGAACCAAACATTCGGGCTCATTGTGTTGGAGGACGACGCTATATACAAGTCCAGATTTAAGAATGTGTTGAAGAGCCAGGCGCTGGAGACATTGGAGAGGAGAAGTGATGGGTACGCGACCCGGGGTGGGACAGGGCAAACAGGTGAGTACGTGAATTCCTTAATAAATTTCCATGTACCTGATTCCGGAGTCTTCTGAATTCGCTCATGACCCGTATTCCCTTCTCTCCTTCCTTCCTCTCCCTGGTACATTATATACTCGCTCATTCCTCGGCTAAGGCATAGGTCTCGTTCGATTCGAGGTGGTGTACACTCAGCTCGGCGTCAACCTTGATTCGGTATCTCCTCCAACGGTATCTGGATCATCGTCCATGGGCACTGAATTTGATGCTAGATCAAAATACAAGTACGAACCCGGATCCTAACGCAAAACCCGTGCTGAAACTGAACCCCAGGCTCGTATTGAGGCTAGTCAAGTGGCTCGTACCCCCCGAGTCCGATGGGCGCGTGATTCAGAGAGAGGGGGAGTTGGTGAAGAAGATGTATCCTGTGAAGGGTCTGGCGGTTGAGGGAGGGCAAGAGGGAGGCGATGGTTTTTCGAAGGAAGGTACACACGGGGATGGGTCCGGAGAACGAGGCCAAGTGGAGTGGTATACATTGAGACCTGTTATGTTTACCCCTGAACTGTTCCTGAGTCCGGCGAGTCTGGCCAAGTTGGATCAGGCGTTTTGGGACAGGTGGAGGGATGGTCGGTTGGGATGATGGTCGCCGCACCGGGCATTGGAGGGGCCAAACGTTTCACGGAGGTGCGATTTCAAACCCGAGTGTCGAAATAGCAGTCGGTAAAATGAGGAGGATAGTAGCGGCATTACGAACCAGGCAGATGAGAGCGAAGATGGCGAGAATGCTCTATACGAGTATCTCCATATTCATCTGACCAGTGACTTAGATTATTTGGTCGAATTAGCCTATATACCACCGAACAAATGCTCTGGCTACTGGTTCAATTATACTAACGATAAGCTGGCTCTGTATACTATACGATTTATCTACAATCTTTGTCAATGGCAGACATGTTTGTAACGATGTAAGCCCAGAGGGGAGAACCGGATCTCAAGGTCCACGTAAACATGTTTTGAACACCCCCCGTACTCCCACTCACCCTGCTTGATCAACGGTGGGGGTTTCATCGACGATCCCGTCAAAAGACTCAAAACACTTTCGATTACTCTCCCGCGTCCCGGGGGAGGATGGCCAGTGCCTTCCGATTCCAAGTAGCGCACTGCTAGATCCACTCGAAACTCTACAAACCGCCTAATTGTCTCCATAGTGAATTCATGCTGTTGGTTTTCAATCCTGATTTGTCTGACCGAATGCCATAGCAAGCTTCCGTCCGGCCGCCTGGACTCGATAAGGTTGACAAGGAAGTCGTTGGGAATAGATGCGCATCCTTCGATTTGGGCGAGCCTAGTCGGCTCAAAGTGGAGGAGAAGCATGGAGAGGGAATGAATATCGGGTATCTTCTTTACTTTGAGAGTAGAGATCAGAGGAGGAGGGTATATTCGTCCCATTGTCTTCAAATACGCAGTCCTCGATGTACACATTGATTTCGGAGCCAGGGCAGTTGACGTCGTGGGGGTGACTCGAGATAAGCGAGGCTAGTCCAGCTATGACCCGACTGGCCACCCTTCTGATCCGGATATATCTTCCGATTGTTGAACGGTGAGACTTGTTATATTGGTGTGTGCACCTTGGCCAGAGACGTTAAGGTCCAGATGTAAGGTTGCCAACGTCTGAAAGCTCACCCAGTCGAAGGCCTGAACCGCAAGTTAAAGTCAGAAGTTGAAGGAATTCTTCAAGCGTGAAAGGATCTGCGCCTCCATCTTGCGATATCAAATCGGTCACAATGAGGTATAAGCCAGATTCAGGTTTAAATCTCGCCTGGATGGCACACCTACAGAACGAGACAAATGATCTACTGGAGAGTCTTAAAGTCCCCATGTGCGAATGCCACGCTAGTCACCGTGCGAGAGAGTGGTAACTCGAGGATACCCACGGGGTCCTTGACTTGGTTCCCGCGACGGATAATGCTGAATATGGTCACAAAGCGGGTCTGACGGAACGTTACGGTGTTGTCCTCTTGAATAAAGGCGGAGATTTCAGGTAACGAGCCGGGAAACACTGTAGCAATGTTTACAGACTCCACCCGATGAAGGTCAGGCACCAATATGCGTATACACTCCGCCAGTCTTCGCTTCTCCACCGCCTCACATTAGCTGTCAATGTCGGTCCCCTCGGATAAAGGAACATCGTCCGGTCCAGTCACGTGGTCTTTGTACAAGCTCGATATCATAATTTGGAGTCCTGGCCTTTCCCACCATTCCATACGACGTCGCAGCCACGATAAGGCCCTAGGCTGTCTCAAGCCTATATCTATGACGGGTGACTCGTTTCCTTTCAATAAATCTCGTCCTGCTAGCACTGCGACCAAGTGCCAGTAGGTGCAGACATTTGACACCGAGTAAGACATAACTCTGGCCGCTAGCTCATCTTCAGTTGGGTGTATTCTCCGTTCCATTGCTTTGAGACTCTGAAATATTTTAAGCAGTATTTCGGGGGGAAACGAGTGAATGAGGGATGTCGTAGGCCTTGACGTAAGCTCTTGATGACGGGCTGAGACTGCAGGGTCATCCATTGAGGAAACCTTGAAAGACTTTAGCATCGATCCACGTCCAAATGTGCAGTCGACAGCCAAATTGAAATGACTTACTGAGTCCGGTATGGCATTATCTTGCGACATAGTTCTTGTTAAGGGTGGGGATCGCTGACGGCTGCAATAGAGGTAGAATGAGAACCTAGTGAAGACCAGCCTCCTTTTATTTAATGTCGTCGTGAAGTCTTCTCCCGTGATAGATCGATACTTGATGGATATGAAATTTGTCGTCAAGAAGAAACTGACAGACATCAGTCGACAGATGTCCCTCTCCCTCCCATCGATACTATATGTCATAGTCCACAAATTGCGTAGCTTTTACATGCTATCCAAAATGAATGCCATACATGACACACCTGTAACAGGAAGTACGTCGCATGTCGCATGTATAAGGGCGGCTATTCCTACTAGAGCTTAGATGCTTACCAGTCGTCCGCATCATTCCTTCTTATCTACATTGCAGAATATGATGATGAAAGGTAATTCTTTCAACAGCCAAAAGCTGGTAGGCATGATCCACGCTCGAAGTCAATTCAACGCTCTTCCAACCTTTGATGTGACACCATATCAATGGTGTTGCGAACCACTCCAAGGTCTTTCTTGCGGCTCAGTACAGATCAAAACTTCTGGGAGGTTGCGATGCGGCTTAACCAGCTGGGAACTAGCCAGCTCGTTGTTGTATCCATTATCCGACACATCGAAGTTCGCGTTATTTTGCCTTTGGCCCTCGTAAATTGACAAAGTCACAGTGACGGAATGACTGTGCCGCGAGTCATGTTCAATGGCCAACAGTCAATTCACCCCCGAGTCAGTCTTGACTCTTCAGTATACTAATACTAGCACATCTACGAAACCGTAATAGTCGCCGACCCACTACTATCCCGTCCCTCAGTAGCAAAAAGCTGCAACGAATGATCCTCGCCCAACTCCATGCCGAGTTTCCTCCACGCCTCAAAATGGCATGCCGTATCAACGGTACCTCTAACCTGTCCCCTTCCCTGCTCCTGTTTTTGTTCCTGTTCCTGTTCCTGTTCTTGTCCAGGAGCAACATGCTGCCCGCGTCCGGGGTAGCGCACGGACCAGAACTGCTCGAAAGTCGCGGTGCCCTCAATCGAGGGCTGGTCGTATCGCCAGACAGAGTAGGCGCCGTAGCGCGCACCGTTGCACGTCACTCTCCCCTTGTGTTTCGCCCCAACGGCTTCGGCGGGATTGCGGCGGCCTCCGAAGGACTCGACAATGTAGTATTCAATGAGCTTGTTCCGTGTCCAGCCGTATACCCCCAGCGTGCTGCGGCCTTTAGGCGTGTATGTGCCGTTGTAGTTGATCACTCTAGCAGTCCCAAAAAAAAAAGAGACGTAAGAATCAGTATCTCTCGCGATGATAGGATTGCATATGCAGATAGAGACTTTGGATACGGGAGGAGGAGGAGGCTTACCGTTCAGGAGAACCCGGGTTCCATCCTTTACCACCAACGATGGTCCCGCTGTTTGCCCACTCGACGCTGTACGTCCCGGCATCTAGGTTGGTGTAGTACGCCGTGCCACGGTTATCTGTCTGCCATGAGTAGTAGAACTTGTGGTGCAAGCCCACAGCGCTGGGCGTCCCAGAGCGGGCTGACAGAAGGCCAGCACCAGTGTCGGTGATGCTAGTGGGCACAGTGAGAGTTCCGATGATGGAAGCCGCGGCGAATGCGAGAGAATGTAGAGAGAATTTCATCGTTAACTTCAAAAGAAAGAGATTTTACAGTCAACGGCTGTTAAGAATTCTTGACCAGGCTTTGAGTATATATATAGTACTGTGAAGCTACTAGAGACGACAGTGCGTAAACCTCGGCCGGGAAAGAGAATTGATTGACGAAGCACCGTACAAGAGAACTCATAATCGAAGCACGGTTTTTCCAGCTTCACAGCATCGAGATCTAAACATTTCTATCGAGAACTCCCTTCGTTCATTCAACATCTTCGCATACCGGTACTAGTTCAAAGATCTCATCTCAGACATAGCGGATTGATTTAAGGCCGTCTTTGTGATAGAATACAGATGGTGGGAGAAGAGTAGACCATTAAATCGACGAATTATGAGAACAAGTGCTCAAACACTTTGCCCAACATTACTCGTAAGGGCTTAGGCCATAGTAAAAGTCGGCTAATCGAAAGGATATATTAGCTATCCATCCGAATCTTTCCCGCCACAGAAGCACAATATCTCATACCGCTTCAGGCAGGCGGGGTACCTCTTTCCGCCCCGTGCAAACCTCGCCGTATAGCTCAGCAGTCTCGTGGGAAGAAGTCGAGGGCACCGAGTTCACCTTGGTGCCCGTCTCCTGAGCTTCTGTCTGACGTCTCCCTCTCCTTGGTTGAAACCTTCGTGTAAGGGTATCTTCTGGCCCGTGGAGGCCGACGCCCGTCTCATACTCATCTGACCTCCGGGTCACTTTCCTTAGTTGAAGTCTCTCGACCTGTCTTAACTCCCGCTTTAAACCAGAGTGAAAGATATCTTTTACTCAAAGAACTTAAGACGACCATGAACCCATCAGTGATCACGCGTCCGTCCCCTGGACCAAAAAAAAACACCGAACAATCCATCCGACCTCGACATAGTGAGAAGGGGTTCGAAACATATTGGTGATATACTCCACATACTCTTGGGCGCGAGCGTCGAGGCATCTTCCAAGTTCTCTATTCTTCACTCTTCGCAGTACAATGCCCATCACCGCAGTTCAAAGTTGACTTCGAATTCCAACTGCACAGTAGTGTTCAAGCTCATGATCAGCGTCGAGCCGATATAAGACCCCAAATTATTCCATACCTCAGTTCGAAGGTTCTTCTGATTATTTCGTAATATTAGGTTACTAGTGACTACACCCCTCCCTCTCTCCTCCTCACCATCCTCCTCTTCCTGATCATTTCATCTTCATCTTCGTCCTCCCCATCCCTCTTTGCCTTTTCGTAGGTTTCAATGTGAGAATTACTGCTATAAGCATTGACGATAGTCTCTTTTCATGATTTTAGAGCCATCACAGACGCTCAATGCAATCCAGAAACCCCAGAAGTCACAGGGGAAAGCTGTGTTCTTCCCGTTATCGGCTGCTTGGAACAGTGATGGAATGGCAACACTTGCCGTCACTGTTCCGACTTGCGGCAATGATTGGGTTCATCGATTGCCGTTGGTTAAAAGTTGGAACGGTAATCCGACAAATATACCAAGGGAGGCGGACGCACACTGGACAAATCGAACCTCCCAAACCTACCAGACGAGCCGGACTGCCTGGGCCTTCCAAGTCAGCCCTAGTCATTACCTCTTATTGTACAGCTGTATAGTCCTATCCTAGTCCTATCCATAACCTCGACAGCATCCCTTTCCTCTACGTGTTGACACTCCAAGGATCAATGAATCTACCCATGGTACGTGCGCGATTTTGTACCGTTCACAAGATGACATTGGTTAATGTCGACCCGAGACAAAAATACAACGCGCTCCGAAACATGTCATCTCTCTCGCAATGAAGGGCAGCAACTGGACCGAGTTTGCCAACCCTGCTGTCAAGCGTAACGACACGGCCTTCCCCAGGAATCCCGCCGACCAAGCACGTGTTGGCGTCCGCTTTCAGTATAAGGACGGCCGAGTGTACTACAAATTTGCACTGCGACCCAACGACGGGAACATACCAGCGCCGTTCAACAAGTGGAGGAACGCTAACGGTGGTGGCGCAGTCATGGCGAAGGTATTCGTCGACAAAGACGCCACTAAGCAAGATGTTGAGATGGCATTGAAGGAGGCCCTGGACAAGGTTCGAGGCGCTTAGATTCCAGAGTCCATGTCGTGTCATTGAAGGGGTTTGGGCCAACACCTGGGTAATCCCTACATCCACCCTCCATTAATACTTATATCCACCCTCCATTCACACCACAAACAAATGTAAATGAAAGAGATACGAGCGATCGAACATTGTGGCTGTGGTGCACCAATTTTAAGCGTGCATTTAAGCGTGAATTCCGTACATCTTCCCTCTTACACTTGTACCACCATGTCCTGCCTTGCGAGTGCGAGGGTCGGCGTCTTTAACTCACTAGCGGCGCCAGCCTTGCTATCTCTCCACCGTCCTCGCTCCTCACTTCCTCCGCTAAACTCTTCGTCCTCAACCTCCACCACTACCACCGGGAGCCGCCTTGGATGTCGCAGATTCGCGAGTGTGGCAGATTCAGATACTAGCGACCTTTTCAACTATACTTCAGGGCGTTGGATGTGAGTTTCCTACTTCTTTCTCCAGTTTACCCTCAATTAATCCGACATCTTCAACGAGGCTCTTCGACATGAAGAGCGCAGACGGGTCTTCAATGTTGGCGGGCTATCGCGACTCGCAGCAGAGTCTGTCGACCGTAGTCCAGACGACATCACCCGTTTCGAAAAGCTCGCCGAAGGCGAATTCAACCGCACCTTCCTCATCACCATGCGCGACGGCTTGCGACTCGTAGCACGCATCCCGTATCCCGTGGCAGCGCCCAAGTCCTCCGCTCTTGCCAGCGAAGTCGCCACCATGGATTCCCTCCGTTCATCTGGGGTGCCTACCCCCAAAGTCCACGGATACTCGTCCACTTCAGACAATATCGCCGAAACGGAGTACATAATTATGGAGTTTGTTGAGGGTGAGAACTTGAGCGACGTCTGGCTTGACCTGGGCGAGCACGAAATCGAGTCTGCTGTGCGCCAGCTCGTGAACCTTGAGGCGAAGATGATGGCAGTGTCATTTCCGGCTGGGGGAAACCTGTACTATACGCGAGACTTGGAGAAGGTATCTGCAGGAAAGCTGGTAGGCGTTCCGCTCAAGGACGAGCCTCGGTTCTGCATCGGTCCAGATGGCATTACGAGTCTGCTATGGCACACAGCAAGGAGCTGAAAAAGGATGAATTGGGTGATGCCGAGACGGCGCAGGAACGCGCTGAGATTGAAGCCCACTGGGTCTTTGATGATATGGACGAAAGGAAATATGTGTAGATGTAGTGAATTGTTTATGCAAAGTGTTGTTAGTGGTGCCATATTTAATCTTCGTGGTGGGATTTGGTCGGTTGTTCAAAGTTTGAAAAAGACAAAATTCAAAACTCGGTGATTCGGTGACAGGTCTCTCTCTCGATGCATGTGTGTATAGGCTCAAGGGGTTTGAGAAGAAGCTGAGGTGGGATGAGGAGACCGGGGACGTCGAGGACAAAAATCAACATTCACTGGATTCACATTCGCAATGCCGTTCAAAGCTCAAGCCAGGGTGACAAATACTCCAAGCCTTATTCAAGACGCCCGCCCATCGCACTGCGTCCTCCCAAAGAACGAAAAACCATCGCCCGGCCTAGTCCTTCCGACCTCGACAAAGTGAAACAGGTTCTGCTCGATACATATCCAAAACATGTTGGTTATAACACAGCAACACACACGCTTGAGAGCCGAAGCGTCGTTTCCCAGTCGTCATTCTTCACAGAACAATGCCCCATCAGAGTGAAAAGAGCATTCCAAATGTGTTGGTGTATAACAGTAAGACACACGCTTGAGGGGCGAGAACGGTCGAGAGTCGAAGCATCTTCCAAGTCCTCCAGTCTTCACAGAACAATACCTATCTCACCGCAGTTCGAACAGCAGCATTCAACGTCGAACCGATGCAAGACCTCAAGTTGCTCCATGCCAGTTCTTGTAATCATTCGCCAAGGTCAGTGACTACACCCCTCCCCCTCCTCATCACCATCTTCATCCCCCTCATCCTCCTCACCCCTCTTCCGCTTGCCCTTCCCAGACCTACTACTTTTCTTCGCTCCAAACTCCCTTTCCGCGTTCTTCACAGCTTGCTTGACTCGATCTGCAAGGTCTTCCAGCGTCTCTTCTCCTTCTTCCTCGCTCTTGTCCACAACACCTTGCTGTTTAACATCAACTCCACCAGCAGCAGCCTCTCGTCGCCCCGCCAACGCCCTCAACACCCCAATCTCCACACCCCACACCTCCTTTGGACTCTCAAACGACGGCGTCTCGAGCACGAGCGGGATACCTATCGTACGCGGGTCGGTAAGGACGTGGTGGAAAGCCGTGAGACTCAGCGTTCCCCTATCCATTAGGTTAGGCAGATGAGTATCAAGGTTAGACGGGACATAAGTTGGGGTTGGATGGACGAAGGGGAGGAGAGAGAAAGAAGAGACGGGGGGTGTCAATTCAAGGATCAAGGGATCAAAGGAACGTGGGGAGAGTTCAGTCGGGAAGAATGATCGAAGCGGTCGAATAATTCTAAAAACTACGACGACAAAGAAAAGAGAATACACGTACATCCCGATATTCTCGTGCCGGTCCTTTCTCGACCCAAACGGGGTCTTGCTATCGTTCAGATGCATGCCGCGGAGGTACTTGAGACCTACGATCTCATCAAATTGGCGCACTGTATATGTCATGTATGTATGTATGCGTCGAAGTCAGTCAGTCAGTGGGGGGTCAAGGGTTAGGTTTTTTGGTACGTACTGAAAGTACTAGAAGAAGCCGATTGATTGATAGGTAGGTAGACAGGTAGGAGGGAGTTAGTGTTAAAGAATTAACGAGAGAGAGAAAAAATAAAAGAAACACGCACTTCCACCCCTCCTTCGTCCTAAAATCATATCCGGCCGAGAAAGCATGACCTATTATCGTAAGTCGAAAGAGACGGAGAAGTCAGCTATATCTATTATCCGGCGTGGCCGAAAAATGGAACGATGGTATAATATAAACATAAACTTTGAAGAGAACTAACTCACATGTATCAAGACAAACTCCAACCCGAGTCTTGTCCTCGACTTGGGCGATGATAGAAGCGAGTTGTTCGAGAGTGGAGCCGAGGATGCTTCCTGTGCCAGCCTGTGTGTGTGTGAGCGAGCGTTAGCGAGGTTGTGAGGAGAGAAAGGAGGAAATAAGAATGCACCATGTTCTCTAAGACGACTACGACCCCGCTCTCGGGCGTCTCGAGGTGCGCGTCGTTGATGCATTGTGCGATGAGAGTGAGGGAGGGGGTGGGGGTGTGCCCGACGGACGAGCCTGGGCTGTTCAGCGCGTCAGCAGTTGGTTATGTTAGGGTGTGACGGTGGAGAGAGTAAAAGGAAGGAGGGGGAGACGTACTGGAAGTTATACAACTCTAAACCCAGCGCCTCGCATCTCTTCAGGTCGTCTACGAAACAATCGTACGATTTCTTGCGTTTCTCTCTATATCGTGCATTCGTTAGCCTTCCAAACAACTCCTTGTACGAGACTCACGCATCGGGGTTGGCGAGGTTAATCAAGTAACTCCCGTGTGGGAGGACGTCTTTAGGTGAATATCCGAGCGAGGCAAGGCGGTGTTTGAACAGGGAGATGGAGGAGGGTGTGAGAGGCGGTGAGACCCATTTGCGTTGGTATTTGAGGAACAGGGCGAATGCGGAGGCGCTGTTCGATATGAGCGAGCGGACTTGTGAAGTGAAGAGTAGTAGTGCACCCGATTAACGAAGCGTTGACAGGCGCGTTCTCAACACCTCCTGCTGCAGAGACATGTGCGCCAATCTTGTATGCGGAAGACTTGGGTGGACGCGGGAGGTGGGTTGAGGTGTCTACTATCTCGTCGCTGGGTTGTTTTGGTTTCGTCTTGGGTGTAGGTTTAGGCTTGGGTCCAGGTTTAGAAGACTTTTGTTTTGGTTCAGGAGAGAGAGAAGAAAGGGCGGAGAGGTATTCTCCGCCGTACGTGTCTTCTAGCTCTTGTTTTGGATGGAGACGCGGACGTTTGGAGGGCCGGGGACGAGTGTCGTCTTGTGTAGTAGTGGTCTTGGCCGTAGTCGCAGTCGCAGTGGCCCTTGCCGCAGCCGTGGCCGTAGCCGCAGTCGAAGCAATCCTACTCGACCTTCGCACGTCCATCGTTCCTCGAAAAGCCAGAACTGAAATAGCAAGCCGTGTACGGAGAGCGCTGAACAGAGTTACCATGCGTGTCGAAGACGTAACGTGGGAATGAACGCGGCACCGTGTCGCACATTGATTGTTCGCGCAAACGGATCTAATGGTCGTATTCCAAGTTTTAGACAAGGATATGTGCCGATATGTGTTCGGCTCACTCTTCGGGGCATTGAACCTTACTCGTTGTGTCATGCGGCGATCAACTAAGCATTGACGATCATCCCCATGTAGTGCCAGACACGCTTAGATTGAATTGCGGATTGCCAGATCCTAACCATCGCCGTGGATGCATTTAACCCAATATAGTTGTTCTGAACTTTTGTTGGTTGTGCCCACGAGTGTTGAACAACACTGTCTGGCACAATGCAGAAACTATTAACTTACTGTTAATGATGAGACTTAGTGACTATGTGTTGAACAACACTGTCTTGCACAATGCAGAGACTATTAACT
>FTPT01000351.1:586-44321 GCA_900156845.1 Coprinopsis strossmayeri
TCATTTCCCAGACGTTTAAGGCGTTGATGCCCAAAATGGAATCACAGCCGTAAACGGATGGGAAGCCGAGACTAACAGTTGCGCGTATTATTTGATCGACGTAGCTTGGTGTATGGCGTCTTCCTTGTCGGGTTGAATGGGTTAGAACTTAGTACGCGGCCGAAGAAACCTATATAGTAAAGGCTTACTGCTTCTCCCTGCAGAGTCTGAGCTCATCATGCTGAAGAGTAACCCGATGCGTAGCTTGAGCTTGTGTCCTATTTTCCGACATGAATACCACCGGGGCGTTCTCGATTCCTTCGACTACTCCAGCGTATAGTCCGACACAAACATCTCGATCATCTTCTCGTTCTTCCACAGGAACGATTCTTTGTGTTCCTTGAGCTTTTCCCATAAGGAGCAAGAGGACAATCAAGACGCCGATGGATCTAGAGAAAGATTTCATGGTTAAGGGCTGTATATGTAGCTTCTGGGATAATTTGTGAGGGTCTGAAAGTGCTACCTAAAGTTTGAACCTGTCTCACACCTCCGACTTTTATAGCCTTGCGAGTGGAGCTATTGTGCTCGTAAGTACAGTGGGTGCTAGACAATTGGCAACCAATGCCACTGTCCTAGAAACGGCATTCATTGAATGTGGGCAGTGGTGCTGTGGTCTGAAAGGCCGCCAAATGCGGTGTGCGCTATGTATCGCTGTCGAAGGCGCTTGGGGCCATTGTAATTCGCAACAAAGATGCCAGTTTTCCACTAGACGCCAAGCGCACGGAACCGGAAGAGGCACATAGGCGCCCAACGGGTATGGCTTGGAAGCCTACTTGTTTTGGCTGATTCGATTCATGACTCGGGCTCATCATGGACGAACTTTCGCTGCCATCAATTTGCGACAAATCTCTCAGCCAAAAAACGATTTTTTGCCTTATAAAGGGGTGTGTCCGACCCATAGTAGTAGAGAAACGTCCATCATCTTCATCAATAAACAAAGATCAGCTTGGCCCTACTCCCTCAAGACGGCGGAACAGCGAGAGAGCGGCTGGTTGAGGAGCTGGTCGTTCCATGGGTTTACGCCGCCGTCAAAGCTTTAAGGCAGATAAATCTTCCAAATTAACGACATACTTCTGGGTTAATCATATCGACAACTAAAAATTTTCCGATGGGCAAGACGATCTTCCACCATTCCATGCATGACCTCGTATTGGATCGGGGCTTAAAAAACAAAAGCCTATTAAGTCTCCTGACTTGGCCTTGACTCCTATCCATTCCCATTCAGTCCTCCTCTTCTTCTCTCGATGGTCCGCACTCTAGACAGAGTCTATACTTGCTCAATACGCCCCGACATGGCACACTATCTACAAAGCGCACTTGACCTACACTATGAAGAGAAACATAACTGTTCCACCTGCAATAGGCAGTTCAAGTCTGCAGACGGTCGATTGCAACACTGGAAAGACTCTTCCCGTCTCAATTACTGCGGCTACCATGAGGAGCATTTCACCTCACAATACGAACTCGATGCTCACAATGCTGCGCACCACGCATCGTGCCGAAAATGCGACAAGGTCCTTTACAACGCTGACTATTTAGCGTAGCACTACGCCAGATCGCCCACGAAACACAACTACTGCATTCCATGCAACCGTATCTTCGATACCAGTGACAACCTGCGTCAACACCTAGGCTCGAGTGTTCATCAGATCCGAGAGGTCCCGTGCCCGCACCACGAATGTTCCGCGAAGTTCATCTCCTTTGCGGCGTCCGTCGCCCACATTGACGCTGAGGGTTGCAGAGAACTTGAGAGGCGCACCCTCAACAACCTCATGAAGCGTGTGGATGACCGCCATTATACCGTCAACAAAACTCGTCGGCACTATGGACCCACACCTTCGGAGGTAGAAGGTATTTTGCGCGATGCACGGGAAACGGGCGACAATATATGCAAGTATTCGAGATGCATGCGAGGCTTTAGGAATTCAGGTGCTTTGGAGAGCCATCTCAAGGGTGCGGCTCATGAACGTCCGTTCTATCGTTGCCCCTCCTGCAACAAGAAGTTCCAGTTGCTCGGCGCTCTCTGCATGCATGTTTCTCCGACTGGGAACATGTCTTGTCGCAGTTCGGAGATCGAGGAGAGGATTAAAGATCTGGTCTATCGGGCAGTTTCAAGAGATTTTTAGCATAGACTCGCAATACCTAAGTATTTACGTCGCCAGATTCCCTTCTCATATTGTAAATTGAATTCGTAGCTATACTTTCTGATCCAAGGAAAATAGTACCTTTAAGTTTTCGATGTCATCACTATTTTTCCTCGATTTCTTACCATTTGTGGCGTCAACTCTGGTCATTAATTTCGGTACTCGGTAGGTCCCTTGATACCGTGATTCTTCCTCACAATTATTGAAGTGCACAGTGGTATCGCGTGTATGAGATGAAACCGCGTTGCAGTCCTAAGGCACTAAGGCACTAACGCATGTATTCCCACTTTTGTACATCCGGACCTCCGGCAAAGGTGGTTGCCCGCTTCGAGATATGAGATTATCAACTAGGGGACTGCCTCATTGTCTACCACCGACCGCGAAAGTTCTGATTGGACACCTGCGGTACGGCTCGAACTGTCCATTTCGGTCAACCTACCTCGGGACAGTTTTAGCTCGGAAGGGAATCTGGAATGCCCAACTTGACTACCCGCCGGTAAGGTCGCCTTTGTTAGCTAAGAATACCCCGGTTTAATGAATATTGCAGTGCAGCACAATACTTGACATGGGATTGGAGCATTCTTGACTGTCAATAAAAGTCCATATGGCTTCTCGAGTAACGTCCCCCTCGTCCCTGGATATATCATAACCAACGAGCATGGTTGTTGTATGACCCTTCGGTTTGGTATTCGGAGCATAAGTGACTAATCCAGATGCTCCGAGTCAAGGGAAATGGGGTATCCGAATCAGATCTGCGCTTGTCATTCGACCACGCATTTGGGTGAGGAATCTTGACTGTCAATGTAGATTCCGAGTCAGCGGACGAGCTGATTGGCTTCGCTGGCGAACGACGGACTGGGGGAGAAAACGCCTGGCCGGGGGCCCTGGGCTTAAATTCAAACGTCTGACCTGCGTACCAATTCAAACGAAGGTGGTAAATGAGAGCTTGCCCACTGCGATTGAGGGACAGTGGGTAAAGGTATATCAGCCGACTCATCTTCAATCCATCGTGATCTTCGTGCGCTAACAACGATTTCGCTTTACAGGACCACAATGCTACGAGCATCTTGCCCCGTATCTTTGGTAACACAAGAGCGCTCTTGAGTGGTTGAAGCGCGAAACCGGACAAAAGATTTGGGCATGTTCTGCGTAGGCTGGCTGGCCAGTGAGAAATACATCGATCTAAGTCGCGTATGTTGCGGTTCTAGGTTGGACATATCGGAGTCAGAGTAAGGGTGAAAATTCAAATATGAGATTGAAAGAGCATTTTGATCCTCTAAGCTGAAACTAATACCCATATAATCTGTATACAAGAATTTTCAAGTTACATCAGTGAAAGAAAGAGTGAAATTAGTAGCACAAAGGCGAATGTCCATTGTCAGTACCCGAATACTTGGCGTTGTCACAAGACTTATATCCTATAATGCTGGGCAACCGAGAAGGTAATCAAAGAATACAAACCATTGCAATGTGAACCACTGCAACTGTTCAAGCAGCAGACGCAGATCACATTGCTGCTACGCTGCATTCCAGATACACTTCCAAAGAATAACGGCCCCAACAAGGCAGATGAGAGCTATCATTAAATATTGGAATATCAAGTGAGATAGAGAAATAGAAAGAGATGAAATGAGACTCGCCTATCAGGATGTACGAGAGTATGTAAATTGTCTTGCGGGATTTACCGTGACATGCCTTTTGGTCATCACTAGTTGTATGGTCAATAAGCTATGCCAATGATGTGTATATGTGGAAGGACTTAATTTGTGCTGACCTGTTGTAATAGCAGTATCTGCCTTTATCATCGCAGCACCATCCTATGTTATTTTTGACACCCACTGGCCCAGTCGATGCGAGTGGAGAATGTGGTGACACACTGGCGCTCACTTCAAGGCTTGGAGAACTAGAGCTGGTCACTTCATCCTCACCATCAACCCTGGCCAAGACTGCAGTTCCCAGCTGTTCCAGGGGCGTAGATGTAACAAGAGAGTTAGATGCAATCACGACGAGTACAGAGAGTATGGCAAAGGACGAGAACTTCATAGCGTGGCTATTGAATGGGAGATCGAGGAAACAAAGAGATCAAAAAGAAGTGAGGTGAAGGGCAATATGGTGTTCTTATTCAGATTTTTCCCATCTCTTTTATAGTATCCAAGCCACCGCATCTGGCGGCTGACCAGATCAGCGTAGGATAGCAGCACTATTGTCCTGAACCCACCATATTAGGACTACAATGTGTTAAGGCAGTGTCGTTCGGTCCCTTCCAGAAAGGAAAGTGCGCTCACAGAATTGCTGTATTGCGGTTCTACTTTGACACCTTTGTTCATTAAGCCAATTCTTCAATGTCTTATGACTAATGTCAACAGGAACTCTTAGAGACGATTAAGCGAGGACACCTGGTCCTTTGGGAGCAAGTTCTGCGGTCCGCCATCCGCAATGACCATTGCGTCCAAAATGGCCTTTTACTCCTCTACCATCCGTCGTCCATTATTCCTATCACGATAGTAACACAATGAATAAAATTTTAGAAGCCAAAACCGTCGCAGGGACTTCGATAATAGCTGAATGGGTAGGCCCCGAAAACACACAAAAGAAGTCACTGTTCGCTTTGTCCAGGAATTGGTCACCACTGCTGTACAGAACCTTCTGGGTCTTATTTCTAAGTCTGCTATATTCTCCCTACACCAATTAATAAAAAGGTATCTGGACTATTCACCATACATATTTGCAGACGGGTTCGACAAGAAATGGTGGCTGCATATTTCGAATGGGCAATTGCAGTCCTCGTAGTCTGCCGGTATATTAGTAGATTGTACCTCCGTTTGGCACGTCGTCACTGTGCTGAATATGGATCGAACTGCGTCTTCGTACTGTTTGAACCCAGCTGACAGGGTTGTTAACTCAAGATACGGAAAGCGACTTGAGTCGTTCAGAACCGCCGCCAACCGCCTCCACGGTTCCAGTGTCACGTCTGCTTGAACGGCTCCATTGCTCACCGAATAGCCCAGCTTCACAACAAGCCTTTCAAGTCGGTTTGTCGGGGGAATATCACCTAAAGTGTCTAAGATCTGTTGGATATGAATCCTTTGCAGCTGGAACCGCGTCCACATGAATTTTCCGTAAAGAACCAGGTGTCGAAGGTTCGGGGCATTAGAGGATATCATTCTAGCGGCATCTGAGAAACGGGGGGTTAGATATTTCCGACTGTCGAGTCGCATCTCACTGCACACCTGTGGTGGTCCAGGCTGTGTGCAGCGACGCACTCTGCGTTAGTAGCTCCGATGTTACGTCGTGGTCGTCCCCAAATCGGAAGTACTGAGCATCAAAGCCGACCTTCTCCAGCGAGTTCAGGACTATATTCGCATCTCGCAGAGCACCGATGGTATTTTGTAGTGGGGCTTCACTATCTAGGACTGTCAATGTTCGAAGAATTGCCGATTGCTTCTTAGCTCCTGCAGAATCATTACTACCATCGAATTGTGGAAGCGTTACAGATCTCCCTCCGGCACTGACAAGATGCAAGTGCTGAAGCGGGCCTTGGCACAGCCGAATGAGATCGATAGGGGCGTTCTCGAGACGGAGTGAGGTAAGAGAGGCCGACTGGCAGGATTTCATGAGGGCACATGCAACGGATTGGTGCACTGTTGTCCATTGCCATGCTTCCTCCCAGCGAGAATGGCGTGGAAAAAGAATAGATAGGTGCTTGATTCGACTGGTATTGATCATGTTCAAGAACTCGACAACTCTACTAGAGCCCTCCTCGTTCGCCCTTGGCAGCGGGTATCCTGGGCTGTCGTAGATGATCAAGGTTCGAACGATCGATCCAAGTTCTGGATGTCTTTGAAATAGACCAATAATGCCATCGATCTCTTCGTCGTGACTGATAGAGCATGGCCGATAGCTGGATGCACACTCTCTGGTATGTCGGGGCAGAGATATTTTGGAAAAGAGGATTGCTTCGCATGGGTCGCGGAAGACTGAGGACGCGAGGCGTGCATTTTTGAGAGCGTCGAGGTCGTTGTCTAAGCTGTCGACAATGACATCTAGTATCTCTGGGGGAAGGGTTGACATTGTTAGTCAAAAGCAGTCGTACGACGCCGGATACCAGTGATAATCATATCGCAATCACCGTTCTGCCGCCGGACGCCCGGATCGCGAACCAAGCGCTTTGAGGGTCAGTTTTAAGCAGTCCTGTATCCATTCACTGAGGGTCTGGCCAAAAGTTCCAACAATCCCCAGTCCTTTCCTTTAACCAAAGAGCCAAAGGAGTTACCTTTAGGAAATCTCCCACCTTTCTCATACTCGCCTGGCTGCAGGCGGCCTAAAATAGGACCATACTTCGCGAGCGCTGATCAGGGACTGAGAGTATTCGAGTCAGGTAATAATCGACACCGTGTGCAAAGATAACTATACGAGTTTCATTCATTTACAGCAGTCCGTTAACAGTAGGCAAGAAACTACGAGATGTAAGAGATGGGGACAAGGAACAAAGATTCGGAATACAGAATGGCAACTATCAACAGACGAATCCATCAATAACGATGACCTTTGAACTCTTCTCAGAGAGGCGCCTAGTTGTTGGTGGGTTCGGGTTGGGCTGGAGCAGCGTCGGCATCCTCCTCAACGACCTTCTCGTCGACAGGGTAGACATAAGCCGGTGGAGCGCTGATGATGGTGGCGTCGTCATCGAAGATAACAACCTGCTCGTATTCATGCTCCTCTTCAGAACCACCACGAACGGCGCGGTAAGTGACGACGGCCAGAACCCAGAACATGCGAAGCAGAACGCCAAGTCCGCATCCCAAGACGAAGGCGACGGCTCTGCCCTCCCACGGGCCGAGCGACAGGATCGCGTTCTGGACGCGCAGGAGGAAGGGCTCGTCGCGGACGTCCATGGGGTGGTCGTAGCCATGGCGGTGGAATCCGTGGGGGTGGGGGTGGACGGGGACAGTTATGCCTTCTTCCATGGGGAGCGGTCCAGGGATAAAGTTGACCCGCTCGCCGCCCTTGGTCCATCCCATCCAACCAGGATTTCCGGGATTTCCGGGCATGACGCCTTCAATCCTGGCCATGGTAGGTGCCCCTCCGTTGGGATTGAAAGGAATAACCCGAATGGGCTCAACCTGGGTCCCGGTATGGGGTCCATGAGGAATGAAAGGCATGATCTGGATGACGCCTCCGTGGAGGGACTTAGTTCCATCATGGTGGGGGTGGAAAGTTTCGATCAAGGGCAGGCCAAAGGCTTTGCGGAACGAGTTGGAGAGTTCAATGGCCTTTTGCCTGAAGCGACTTGGGCGACCCGGGCATGGACGACGATGGGGTCTAGCGTCCGGCGCTTGCCCTGGAACGTGAGTCATGACACGGGCGACGGGGTCTCGAACTCCACCAGCGGCTGCTACTGCGTGCCCGAATCGCAACGGTCCGCCAGGAATGGCTTCGACACTGTTGCTGGTGGACACAACGACCACTCTAAGAGGGCTTGCGCTCACTATGATAGGAAATTATCAACAAATTCCATAGAACGATCTCGAAACATACCTAGAGCAGCGCTGGCCGCAACGGCAGCAATGATTGAAAACTTCATTCGTGTATTGATCTGAAAGGGTTTAAAGGAGCGGATCTTTCAGAGTTGCTTTGCATATGGTTTTATAAGGTGGAAATGGACTTACAAATTCGATTCAGAGTTCAGGCCAATTGCGAGGTAATGGGGGAGGATAAAGAGAGTCTTGTGGCTGTGGCCAACCGCAGCTGACACAGCTAATGAGCTGACGTAACGCTGTATCTATTGGGCCGCTTGATCCGGGCGGCCACACTGCCACAAGATAGGGAAAGGGGGGCTAGAATGCACTGGTGAGGGTACTCAGGTAGAGAGAGACCTGATAGATAGGATAAGGGTCATGGGTTACAAACAGCAACTGCGGGTTAGCAGCCACGAGAAACATACTCGGCCGGATTGTGAATGGCCGCAAAGCGGCTGAATATTGTACGAAGGACGCGGTGCTAGCTGAGGTGACGGGGGAGTTTATACATATTGAACAGACTACTGGTGTTAATTTACCTGAGAGGTATGAAGAGTGGACGAATGGGCTTGTGGATGCGTTCCCTGCTTTGTAGGGTGCTGTACTTACAACGATAGTTTAATCTGAAAACAATTCGGATACGCCAGAATATAATTGTATATCGCATTCTAAAAAGACGGCAGAATCGCACATCCTCCAAGATCCTCATTCCGCGCCCCCAGATAATGCCCTACGTACTCAAACTGAGACAGTTTGACATAGCTAACACGAGTCTCACCTTGCCACAAATTCAGAAGTACGAAGGACACACGTACTATCAAGCACAAAGCGAAAACATTTCAGATTTATCACTACTTATCAATCGAACAAACAAAAAAGGGACATCGATGTCTAATTTGGGCAGACTACATAAGCAGAGATTGTCACCGCTTCCCTGCCTCGCGTTCGTGTATAGCGAAAGGAATCTGAGGAGGTATAAACTGAAATAGCCGGGAAGTTAAATCGAAATCAAGCATCAGTCGGTTGAGTTTGCTTGGCCAAAGCCTCACGGACAAGTCGAGCAATAGTGGGGTGGTCATCTTCTTTGCCGCTTTCCGCTAGGATTAACGCTGTATTACCGTCTCCGTTGGCGAGTTTTCAAGTTGAATTCCGGGGAACTGGAGGAGTTTCTCTACACTTGTCAAGTACTCAAATTCGGATGCCAACGTCAACGCGCTGTGCTGCCATGGGTATCTGTCGCGTGTCGCGTTCACGTTGATCCCATCGTATTGGAATTGCCTCAAATTGAGGGTCTTGAAGCAGCTGTTCAACAATGTCCGGCTTGTTATTCCTTGATGCCAACATCAACGCCGTTCTTCCAGATTTCTCCCTCCCATTCACGTCGATTCCAGGTGTAGGAGTTTCCCCACAACGTCCGACTTGCCACCCCTCGACGCCCACATCAATGCCGTTCCTCCAAATCGATCCGCCGCATTCACGTCAATTCCAGCAGACACAAGTAGGGGCTACCGCCTTCAGACATTGTCGACGACCCGTAGCACGACAAGCAGAGGGGTTTTGGTGATGAGTGCTCTTAGATAGCGGAAACTGACTTCTTGCGACATGGAGGAAAGCAAGAAACGCGCCGTTTGACCAACGGGTAACTTGGAACCATTGCATTCACGGGGGATATTCCTAGAAAGTCGACTGTCACGCCCAATCGAACCACAAAGTGACTGAAAACGATGCCTCAGCGATGCCCTCGCCGCCATCCTTATTTTTAGGCCTAGACCGAGTTACGATTATGCCATCGTACTCATCGCTAGATAAGAATCACAAGCCGAGTCAGCTATGTACGCAGCTACACAACTACATACATACTCGTACTTAACGACATACCGTCCAGTAAGCAAAGAAGATCGATACGTAGTACACACATCGAATAGCCTGTACCCAGGCGCTACTACAGGGAGTCCTAGTCAGTGAACCTTTCACAGCCGCGTTTATATGCGAGACATGGCGAGTCAGTACATACAACGAGCCTTGTTACACAAGGCAGATATCTAACGTGAGTAAGTATTGGAATGCCAGACGAAGAGGAAATGAAAGAGTCGAGTAGACAGACAAAGCAAGCGATAGAGAAAAAAGAGATGAAGTAGAAATAGGCCTTAGATCGTAATGTCCTTTTACAGCTAGCTCACTGAGCGCAGAGCAACGCAAAGCAAATCAATCAATCCGTCCTGCTACACAACAAGTCGCAGCAGATAGATAATTAGACGAAGCAACGAGGCAGGATTCCAAAGAAACCAACTAACATAGGCCAGCATTAGGTCGTAGCTTATCGATCCACCTAAGCAAGTCAGGCGTGGTTCGATTTTTGAAAGAAGAGGAACTCAAGCACAATGTTCAAAACTTGCAAAATGTTCCTTGAGGACGAGCTCAAGGACGCGAAGGAGGCGGGGGCATCCCGTACACTCTACTGGGAGGCGGCGGCCTCGAATACACCCCCTGTCGATTGTCATACGGCGCACCAACTCTTCCCCCTCCAATGGGCGACCTCGGCCTCGTATAGCTCGAATGTGGCGGAGGCGGCCCAGAGGCAATATGCGGCGCATGCGGTGAATATTCCATCGCGATGTCCCTCCTCATATACTCCCTCTCCCGATCTGGACCCGGGCCTCCAACACTACTAGCAGTCGACGGAGGGGGCCCCGTGCCGCCAGATCGCTCATAGACTGAGGGTGGAGGCGGCGAACGGCGCATGGGTTCGCCACGGGGAGCGTAGTAGTCTGTTGCAGAGGGCGGGGGCGGGTAGTCTTCGCGGGGTCGTTTGAGAGGGGGGCGGGTGTCGTCGATTATGGGTCCACTCGTTCGGCGCATTGGGCTTGGGCTGCGGGGGCGAACTCGAGAGTAGGGCGGGACAGGAACTGCTGAAGGTGGAGGCGGTCGAGTGTCGCGAGGTGGTGGCGCATATCGATCGTCTAGAGGAGCAGCCGATCCAGGGGGAGGACCTAGACCCAATTAGGAATCAGACAATTGCAATAATATGAGGGTTGTTATAACTCACCCCTAGCATAACCTCGAGTATCTCGCGCATCCCAAGTCCTCGCAGGTTCTCGATCATACCTGTCCCTTTCTAGCGAAGGATCCCAGTGATTCCGTCCTTTATAATAGGGATCGTCTTCCCATCGACGCTGTGGTTGATAAGAAGTTGGCGTTTGCGGACCACCATACCAATCTCTTCCAGCAGTTCCAGGTGGAGGCGGTGGGGCGCCATACCTCCTATCATCGTAATGAGGGTCCGCGGTCGGACGACCAGGCGAAGGCGGCAAGCCTCTCGGTCGAGGATCTAGTGGAGGTGAGTACGGGCGGTACGATCTGCTATCCAGATAACGAGGGTCATCAATATCCAAGCGCTCGACACGCCTATCGTCATAGTCTGGTCGATAGTTGTTCGGAACAGGAACAGGTCGGTATTCCCTTTGCATATCTCCAGGCGGGCCACGGTATTCTCGCTGGGCTGGAGGTCTAGGTAGATTCGGCGAAGGGGGAACTTTGGTAGGTAGACCTCGGGGAGGATCATCTCGAACCATTTGGGAAGGAAGGGGTGGTTTAGAGGAAGGAGACATAGCACGGGGAGGATATCTTTCAGCAGTAGATGGAGCATGGTCTCGACCGTTTCGCGGTGGCTCTGAAGATAGATCCTTACTATCCGATGGAAACGCTTTGACGGGAGAATCTTGGGGAGGTCGATTGGGAAGATAACGATCATCTGCGTTTCGATCAGTTGCAGCTGAACGAGGAGGACTACGCAAGTCCTTGTCATCACCAGTGGCCCGTAAAGTTTGGTCGCTGGTCGTAACGTCATCTCCGGAACGAGAACCTCTGGCAGCACGATCATCGACGGTCGAAGGTACATGTCGATCATCCTTAGAGGGCCCAGGACGGAAATCTCTAGGTTCGAAAGAACGCAGATCGGGATGTGCATTGCTCATAGGGCGAGCTTCAGTAGGAGGGTAATCGCGCTTCATCGGGGGTTGCTGGCGATTATCCAGATAGGCCGCGCGCGTATCAACAGGAGAACGAGGGTCTAGGTCAGACAGTGAAATGGGAACTTCTTCCATCTTGACAGTTGGATCGTATCGGCGTGGAGGTTGGACTGCTCTATCAGGAGGAGGTTCATAATGACGTTCTTCGGGAGGTGGTCGTCTCATATCAGTACTACTCCGAGGAGGAAAGCGATCATACGGTCGGCGCTCAACCCACTCCCGACGATTTCTATTGTCTCGGAAGTCTCTGGCGTTGTTGTCGCGGTTATCTCTGTTCTCGTAGAATCTATCATCACGGGGCAAAGGAGCCGACGAGGGCAGAGGAGCACCCCTGGTATCGGAACCACCACGAGCAGGTGGTTGAAAGCCTGCGGAGCCAGACCCAGGTGCCAGCGAACGCTCGTAGTTTTCAGGACGACCGCTTGCATGTCTGCCTTGCCATTCGTTGGACGAAGGAGGAGGCCGTGCTGCACCCTCTCGGACATCCATGCTAGGCTTCTCAGGAAGGTTCGACGACGGGGGAGGTAAACGCCCAGAGGTAGATTCAGACCTAGGTCGTTCTGCAGGAGGTTGAGGCAAGTCAGGTTTAGTGGGGGAAACAGGACCTTTCGGTGGAGAGCTTTCAGTCGTTCCAGAGTTGGCATTGGCAGAGGCGTCTGGAGTGGTGTCCATTGCATTAGGATCAACAGTGGGAGAGGCGGCGGTGGTTGTAGCTGGAGTCGTGCCCCCGTTCACGGCATTGCCATCGATAGCTTGCGTGGAATCACTGTACACATGAGCATTCTGTAATTAACCTTATCAGACGCCCGCAGCAGGATGGAAGGAAAAAGAAATGGTCCCACATGTGCGACGCTGTTAGGCTCCGCAGTCCCATTTGATATTGAAGTTTTCCGATAGCCAGAATCGCTACCTTCCTTGTTCTGCCAACGAGGCGGTCGTCTTGAAGAGTCCAGAGGAGATCTCGAGCCAGACGTGGTGATATCAGACTGTTTGACGCCAACGTTCGTATCAAGTTTCAGTTGTCCCCTGACTGCTCCGTTCGCGCTCTCAGCCCCTGATGGTGGTACAGACGTAGGAATGGTGCCCAGATAAAGTCTAGCTAACGCCTCAGGTTGGGGGATCGCGCGGTAGAATTGATGTTGACCATCCTTGATGACCTGCTTCAATTTTTCCAGAATTTCGAGGTCACTCTTGCCCGGTGGAAGCACCACAGGTCGCTGTTGTTCCTGTCGTTGGTTTTGATTGTTTTGGTTATATCCTTGTCGTTGTTGGTTTGGTGGGAACTGAGATGGCGGATACGAGCCAGTTCTAGCAACGCCGACACCCGTATAGTTGTTCCCCACCATGGATACGTGGATCGAGCAATCAAAGTTCGTCGTCGTCGTCGCGGTCGACGTTGCCCCAGACGCTAGCAAGCTTTGAGATATATTCCCCTGAAGCCTGCCCTCTGCGATCGAAGGGACCAAGAACTGCGATTCAGGTTGTGTGGGTGAGAGTAGAAGACCGGAAAGCGTTCTCCGCCTGTGAAACTGCACGGTTCGGTTAACACCGAGATTTGTCAGCGGCGGATCCGGCGCAATCTCCGCCGCCGGAGCTAGGGAACTTTGCAAGGGCAACTTTGACTCAAACAAAGTCCTAAGCACTGGGTCGACTATTGACTATGCAAATTATACACGTCAGAGGTTCTTAATTAGTGAAAGGAAGTTCTGCGATAAGAGCATATCAAACTTCAGGCACATGATAGAGACCAAGTTAGCATCATCATTCATGGATTCTTCATTTAGCTTTTCGGTGTAACTTCAGTGCTATCTGCCGCACTTAAATTTCTGCTCTAAGGCAGCCTAGACTGTAAACATTGGAGGTGTCTGACTTTAGTATCGTGCAGATGTCTTCTGTTGCCAATTTTCCGTTATGTTTTGCTCAGGCCTGGTTATCTCAGATCCATCATGTCTCCCCCGATTCACAAAGTTCTTCCGGAAATAATTCCAGCTATTGTTACGACAGTACGTCTCTCAAGAGTGCGTGCTTCTCTTCCTCCGACTTTCGCGAGCCATGTCTAGGACACCTCTTTTCTAACATATCACGACAGTCCTTCGGACGCTGACAGTTATGGACTACTACTACGAATCTCTACACGCAAATACCGAGTGTCTCGCCTTGCGTGCCCTCTGACCCTTCATTCGACTATATACTATTGCAAGCTGCCATGCAAACTGACGGCCCTGCTGCCACTGCCAAGCCTTCCCGTTATGCAGCACCTTGCTTGGCTCCAAAACACGGTGTTCCAAACTTTCCAAGACCAAAAGTGCTGCTAAGTTGCCCAGCACCATAAACGCCCGGTTACAATGGTGGGACAAATAGATCGATGTCCCATTCGACAACTTGCGGGGATTGGTTGCAGGAGACGAGGATAGATATCTGTTGTATAATATGGCATGGTCGGGAGCAAACTGGTCGGCAAGCCACGAGACTGCCCGAGCTTTGACGAGCGGGATACTGGCGCTTGGACCAAAGGCGTAATCTAACCTCCTAATATGGAAGTCGCCCCCAACCGCGATAGTATCGCGTTGTGCTCCTTGGTTACGAAGTCTCTCGACTACTGTCCATAGGGTCAAAGCGGCTCTCAGTCGTGCTGCTATAAATGAGGGCAGATATCGGTAGGGCTCATAGTAGCCCCAACACCTAATTCCCACTCGCCATATCTTCAAGTGCTTTCGACCCTTTCAAAGTCCAGATTTAATCATGAGACCTTTACGCTGCGCCATCATTTGTGGACTCGTCTTGATTGCTGTGCGCTCGCAGCTTGTATTCGCTGTGCCCTTGGAAGGAAAAGAAGATAGAATTCCAGCTGGAAATCCAGGTAGGGTTGACTCACGAATGGCTTCAGCTACGGGCGGAGGCCTTGTGGCAAATGCGACCATGTTGCACCCCGGGAAATCCTTTCCATCTCAACTCTCAGAGTCACAAGGGCTGACCGCTGAAAGAGCGGACGGCAAAGAGAGGTAAGACCAGGCACCTATATATTAAAATACAATGCACTAATCCATGTTTAGTGCTAAAAAGCGCGAGCATCCGTCAAAGCCTAGGGATGATCATTCAATGGAGAGATCCGCCAAGGAGGCCTTTTGGCTCATGGGCATCTTCTTGGGTGAGTTCATTCATTTTCTCTCTTCCTGTTTAAATCATTAATATCGGCTATTTGTAGGAGGCTTTATGATGATACTATGCGTGTATCTGCTTACCATGTTTTACATCTTCGAAGCCGACCGATTGCACTATGTATGACATGGAATGAGGGCTGCCCCGGGTCAAGTTTTAAATGTAGTAGCAATTCGGTGACGTTCATTCTGCGAGTTTGTATCCAGAGCTTTATATAAATAACACTTCATTGTGAATACTCCCTGTATATTCTCGGCTACCTGAGTTCCCTTGTATTCAATTGAAGTCACGGTTGGAAGGTTGAAACATTCACCAACATCTAAGCTACAACCTTGTTTTATGTAAGCGTTCCGATTTAGTTCGACACTTCCAACAGTGATGGGGCCTTTAGTCCCAGAGACAATAACTCGCCCACTACCCTGAAGGCACACGGCGAGTTCGGAGAGAAAGGTGTTCGCGGACTCACATGGTGGAAGGCGTCCCCGACATACCCATGCCGGCATGTCAATACAGAGCAATTATGTACCTCGTGAGCAGCTTCAACCCTTCTTCTGCTTCTGACTCCACGGGCGCTGATGCTTATGATGGATCGTCCTTCCGAAGAAAGATATTTATTGAGGCTGTGTATCTGGTTCCTTATTTTCAGACAAAGTCCTAGACGCTACAGAGACTTGATCTATCCTTAACTGCCCCTCATAAGTTATTTCTTCCAGTCTTTCTGGACGGAGATAGGGGCAATTTGATGCCGGAGATTGCACTGTTTACTATTTATTTTTGAATTATAAATCAAGTTCGGCATCAACCGCTGATGGTAAATTCCTATCGCCACTGGCACTGTGCTGCCAGGTCGTTCTTGTCTGGCCGCCAGCATGAAGATCATTCACCGTAGTCCTGGTTCCCTCGAATTCTATCTCTTTGCTCTGATTATTTGCACTATATGACAGGGGAACTGGACGAAGCGAAGCGATCTCGAAAAACGCCAACCTACACGAAACGCCGCAACCTGATATCTTGCTGATATCACGATTCGCACCAAATGGAACCGGGGTCGAATGTCGGCGCTAACGGTATTGACAGAGATCTTTCCTGAGAAAGTCACAGCAACGGCTACAGGATGTATAACTACGCTTTTGGATTGACCTTGACCAGGGTTTGTCACCACTGAAGATTCTGCAGAAAGGAAGAAATGCATGGGCCGCTAGTCAAGAGTCCGTTGTCTGCGACGTATACGCCGTACGATGATGAACCACAGCCCTCAGGAGCAATGTCGCCTTCGATTGTATCGTCCAGCGACTCTGGGACGTTTTGCAAGTCGTTTGTACTGTCTAGGTTGTCTATGAAGCTCATTCTGCGTAGCGGACGAAGATAATGGAGCTTTGGTGGGACCTAGCACTTCTGAAGGCTTTCTGGAGTTCTGGGAAGCTCACGAAGAGTCCTTAAAACCTCGAGCGCTCGCATCTTTGCACGAAAATCCCGATCCAAAAGCTCTCGACGAAGCTCTTAATAACGTTGGAGAGAAGGCACGAGTGCTCGCGAGAGGTTTACAAGCTCTGGGTCAGATTCATCCATTCATCGGAGGTGAGTTATGTGTAGATGATTGCTACCACCGGTCCTCATGTTGGCTGTATAGTTGCCGTTGGTGCCTTTGTACTCGTCGTAACCCTCGACACGACTAGGCGAGAGAACGATCGTAAAGTATTGGCTGTGAAACTGCAGATGCAAGAGCTCATGATGGTCTTCTTCGAGTGGGTTTCATCCCGTCCGTGACTAATATGTCCTGACCTACCTCTCCTAAGCCTTCGCCATATACGAAGCTCTACTCAGCGTGGTCGTGACGGAGTAACGATCGCAGACCGCCTTGGACCTTTGATGAAAATTATTGCTCAAGACGTCAAAACCTGCGCCTCTGCATGCGACGCGTATCTAAAAAAAGGGTTTCTGAGTGAGTGCTGTACTCTAATATCCCTCGCCTTTATCTTCTAACGCCTGCCAAAGTGAAAACCATCAAGTCTAGCGTCTACGAAGGACGACTCGCCGACTTTGTCGCCACCTTCGTCGATCACAGAAAAAAGGTCGAACTCGCCATTTCTCTTCATGCTTCTATCGGCGTCGACGTTGCCAACGACAAACTCGACGATCAGCGCGACCGCCTCCGGGTCATCGAAGAAAAGCTCGACATGATATCTGTCTTTCGAAAACTCGATACCCCTCGCGAGCGAGACGTGTTTAGATTCATGGAAAGCCACGGGGGCCCCAAAGCATGTATATCCAACGACGAACACCTGGAAGAGCTGGTTATGCGAGCTGGTGACAATGCGAGTGTCTCCAGGATCTCAGGGAGGGAGACTGGGCGACGGTCGAATGATATCCCGGAACTGCGGAAGAGGTTGATGAAAGAGCTGCAGGAAGACATCGATGATGCACTCAAGAGGAATATGATCCTGTTCGAGAGAAAGCTCGAGATGCAGAATCGGCAGTTGACGGAAGCGGTTCAGCAACAGTCTAACCACATCATTACAACCCTCCTGTCGGGTGCTCATGATCGTATATCGGATCCTGTTGGTTTTTCTCGTCGACCTTGAATACGTGCTCGGCTGACGTCTTTTCCAGGACCTCCAGAAGATCTGGAAAGACATGGTTCGTATCCGACTCTTTCACAAAAGATCAGGCTAATGCCAATTCCTTGCAGGGCTGGAAAGGAAGCGTCAAAGCCCGTCACTTCGTCCTGGCCCTACACGACTACTATACCAACCGACTCAACGAACGGTCTGCGGAGCCAGGCAACCGTTTTTCCGTATCACCTATTCCATCGCAGTCGCCACGGTCACCGCAACCACCCAGCGCCCGGAGCCATATGTCTCTCGCTTCCCGCCGTCGACAGCAAGATGATCGATGGGCACTGGCATACATCAATGCTGCTTATGTGCAGCCTATTCTTGAAGCTGTAGATGACGATGGGACCGGATTTGTCAGTGTTATGGAAGTGAATACGTTTGTGGAATCGAGGCCTGAGGGATGGAGGTAAATGCAATCTCTTGCCATGTTCGTATATGTGCTGACTTTGACTCCAGCTTGCCTACGTGGATCGCGTTTTGGGCAGTTGGTATGTTTTCTGCGTTCCATCCACCCCTGCGAATCTCGGCTGACACTGTATTGACAGGTTGGCAAGTCAGCATCTCCAGATACAAGGCACAAATCTACTCGCTCGTTCAAACCATGTTCCAGGTCTTGGAGCACGTCCTTCCCTCGAACAGGAGAGCGATAGACGAATACCTCTTTCATCCTTCTTTCTGGCGCATCGAACTGCTGCTTCGGTCTACGAGAACGATTAGTGGGAAGATCATGTCGGATCCCGATCTTGCAAGGGTGACTGAGGCGTTTTCGGGGATAGAGGAAGAGAGGATCGAGGGGAATCTGAGAGAGGTGGGGTATGAGCTTGATACCCCAGCCACGGTTTCGTTGGTAACTGGAGAAGGACGGATCGAGCGTGTAAGTGATGGTGCTGTTGGCGACTATCAATCGACTGATGAAAATTTTCTTTGCAGTATGCTTATCCCCTCATCTATTTGCTCCTTCGTCGGCACCTCAAAGTTCTGAAAGTGGCATGCAAACATGTCCTGGATGCTGAAGAATTGGCTACCCTTAATGAATCGCTGGTCTCTGTTCTACTTTCTGTTGACGATCGAATACAGAATCTGGAAGGTAGGATTTCTTGTGTTGTATTCTGCCATCAGTATTCTGAAACTTCTACCTCTAGCTGTGTTCAAGCAGACTCATCTAGACGTTCAAGGCCGTTTTGGAAACTTTGCATTTGGTTTGGTAAGTTCTGGCTTTCGTTATATTTATGGAAACTATCCTGACGACGGGGCAGTTCCAACTCTCGTACGGAGACATCCGCCGCGTCCCAATTCAAAACTCGTTCGGAACTTGGGTGGACGAAGGCGAAACCAGTGCAGCTGGGAAGGAACCTCTAACGCTCGACGCTATCGAATCTGCCCTTCAGTACATTTCCAACGACATTCTCAAGTACGGGATCCAAGATGCCTTTCACGCCACCGACTACTACGAATTCGAGCCTCATCGGCTGCGTGGCGTGAACCCGATCCAAGGGACGTGGGCAGGCCATTGTTCGCGGCGAGAAGGAGATGAAACCATCACTTTCTTAACTCGAATCTCGTTCCGTCTCTCCCCTGATAGACGGACACTACTTGGCAAGGGCGAGGATTATGCCTCAACTTTCGAGTTCAGCGGGAAGGTGTCTCGCGACAAGACGGGCTACGATTTCAACTTTGAGATTGTTGATGACGATGACGGGATGTGCCGAACGTGCGCTGGATCGCTTAACTTATCGACTGATACCATTACTGCGGCGTGGTCTGACCGTCGAAAGAAGGACAATCCAGACGAAGTGGACTATCAGGCTTTCACCCTGCGCCGGACACCACCGACATTGTTCAGGCATCGCTACACTCCCAGCCAGTTCGCGGAAGATCCTGTCAGGGCGCGCTGGAACTTCGCTTGCAATGCTGTGCAGCATCAGGTACAGGCACAGATGTGGTCTAGGAGGTTCTTTGAAGCCAAGTTTGAGGAGCGGAAGAGGTTTGTGGAGTTGTCGACCAGGGCTTTGATTGTCTCGATGGGACTTACGCCTCAGAATCCTTTGTCGATGACGGAGAAGCAGGAGTTGGAGTATCTGAGGCGGGATCTGGACCCCTCTGAAGCGAGGTTCTATCACGCACTCGCACAATTTGAGATTCAGAAACTTCCATGGCATCCGTAAGCTGTCTTCCGTGCCAATAGACTTGCATGACGTTCTGACTGTTCTCATTTATTATTTATGCTAACAGGGCATGGGGCTGCGATTGGTGCGAACGGAGAATTACGAAATGCCGGATCCTCTGCATTCAATGTATGTCGGAAGACATGTCGGATAACATCGATTTGTGCAGCGTCTGTATGGAGAGAACCCCTACGAAAAGAGGATTTAGCCATGATGTTTCCCATCCTATGGTCAAGGTTGAACAGACGCTTCACGACTTCCATTTCCTCAGCATCGTCGAATCAGCTAAAACGACGCTAGAAAGAATCAAAGGTCTCATTCGGAATGTCGAATCTGCTCTTCGCGGAGACGAAGCTTTGCCGGCACCGCGAAGCTCACGCGGAGGATCTTCAGGTCCGGGAGGAACAGGGGAGAATCCCGGCGATTTGCTTGCTTGTGCCTGCTGTCAGAAGATGGTGACTACTCCTTGTTGGGCATGCGTGGTTTGTGGTAAGCCATGTGGCCTCTCGTCATCCTTGAGTATTTGACCAAAGTTTGCTTTGATAATTGTGCAGCGCGCGACACGCTGATTTGCAATGATTGCGATGTCAAGCGGGCACCTGCGGCGTTGAACGGACCGTCACCCACCCATTCGCCCTCTCATCCCCTCGTTCGCATCCGAAACAGCTCCATCGTCGGTCAGAATGCGACCACGGAAGAGAAATTGGCGGCTCTGCAGCAACGACTGGTCAATTTGGAACACAAAGTGGCAGATGGGCTAGCGGCGATTGATAAGAAGGTGGAAGAGAAGTTTTCAAAGTTGGAAGCAAGGATTGAGCATCGGCTGTCGACCTTTGAAGCTAATGCGGAGATGAGGTTTGATACGCTTGAGGCACTGCTCCGACAGGTTGCAGCACAGACGTCTGCTCTTCCTTCGATTTATAGCCAGATTGTTCGGGATCACCTGAGAAGTATGGGTCTTGGGAGATGATTTTGGTTTGTAAAAGGCTGTACACCCTTTCCTTCTCTCGACGTGACAATTGCATAGGCATAATTCACTTCTTACGCGAGGGTCATTGCCATGTAAGCACCGGTTTCCGCCTCCTGTTTCATGTTCAATTGTGACTGTATGGATTAGATTAAAGTTCAGATTGCATCGGTAGCATTGGTCCCATCGTCTTCGTCCCTGCAGCTTTAGAATTCTTTTGTGGGCCATTATGGCGTTCATAATAGCGTGGACCTTCCGGAACCCCTCTGACTCATTTTTTTTACATAAGGACTTGGCCATATGTCGGCAACCATCCGTAAGTACATGGCTGAAGGGCCCAGGGGTGGCCATCTGACCACCGAAACGGATTTAGAACGGCCTCAGAACGGAATTACGGTCCAAACCGGTGTATGTCCCGAAATGCCATTTCCTTCCGTTTCTATGAATAATGAATGTTGTTGTTCACGAGTGCATCAAAGAATATAGGCGCGCAAACTGGCCCGTTGGGGTCAAGAACTCTCATGTCAACGGCTTTTAACTTCTTTGTCCCTTCTTTGCCACGACAGGCCAAAGCGTCGAGCAGCTAAGTTCCTCTAAGTAAGATGCGCTCGTCGAAATGTCGCCTCGTTATCTGGCTGCTTCTAGCATCTATCAAATCGTCGCTCGCTGATACGGCAAAGGTTCGTGTTCCTGTAGGCCTGTACTGCCACCATTTCAACCGGCTAACCATGCCCACAGAACGCTGATTTTGTTCGTCTCTCTCGTTTGTATTTTGCCGTGGCTGGCATATTGAGAGCTGCGTTCGTATAGCTGAGAGGGGCCCAGGACCTGTGGTCGTGCACGCTACAGGATCGGCTGAGTAATTTGCGAGAATGTCAGACGTTGGGCGGAAACTCTGCTGAGAGACGGGGTGAGTTACACCTCTTATGTTCTTCGTATCATAACTGAGCTTCTTGGTCTGGAGTAGCACTAGCAACTCGACAATCTTCTCAAAGTGAACCGACTCCTTCCTCTTGCACTTGGTGCGTCGTGCTACAAATGATCCTTACTCCGCCCCAGGATCTTATACCCGACCAGCAACAACATCTTTTTCAATATCTGGAGCGCCTGTGCTTTAACGAACGGCTCGCATACCCTCCCGTCTTTCGACGACTGGTCCCGGAAATGCGATGAAGCATCCATTGCGGTCGAACGCAATGCCCAGCTCTCCCAACTTGGCGACGTCGAGATCCCTGCTTGGGCTCAGATAACCATCATGGGAGATACATTTGACATTATGCGGGCTGTAGTTGGTAAGCACGTGTTCCCGTCTGTTCTCTTGCTCGGCAGAATGTTGACAGGATGCCTTCTGCACCAGTTGCACACAATGGTCAATGGAACCTCATCCATATTCTGGCACCAGTCATTGCTTCCGTTACGACTTTAGTCTTAGTGGGGGTGGTTCTTGCGATTCTGAACAAACGAAGGAAGGGACATTGGCTTGGGGACCTGAGAAGGAATGGCAGCGTAGGGAGTTTCAGCTTCAGCGGGGTGTGGAAACCATCATTGCGACCTGTCCACTACGAAGAACCGAAGGGTGATTGGGTCATTGACGATATCACCCCTTCTATCCCGACACTTCTCTCCCAGAGACCCTCGGAGACAGGCATTTCCAGTCGTTCGGTGGTCGACCTTTCTTTCCAACAAGATAACGAATCAAGACATGTCTATCAACCACTTCCGGATCTTGTCTCCACGCCTAATCATGCCGCTTCCACTCCTGACCTCCCGCATAATGGGCAACGCCAACCCATACCTCCCCAATTGACAGGAGATATCAATTATGATAGTGGCAACACGAATTCCTCCCCTCCGCTTGCTTCAAAGTGGTCAGATTCGGACCACCCTTCACTGAAAGCCACTACACCCCAGTCCCAGGCGTCGAAGAGGCTCCCAGGAACGGCCACTCTGCATTCTGTCGTCAACCATCTGAAATCTGTCCCGCTTCCGAATCCTTTCCGACCTCGACCTACTCGTTTGAAGCATGTCCTCCCTAAACCTGGCTTCCAATTGGACGATTTTGATCGAAACACAATGTCCGTCGTCTCTAGTCGTAAACCGGCCCACGACGAAGCTCTCCGCCCCCGGCCAAGCATAGGGAGTGACTATGAATTGCGAATGGGAGATTTGAGGAGACAGGACGACGATCATGCTGATGAGCGGGAAACGCTCATTTCCGATAGCGACAGGATGGAGAACGAGGTTTTCCTCATCTCAAAGGTGCCTGGTGAAGACTTCAGCATTCGAAGTAAAACAGACCAAGGAAGTAGGACAGATCATGCAAATAGTGTAGGTGGTACAAGCTCGTCGGCAATTCACTCCAACATCCAGGTTGTGACGCCGACTGCGTCGACGGCTTCCATGCATCCACCTTGGCACGATTCTCAGAATCGACAAAGCATACAGAAGGTAACTGTATCTCTTCTCACTTGGCCTTACACCTATTCATATAAGTCCAATCACAGAAGGACAATGAACGACCGGCCCAGCTCCCTCCAGCTCCACCCCGCCCGCCGCCAGCGCCGCCGAAAGTCGCTCCCAGCGTCTCTGTTGCGGCTCCCAGCGGATCCAATGCATCGACACCGCAATACCCATTGGCAAACCTCCAGGAGTCGAGCCCACCCCCCAATGCCAAATTTAACCTGAATAAACCGTCTCCAATTCCCACACCCCCCATTGCTGTGAATGCTAGCAATTCTTTCCCGATGCTACTTCACACCCCTTTCCGGAGCGACGTCTACGAAGCCGAACGGTACCCCTCGACTACTGCCCCAGTAAACAACCAAAATACAGGAGACAGCAGCCTCAGGGCCCCAAGTCCTAGTCACCATCGGTCCATATCCGAAGGCTCGTTAAACCTGGGTTCTAATCGAAGGTCGAATGATGACACCGGGGATATTTTTCCGACGAAAAGGTCGGGGCTTCTACAACTTCCTCTTCATCATCGGCGTACTCCACACGTCGCGAATGGATACCATCAATCGCCTCGACCTAGCGGTCATCGACTAGGGCTGTCCGATGACGACAGTGACTCGTTCTATCTAACTCCGCTGGCCTCGCCGCCTACACATATGAGGAGCATTTCACAGGAGAACTTGCACCCTAACAAGTCGAATCCCGAGTTGCTGTTCCCTGCTGCTGTGAGAGCAGTCGGGTATTCTGGAGGAGCTAATGTACGTGATCTCGGTGGCTCGTACCACGCAGGACAGCCTTCAAGTTCTAGACATCGGTAGCATTTTTATGTTGTACATCTCGATTTACCGTGGACGATGTATCGTCGCTTGGCCTTATAGGGACACTACTACTTAAAGAGAGACAAGGACATTTTTTTCCTGTTCTAGAGGTTTGGGAGGACAATTGCAGTTCTGAAAACTTAAGCATAGATTCTGGGAATGATCAGGAAGGCGGCATTTCTTAGGTCTGAAATGCTCTGAAGAACCTTTTCCCATGCGATGTGACTCATACCAGCTTATTGGGCTGACATGGCTTTTGCAATGGATGTTCTCTTCTATCGTGCCGAGTCGACTGAATCGGGGTATCGAAGGGGAGTTTAATCATGATCGTTGGAAGTCGATGGTACATACATGATGTCTATCAGGACATAACCTTAAGTTCCTGTTCAAACGTCTTCGCAATCATATCTGAATGATCCACCTTTGGGGCGGTTAGGTGCGAGTTCCCTTCTACTCGCATTCTCGTCAGAGGGAAGCGGACTACCTCGCAATCTAACATGACACCAGGCTGCCCAGGAGCACGGAGCGTTCGAATAGAGCGGTGGCCCTGGTGACATTGCAACAGCTCCAGTCTACCACCGGGGAGGTTCAACATCTGTTTGCAGCCTTTCTTCGCGCACACAAGGTCGTGGAAGTAGACTTCGCCGAATCCTGATACTGAGGGCTGTACAAGGCCGGAGCTTCTGATCCAAAGAATTCTGGCGGCAATCTCCCATCCCAAGGTAGCACCAAGCTCATCGACTGGTGTTGCAGATAGATCCTTGGAAGACACGATCTCGTCTATGCCATCGATAAACCACTGCGAGACGTGGTATTCCCGTCCCAGATTTATCCTCTCAGGTGCTGATATCTTTGCATCTGACAGCTTCTTAATAGCAATTTCTCTGACCTACCAAAAAGAATGGTAAGCGGAACCGACACTGGATGATTGACAAGATGACTTACTCTCGCCATATCCCAAGCCGTCGATAGTTTGAGAATGCTGATCCATTCGTCCTTAGCTGATATTGAAGAGGGATCTCCTGGCAGCGAATCATGACTGCAACCCGATAAATGGTCACTAGAGGACGTCAGATTAAAAACGAGAGGAGATACCTAGAATATAGGAAAGAAAGAAGTCTTTCGAAATCTAGGCTCTTATAGCCATGGAGAACGATAGGGTGGGCCTCAGTTTGCCCTTCTACTTGGGACCCCTCCCCACTAGGAACTGAGAACATGTCGGAAAATACAGGCGACAAGGCCTCAAGCAAAGCTTGAGGAACCCGGAACAGGATATCTTCTACCTGAAACAGGATCCAAAGTTACCATCATGCAAGAGTTACGAGAAATCATAAAGAAAAGGAAAGGCTAATCACCTGAAAGACAACATTGTCAAAGAAATATGTACTATGCTTCTTAGGTACTTGGGCCATACCAAATCCAGATCGGGGTAAACGAGTTTTTGCACACAAGAGAACAAAGGCAACCCACGGGTATACGAAGCACTGATCACGATATGGACCTTAGCTAATGATGGGCGCTTCGCCAACCTCTTCGGCAGGATTGGCGCCCATTGCGGGGCCGATACGACCATGTGTACACATTTTATAAAGATAATGGCCCTCGCGGGCAGACCTGGACACCGTCGACCCGGTCAAATTGTGTGAAGCCAATGAGCAATGAGCATATCCAAAATGCGAGGTGAGCCGGGGAGTTGCACCCACATTGGAACCCATTAGTTTCCAATAAAAATAATGGGAGCAGATTTTCCTACCTTCTGCCTCCTCTTATCGACTTAAAGTTTGAACTCTTTACCTACATTGGAGTCTCGTAAGTGATCTATAGAGTCGCGCGAACGACGAACTTTGGACGAAGGGTGAGATGGCTGTGCAAACGTGGGAATAAAATTCCATATTTAGGTAAACTGCAGGCGTTTTCTTGCGGACTAAACCCAGACACTAAAGTATCCAGGGACAGATCCAGCGCTGAGAGCCTTAAAGGTTGAGTTAAGAAGTGAACAAGACCGTTAAAATTCCATTCTTGGATCCGAGGTTGAACCACTTGTCCAGCTGTGGAGGTTGGCTCCAGGCCCACCACCTCAGGTACTGTCATGAATCTCTCCCATGTCATAGGATAAGAGCGATCGATAGAAGTTACCCATTCATGGATCAGCCGAAGGTTTTACAAAGTTATTTAAATAATCGAGAGCGTCCTTAAACATTTCAAAACCTGTCAATTCTTCTTTCGAATTCACTGCTCGTCCACGGCAACCAACTGGAGAACAGCGGTTTCATATCCGGGAGGAGGTTGCTCAGTATTCCACCGATTATCGAGCATAATGGCATCACCCGTTTCCTGGTACAAGATCACCACCTTGGTCGCTGAGAGCACTTGCACGCCCACCACGCGGTCGCTCATCATCGTAGGATACTCAGAAAGAAAAGGGGGCACAATCTCAGGCGGATAAGCAGCAGCAGCTCCTTGATGAGCCGTTCTAGCTGCAGCTGACGCCGAAGACGAGCTGGAGGAACGTCTAGGCTGGATCAAGGTAGGGCGAGGAGGAGGGGGCCGAAGAGGGGTCAAACTATTGATCTGACCTTGAAGTCGCCATGCAGGAAGGTTGGAAGGAAGCATGTCAATCAGGGATATGACTTGTCTGACGGGATCCTGACCCCACATGATGTTAGATAGAGACGCTCCGATACGACTGATAGTCAAAATGGTAGAACCAGGGGCAAGGGATGCGACCCGAGCTTGTGTGTACGGAAGATGGATATTCCTGTTTTCGTTTCTGGAGGGGTGCACTCGAGGGACATCGAACGCTAGGGGGGCAGATGGAGGCAAGAAGGTGGGGGAACGAACGGCAGGGGCATAAGGTATCGCTCCCATGAGGCCATTATTAATGCTAATACTAGTAGGAACCAAGGGCGCTCGCTGCTCATTTTGCGTCGGCAGACCCTTGTTCCTATTGCACTGTTGGCGGCGGGTGAACACCTAGACCAAAATGGATCAGATTACCAAACGATAAGAAGTAGATGACGGGACCAACCTCGTAAAATTGCACTCCCCTTCTCCATCTAATAATATCGTCTAGTATATTCTTTATGTCCTGAATAACTTTCGGGTCTGCTTCTGTCCCGTTATCGAGGTATTCCGTGGCTACATATCGCATCGCACAGACACGATCTGAGAGCCTAAGGGCCACGTATGAGATGGAGGGTAGGTAGGATAGTCGATCACTCACCTTTTGCCATCCGCTTCATATAGGGCTGCCATGGCATCATTCGACATCGTCTTCAGCCATCCCCAATGTGCCTTCCCATCCGCCAGAAGGAGTTCAGCGTCTATGACTAGTCCTATAGCGCCACCACGGCGGATCTGGAAAGGAACCTCAACCATGGAGCCGGATGCTCCTATTCCTGCCCAAGAGGACACGTCTAGAGTAGCAAGAGCTGACACGATCGGCATCTCGAAGCTATCTGAGACGCAGCCAAAGCTCACGCAGGGATGTCAAAGATTGCGGTTATGCTAGCGAACAGCTAGATCAGCTATATTAGCTATATATATCAGCAAAAAATCGAGTCCTTATTACAGCCGTTCCAAGACGCTTCCAGGGTACTGGAGTGGGAAATTCACGGAGCAAGGGACAGTGGGAGGCGAAAGACTGGAGGTATTTGGCAGTCAGTATTGAGGGCGCAAGTTCCAGAAAGGATAAGAAGAACCAACAGATAGATCTTAATAACGCCCGATAACATAGCGACAAGAAAACGGTGCACACAATTTGTGCCCTCTTTTCTTTCGCCTCCGACCGTTATCCCGAATGATCAAGACCCCGAGTGATGATTACTGAACCGCGTGACGATGAAGTGAAGGTGTTGAACGGGCCATCGAGGGATTGAAGGTGGTAGGCGTCACTGCGTAAGGGGTAAATCCTTCAGCAAGACAACAAGAGTGATGAAAACCAAACCTACAAAGACCAGTGAAACTGAGGCGGAATTCGCTGTGACCGGAATTCGCTGTGACTACCCTTCGCCCACAGGTTGTCCGTCAAGCCAATGGGGTAACGCAGACCACCTGAGGGCTCTAGATGGACAGCATCAAGCTTCAGTATTCGCGGAGTTGAAAGGTCTTGTTTTCGTTCCCAGACACATGCACAAACGGGTTCGGTGTCGGAGTCTGCAATTGGAAACTGCAAAGATCGACATGCCTTTCTGTATTTTCTGTTGGCTCTCTGGACAGTCCAAGAGACGGAGAAGGTGGCATCGGAATATAGTTCAGAAGCTATTTCTCCAATCAATTGTTTAATTTACGACGGGAGATGTGAAAAAACCGATATCGTTCTTGTCTGGCGAAAGTGATAGAATCTGGAGATATTGACCGACGGTGCCAAGGCGGACGCGATAAAGGTGCATGATAACGTATGTATTGGTTTCCTGGCCCATGGAAGAATTGTAGGGCTTCTACGACTCGGCCTTGGAGGTGGTAAGTCGGTAGATAGCCGTGCTTCGAAAACAAGGGGAACGATAAATGCAGCAAGAAGGGTCCGAGACATTGAGTAACGGCTAGTAACGGTCTGAAAGTCAATAGATGTCAACCATCGACATTGATTGGTCAGAAGGGGCAGACTCACCGTTGGCCAGGTCTAAGATGTCCTTATCTGAACGACGTGGGCCGATCAGCGCCGGCAGTCCAACGACCACCAAAATCATGAGGTGGGTCAAAGGCAAGGTCAGTAACGAAGGAGTAGTTTGGAACGACGGCTTTCGAATGCTACAATGTAAAGGCAGGGCGTGAAATTTGTTAGGAAACCATGTCGAAATAACCAGACCCTTGAATTAAAAATATACACCAACATTCCCCACGTCCTGCATCAAACAATCACTTTATGTTTTCACCTTTTTACTTTCTGGACGTACCTTTCGACCCAGCCTTCATCTCCAGGTCTGCCTCTTGGCTCAAAATTCGAAATCTGTGCATGCTGTGAGCAGGCCTGTGCCTTAATTGCAACTCAAACGCCTAAATTCTATGGGCTAGAAAGAAGTCAAGCTCTCGCCAGTCCAAGCCCGCGAGTCGAAGCCCCAGCTGGTGTCTTGGACACGAAAGAAGATAGACAGGGTATAACCCGCCTTGTGATCCAGGGTAGGAAGAACGTTCATTGCCAACGCAAACTAGAAGGGGAAAACCAGATTTTGGAGGAGGAACTAGGAGCAAGCCACATGAAAAGCAGCCAAATGAAAGGATCCGCTGCGTGAAGGATATCTGAATAGAAGGCGGAGTGGGAACGGTTGGAAAGGTGGAGGAAAGGATAAGATACCCCGTGCTGGAAGAAAGGAGGTGGGATTGGACGGCACTTCAAGTTAAATGGGCAGTAGACTGGCCAGCCATTTCAGCTTTGGCAAGGCCATCTAGTATGGTTCCTATCAGATATCCTTGAAGTCTCTCGAGGTAAGTGCCTGTTGAACGTGGCGGCCTCGATCGTAGTAACCTCACCGCTGTCTACCAGCAGGTGCTTCCCCAATACGCGAGACCCGGAATGTGTTCAACATATAGCCACTGAGAAGCTTCCCGCTCAGAACACTGGACCGACAATGAGCACCGTCGCGCACTAGGCCCGCTGAAGTCTTCGATACGCCAGCTTTTCGGGGTAGCCATCCATCCGAGTCATCCGTCCGACCCGACTCCTAAAACCCCTTTTTGGGAAACGCCAGCCGGGAGTACAGTTATATCACAGAAGGCACCGAACCCTCCTCATCGAGGGTCAGATCTCGGATAAAGCCTTAAGCAGCCGGCCTCTAAGGCTGACAACAAATGCGACGACACCCCCTACCCCCCTGAGAATTCTCCGGGGGCACTCTAGTGATTTAGACTCGGAGCACAGGAGAACGATTAGCCTGGTCTTGGTCGTCAGGTCCTAGGTGGTAGTGAAGATACAGGAACGCTCCTCGGTGTGGGTTTCGAATACCAAGTGGACACCTTTCTTCGCTGTCTGCGACGCTTGAAGGTGCGCCATATTCTTTTTTTCATGTCCGAATGTCCCAGGTGCTGCATCCTCTAGGTCTTGTCAAATCGTCGCAGGCTGTTTCTGGCTTCACCAGGGTCGTCGTGGGTGTCCCACCCCAGTCTGATATCATCATGAGCTACGCCAATCAGCCCCCCGGATGTAAATGGCCTTTCGAAGACAGAATCCCAAGCACGATAGGATCCCAAGCACCATCGGTTCGACAATCCAGAAAGGGAGCCCAGTCTGAGAAGTCTCACAGGAGGGCGCCATATGTCAGTTTGATTTTGACACGGACTTCTGGTGGCCCCCGACTGCCAACGGGACTATCACTGCTGGCGAGAACTAAATTAGGATTAAAGCCTGACGTTTCTAGCTGCTTTGACGCGCGTCTTCCAAGGAACTCACTTGCAGCGCTCATCGTTCTGGATAACCAGTTCTCCATATCCATAGAGCATCTCCACTGTCGGTCAAGACCATGAGAGTTTGGGCTCTTGTTGCTGTTCGTTGAACTCGCGGTGCGGTTTCCCATATCCCCCGCCGTGATTCAGGAAACCCTGACCTTGCCCTGACCCAGATCTAGAGTCTGAAAAGCCGATATAAGCATCGCGTCGCAAGTAAGGCTATCCTTGCCTGATTTCGAGAATGCCCACCTTGGCAACGATCTTTCTACTTGGAGAACCCTTTGGCGACTACCTGACTCTAGGTGTTTCAAGTTGTCACTTGCCCTGCGATCTAGCATTCGAGGATCTAACTTCTATGGGCGAGGATTCGGTTTTTTCTTGCTATATCAGGGGTTTCCGTGGTCCCGCCCTTGTGCCCCGTCTGTCCCATGGACCTTCGGGGTGTGTATGAAGCCTGGAACCCTAGCGCCGACGTGGAAAGGTTCGCTGCGGAACGCAACAGGGATCTGAAAGATTTGAACAATATGAAGCTGAAAGTTTCGGATCACGTGTGGCGATTCCTCCTCATTCCCTCGTTGCCTGCCCGCGCGCTCAGCTATGCTACCATTTAACTGACAAGAGCGTATTTATCGAGAAATAGTACAGATTTTCAATATCCTATTCTTTGAGCTTACAGTCATACCGCAGGCGCCTGGCGCGAACCCCGGGTGATTCGTGCAAGCCACACCGATTTCTTCGGCCCTTTTTGATTCCAATGATTTATCTCATCTCCAATGAACCCCTAATGCGCTCTGCTCGCCAACGTACAGAATACAACGAAATCGCGTCGATCAGCAGCCCTGCAGCCTGATCAAATACCAAAGTGTAGCATTACGTCGGCGAGGGATCAGATCCAAGTGTATTCTACATGTTTCCGATACGAAGAATACGAATGCTGGAGTTTAATCGAAACTTTTCAGCTCGTCTGCAAAGGCCTCAGCGATTGCATCAGCCCGAATGCCCTTCATCCTTTTGTCCAGCTTGAACATCAAATAGGACATATCAATTATCGCTCCTGGGTTCAAGGATAAATCAACATTTGTTGCTGAAGGCGGACTGGCGTCCGTTTGTCCCGAGCTCGAGGTTGCTCGAGATTGTGCTTCCGGTGCGGGAGACTTCGTACCAGATATAGCGGTCTTGAACGAGAACGGCAACGAATTCGGAACCGGGTCATCCAAGCGACTATGATTGAGCATGCAGAATGCCCTCTCCGCTCGGCTTGTAGTGCACTTCTCCCGGTTGCAGTAAAGTTGGCTCAATGAGACTTCTACTTTCTCTTTATCATCCACTCCCAAGGGCTTATACGAGTAAGCCAACCACATTACGCGGGCAGTAGTCTCCCAGCCAATTGAACTAGCGAGCTCTCCGAGAGACGAGCCAGCCAAGTCAGGAGACGAGACTAGGGTGGTTATTCCCTCCGTAAACCAAGTTTGTATACGGTAATCTCTCGCAAGAGAAATCTTCTCTGTTGGCGTTAAAGCCATCTCGGACAATTTTCTGATGGACAAGTCGCGTATCTATGGCAAGGAGTCGGGATTGAAACGAGACCAGAGTCAGGAACTGTTGTGCATGTCCGTAAGGACGTACCTTTGTCATTTGCCAGGCCGTTGACAGTTTGAGGACGCTGGTCCACTCTTCTTTACTGTTCAAGGGGATCGGGTCTCCTGAAATCCGATCTTCGCTGCTAACACATGTCAAATGGTTGCCTTACAACGGTCTATTCTTGTCAAGCCAGAAATAAACTTTATCTAACGTACCTTGGATACATGATGGAAAGTAAACGCTCGAAGTCTTCAATTTTATAAAAAGAGTCCAGAACGATACGGCCCTCATCGCCTTCTCCATCAAGTTTCAAGGGTCCTTTTGTGGATGTAACCGTGAACAATGAACTGAAAAGGCTGGAAAGGAGAGCGAATTTGTATCGAGGGACTTTGAACAATGTTTTCTCCACCTATAAATAGCTTTATCCATGCCTTTGGGTCACAAAGTAATGAACTCGTACTTGGAAAGTAATCGTATCCTGATAAAACGTCGAATTTTTGACGATGGTGACATGCATTCCATCTGCTAATTCGGATGCGGGCGTGCCTGGCCCAGATTTGATGACTTCTAGAGCAGAAGAGGGTGGGGAAGACATTGTAGGTAATAACAAAGGGGCAAGAGTGTTCACTACCTTCACTGCGCTCATATCGTCGTACTTATAGCACTATCAGCCTTCTCACGACCGTTGTCTGGTATTCCTATATATCAATCAACATTCCATCTACGTTCAATCTTATAATAAGTATCTATGCATTGCTCCACTAATCAAACAAGTTAATTCCGTTATACCGTGATCCCGCAGGCGACTTGGGACGGCCGGTGCGAAATGTGACTTAAGTGAAACCTTGCCTCTTTAAGGGGGTTTCTCATGGGAGTATTCCCGCCAGGGTTCAGATCCCTGTCTTGTCAACACTTTTTGCTTTCTTGAGGTCGGATGCAGCACAGAAGGGTGCCTGGAAGCCAAATACAGGCGAGGACGGGTCAGTATCCGAAGCGCTAAATTTAGAGTCTCGTGTTCGATCCCAACCCACCGACATATTGTTGGAACCTTGCGACGCCCATTCAGTTGTTGCTACTCGCTACGGCATGGTGGTGGAAAATTCGACGTGCTGGCGTTCAATTAGGGATAATTCTATTTGGAAACCCCTCCTTGCTCGGAAACCCCGGGTTTCTAAGGGTTTCTATAAAATGCTATCATGCTTTATTTGCAACTGTTTAGCCCTCCACCGGCCAATGGGTGATGGCGCCTGATGGCGCCCGCCGTCAACGGCAGACGTTGGTGGTATTGGGGGCGGGCCGCCTTGCGCACGCTCGCTTCCGTGTACATATCTCTACCTTTAATTGTCTGAGGCACTCTATGACCTATATAGTCAAATGTGCTCCTTCTTTTAAGCTATAATAAGCTCTGAAATATAGTCACAGGAAGCCCTCGCTTACTGGATTCCTTGCTTTTGATGGCAATGAGTTCTCTCAGGTACGCATATCCTCCTTTGTTTTCTCGATTCCGTGTTCTTCTAATTACCACATTATTCAAAGTGCTTGGATTCATGCAGAGGCTGGTCTTTTGGAATACATAGAAAATGATAGATACGCCGCCATTTCAATTTACTACAGATCAGTTCGAAATTCGCGGGTTCTCAACCTATCTTTTGTCTGTGCAAGCCTGATTTTCCAATTAGAGCATCACAAACTCTGTCGCTATACAGAGAGACAGTTCCTGACCCTCCAACAGTTAATCAGAAGGGAAGGCCTTGCACCTCTTTGTATACTTCATATGCATGTCCGGAGGTCGCAAAATAGGTATTAATGGATTGATATCATATTAGCATACACTAAGACGCCTCATTCTTCTTCCCTATGGATGCCTCAGGTGGTATTGAACTGGACATGGCAGCAGGACGCTCATTGCCATCATAGTATTCCGGCCGCGGCAGCACCATCATTGATGCGGACGTAAGTACCGTGGGAATCAACAGGGGTTTCCAACAACTTATCCGGAAACCCTAGGGTTTCAGGGGTTTCCGAATAGAATTATCCTTCAATTGGGCCTATCCTACTCGACATCTCAAGAGGGCGTTGCCATACAACAGCAGCGTTCCTAAGGAATGATTGACATCCCATGATCTCGTCAGCGAAAAGGCCATGATAAGTAGAGTAAAATGATAGCATAACGATATCGATTTAACTAGCACATCAGAACGTTAGAGTACTGTCGCTCACCAGTGTACATGGTTCGGACAACCACTCAATCGGAATGTCACAGAGATGGCACAGTTCGGATGTCACTCAGGCTCGCATCAGACTGGCATCATTCTCCCATCAAACCTATGCCTCCTGATTTTGTCCTGATTTACTTACTCACAGGTGTGCTTCTTATTCTACACCCTGACTTAGACTTCTTCTGCGGAGCCATAGTATAGTATATCGCTGAGAATGGCGTTGGTACGAGGGCAAATAAGGGCTTGAACTTAGACGCGCTGCATGATATCTTGGAACGGCCAATTGATCGGACGCTTGATGGCCATCAGCAGTGCCCTCTGCCGCCTCCGGCAAACGTGACATTCTGTGACACGGACTCGATTTCACTATCTCTAAAGTTTCACCGTTTTTCGCAGAAAAAAGGATGAAAATACCATCTATCACTGAGTTAATTGCTATTTACAAGTTTTTATAGCAATAGAATAATGGGAAGTGGCTCAAAAAGCAAGTCGACCGATTGAGTGGTTGTCCGAACTACTGGTGAGCGACAGTAAGCGGAGCGTGTTTACACGCGGTAAAATATACGAGAGGCCTTAAACCCTTCCGCGAACGCCTTTCGTATCTCCTCAATCGGTATTTCAAGTTCTGCTTCTTCTAGTACTTCCGAAAACTTTGATTGTAGGGGGGGCTAATCAATGGCAGCCATGCCACCAGACGTAAGGACATGGCTTAATTCTGTCACAGCAAGGGTGGTATCAGGTGCTACCGGAGGAAAAGGATGATAGAGGAAGCATTGAATACTCCCAGATCCGGACTGGATACACCCATCTCCACTGCAGTGGAGATCGTTCTCCGGAATGCTTAGGGACCCAGACGGTATAGCATTGTGTTTGTTATAATGGACTAGCCAGATTAGGCGTGCAGCTGTCTCCCATCCAACATCGGTTGCAAGTGACTCAAGAGGCCAGCGAACTAGGGTGACCAACGGGCCACTCAAGGAGATTGGGATGTGCTTTGTACTACGAAACTCTATGGCTACACTGAGCAGTGTTTACAAAGAGACTCTGACCCGACAAGTCCATCTTCGAGTGGTTCAGGCTATAAATCTCCGTAGGCTCTCCGTTGCAACAGTCTTCATTCTCGCTATAGAGATGAGTTAAGGGAACTTTGATTGTTCCGGGCTGGCATAGGGGTGACAAATTGAGGTATGTGGGAGTATGCCAACCACACTGTCACCCGGGTAGCAATTTCCCGTTTCCCTCGAGTATATACGAGAAAAGTGTTATGCGATTAGGAATATAAAAGTGCGATTAGTATAGGAAAGTGCGATTGGGATATAAAAGTGCGAATGCGGTAGAAAAGTGCGATCCCACCGCTGGGCATGGATGATGGCCATCAGGCGGCAAGAATTCTTGCCGGGCGTCCATACCGCCAATGACCTATTCTGCCTCAATTCTTAGGTCTCGATCCAGGCAACTGGTGTATCGGATAATGCTCGCCGTGTGGAAACGCAATGTTTTGGGTTCGAGTCTCAAGCGGCCCATTCTTTTACTTCTGCTATTCTATATAACTATCGCTTCCTTTGATAACTTACAGTTGTCGTGGTTTCACCTAGATATTTTTTTCCTCTTCTAACCTTGGCGTATACATACAGGTTATTCTGATACAATTGCTGAGTTTAAACTTATTACTTTACAATTAATGCTACATCACCTTCAATTTTCCGGGCCTACATGGTGCTCGAAATCCGATAAACCCAGCATTGGACTATTGTAGAAACATCCAAGGAGAAGGGTAGGTAAACCACTGAATAAACATATGAATAATGCACTCAAGAGATGCGGTCAGTAGACCATGTAGAAGGTGAGAGGAAGGAGATGATGTGCCGAATCGACGGCAATCAAATGACCAATCGCACTTTTCTGGACCTAATAACACTTTTCTCGGCCAATCGCACTTTTTGATTCTAATCGCATAACACTTTTCTCGGTGTTCCCCCATTCGCTCTTTTCGTAGCCTCCAAGAGCGATAGGCTTCTCGTCCCTCTGACCTTCTCTCTCGCTGCCTTCTCCAGCCGGGATTGAGGACGCGTTCTTAAAGACATCAGACAGCACCTCGAACTCGGAACGAGGAACCTTGAAAAGTGTATCCTCGGCCCGAAGGAACAAAGGGAATCATAGTTAAATTCAGCGTATTGGTATGGTAACGTTAACATTTTTACTTGCTTTGAAGGTGACAACTTCGCAATAGAAGTCTTTATGCTTCGAGGTAGTGGACCAGGGTCCACTGTCATCGATAATGGACGCTTGAAGTGGTACTGGCACTTCCGAGACGAATGAAGAAGACATGAAGCTTTCTTTGAAAGACGGTTAATCGTGCATGCCCAACTACTTTGCCATACCTTGGTGTTAATTGCGAGAGTTGAGAGTTGGCACAGAGTGGCAAATGCTTCGTCGGGGCTGTCATCATAACTGGGTGCAGCAACCTGGGCTGAGCGACGTTCGAGCATCCGATCCCAGGTCCCATCAGAGGTGAGAGTGAATCCATTTAAATGAAGAAAGCGGCTGAGATAACATTAACTGCATATTTGGATGAGAAAACATGCATGGGTTCTGATCGGTGGAACTATATACCATCCCCCCGCAAAGAGCTCCCTGATCTCAGTAGCAATATTATTTCTGCACTCTTTTAGCTCTACTACGTCGCTCATCTTCCACAACACGGTTCCTCTCACTCCCCAATACCACCCCGGCACCCCAGAGAAAGGGTTCGCGATTGCATGACCGTTATCACATATCAGTAAACCACCACTAGCTCCTGTGAACCGGATAGGCCCAAAACATGTTTGGCACATTGTTTTCTCCAGTGAAATACTCCCAGTTGTAGGGAAGTGATTTCTTTTTGCCATTATCCATGCAATCTGTGCAGCCTTTTCGAGACCTACTGCATCTGAAAGGGCATTCAGTTTGAATGCAGCTGCAAAGTCCTCCGTGGATGTTATCTCTTCGATTGCTTCGGATACGTATTCAGGAATGCGATACTTTTCGCCCAGGCCGATTTTCTCGGTGGTTGTGACCTGCTTAAGTAGTTCGCGGATGGCTAAGCTTCTAACCTGTAGAGGGAGTTCCGCAAGCAACAGGTAAGCGATACTACGAAATGAAAAATCGTGATAACAACGTAGTACCTTATCCATCTCCCAGGCGGTAGACAACTTCAAAATGCTTATCCATCCTTCCTTCGAGATCGGAAGGGAATCGGCGGGGAGTAGGACATCACCACTGTTTCCAAATAATAGACTTTACTTTGAAGCTTTTGCCATTGATGATCCGACATACCTTGGGTACAAAAGCGTCAAGAGTCGTTCGAAGTCAATGCTTTCGTAACCCTCGAGAACGATTGGATGATCTTCGCTCTGTCCTTCGATCTCGTGGTCGTCAGTGGCGGATGGGTGAGGGATATGGGACATATCGGCAAAGACAGGTGACAGAGACTCGAGCTTGTATCGAGGAACTCGATATAGGACATTTTCTACCTGAAGAGTCCTCATGATTATCTCGTACCCTCTAAGGGAGGCGAAAGGCGTTAACCTTGAATATAGCTATATCACAGAAGTATGTGCTGTGTTTCAGGAGAGGCTGGGACGCCATCGTTGGCATAAAACCTAGAGAGAGCGTCAAGAGAGCGCCTGATGTTAGGATCAATAGTAGGGCTTTCGTAAATCACATAGAAGTCGAATACACTCGTTTGTACATGTTTTCATCAAGCACACGTTCCATCCTTCGATAACGTTGCCTACAATCAAACGTAGATACTCCACGGCATAAGAAATGTCATAGTAATGTGACATAAATGAAGCGTTACATGGGTTATCATTGTATATCCTCTACGACAATGCCTTATGTTCGTCTTCAAACAACTTTCTAATCTCTGTAGCGAAGTCGTATTGAGGCGGTTTCGGGTTCTTCGTGGGGCTTACATAGGCCATTGAGAGACGGGCGATGTACTTGTTGCTATATGGTTGTCCGAAGAGGTTGAACACTGTGCTTTTGGTGCTATGCCCCATTCCGCAATTAAAACGCAAGCTATCGGCGGGATTCCGCGTATAATTGTCAGTGCAGCCCTCGGTAGCACACTGTAGCTTGGTGAGATCAATTTCAGCGGTACCCGTATGCAAGTTATTCGGTTGATCCTTGTTGGCCGTATTACGGATCCAAAGAATTTTAGAAACAGTTTCCCACCCCAAAGTCTCGCCTAGGTCCGGAAGAGAGAAAGACGCCAAGTCTGGGGAAGAAGCGATGTCATTGATGCCTTCATAAAACCAATTCGCAACTCGGTATTCGCGCCCTAGACGTATCTTTTCCGTGCTCGTCATTGCAGACGTTGGGAGGTTGTCTATCGCTAACTTCCTAACCTGTACAGCTCAAGCATCAGCTAATTTAAAAGGAAATGGAGCGGATGAATGAGACCTTGTCCATTTGCCAAACCGTCGATAACCGGAGAACGCTGAACCATTCGTCCCTCGTTGTCAGCGGGAGGGGATCACCTGGTAATCCACCAGTTCTTCATACAAGTTAAATTAAATCCAAGGAAAAACTGCATAAACAATATCAAGACGCACTTAGGATACAGAAGAGCTAATAGCCGTTCGAAATCGAGGCTTTTATAACCTTCGAGAACGATAGGGTGCGCCTCGCTCTGCCCTTCGATCACCCTGGATTGAGACGTAGGAGCAGGAACTGAGAACATATCCGCAAATACGGGCGAAAGTTCTTCCAGTCGGTATCGGGGGACTCGATATAACGTTTTTTCTACCTGGATTTGTGGTAAGATGTGATCAAAGATACATCCATGAAGGTTACCTTGAACACGACATGCTCATAGAAGTAGATTTGGTGCTTGATGGCATCTCTGGGCTCCATCGAAGTGATCAGTGAACTAAGATTACCACGGATGAACAAGTCAAGACGATCTCCACTTTTAAGCGCCCGTGTCTGATGCCACTGACAAATAAGCCGCACGATCGCGGTTCGATCCCCAGTGCCGACACTTTTTTTCGGCACATGTACATACCACACCCTGATGTATCGAAAATTCAATTCCTTCTACATCTAAATCATGGTAATACATACAGAAATTTTCACTTCTTTAACCTCGCTCACTACTGTACTGCAAGCCCCCCCTAGAAAAAAGGACCATTTAACCGAGAATGTAACTATGCACTATACGATACAAGTCTACTAGTCTGCAATGGTAGCAATAACGGACGAGGAAGGGGAGATTGCTAAACTACAACAACAACGGATGAAGAACAGTAACGCAAGAATCAGGCAGAAGACGTCTAATCGACATCCATCTCGGAGGGACCGTCCTCCTTCCCCTCCTTAGGAGGCTGCTGTTGCTGCTCCTCCGTCTTGGGGGTGTTAGTGCCCGATGGGGGAGGAATCTTAGGTTTAGGCTTGGTCAAGATCGGTGTCGCGAAGTAGATCACCTCATCCCTCTTCTTGCTAACTTCCGCACTCGTCAACGCGGGGTCAACGTTCTTCGGCCTCTCCGCCTGCTTCACGATCATGTCCTCCAGCCACTTCTGCACAGTGGCAACCTTCTCAACGACAGCCTGCTTGTCCTTCTCCTCGATGTGGCTGAACTTCTCATCGCCGGAGATAGCCTGCGACATATAATTGTTCAGCGTCTCGCGGAGCTGGGCGACAGCGCGTGTTCGCTCGTCGTTCTCGCGGTAGCGGAAGGTGATAGGGTCGCCTATGGCTTTGAGGGTATCGAGCTTGCCGACGTAGACAGACTTGGTGTTTTCTTCGCCTTCTTCGGAGTAGAGCCAGTCCTCGGCCTCACTGAGAGCGACAAGCAACTTGGACTTCTCCTCAGACTGGACGTACGAAGCAAAGCGATCCTCGACCTTGCTTCGCATGTCGTAGATGTACTCTTCCAAGGCGTTCTTGCGCTCCTGTAAGGTTGTCAGATGCTGCCCGATTACAAAGAAATCGAAATACGCACCTCAGTATCGATGACGAGCCTGTCAGCTTCGTACATCTGCAATTCCTTCTCGCGGAGGGACTCGAGCACCTCCGTAGTGAGCGAAGAGTTGGTAGCGACGAAAGGAACATCCTTCTTCTTCACGATCTTCTTCTTCTTGGGAGGGGCAGGAGCAGCACCTTCAGCAGGAGGGTCAACATCCATAGGAGCAGGCTCTTCCTTCTCCTCAATCTCCTCAGTGTACGCAGCCTCAAACGACATAATACCGTGCAAGTTCAAACGCGTCTTGACCTTGACCACAGTCGAGTCCCCGTTGGCCTGAACGGGGACCTCCTTGGCGGTGAAGTTAGAGATCCAGGGGTTGATGCTTCCAGGGAGAAGATCGGGGTTGGCATAAGTGGATTGGATGCTGAAAGCCTCCTTGCGGTAGAAGGAAAGGACCTTGGTCGAGGGAATGCTGTTACCTTGAGGGAAGACGAGAAGTTCAGTGTCTTCGTCTTGGTCTTCGGGGACACGCTCCCATTGGACCCTGACAGGGAAGTGATTGATATCGTGCACGTGGAATTCACGGACGCGGAAGGTGGGGGACAACATGGCGCAGGCGAAGGTGGCACCACGGGCGATAGCCTCGTCCTGGTTAAGGGTATAGGAGAGAGGCTTGCCGCCGAGGGCCGCGGAGATGCGCTGCTTGACGGCAGGCACACGAGTGGTACCGCCAACAACTTCGATGGAGTCGATTTGCTCGGGGGTGAGACCAGCATCGGCGAGCGCTCGCTTGATGGGAGCTTCGATCTGGTCCAAGACAGGAGCGATAAGGGCTTCGAGCTCCTCACGGGAGAGTTTGGAAGAGGCGTCGACATCGTTCATGATAGACTCAACGTTGAGGACGGCCTCGTTGTTGGCGGACAGAATCTTCTTGAGCTTCTCGCAGCCAGCGGTGAGACGGAAGATGGCCTTGGGGCTAGACATGATGTCCAACTTGTACTTCGCGTCGAATTCCTTGGCGAAGTGTTGGACGAGAGCGTAGTCGATGTCACGGCCACCAATGTTGCGTTCGTAGGCGGTAGATTTGATGTCAAGCTGGCCCTTGGACAAGGCGACGACGGCTACTGAGAGCTCGGCATGTCCGCAATCGACGAAGACGACATGTCGCGGGTTTTCAGGTTCTGGGAGATCGGATTTGGTGATACCGTAGCCCAAAGCAGTGGCAGTCGTGTCGTTGATGAGACGGAGGACATTCAGGTTGGCGATAGCAGCAGCATCGAGGAGAGCACGTCTCTGGATGTCGGTATACCATCCTGGCACGGAGATCACGACATCGCTGACGTTCACCTTGAGCTCAGCAGTGGCGATATCTCGAAGCTTGCCCAGGTACATTGCGACGAGCTGGGTGTACGAGAATTGCTGGCGCTCCCCGAGGAAAGTGACCTGAAAAACCGATCCTTCAGCCCAAATTCCATCCAAAAATTCAAGCAAAACGCACCTCAGTTCCAACAGTTCCATCTACATCCACCAATTTAGCGTTGATGAACTTTTTCTCATAATCCTGAATCTGCGAATCGTTCAAGGTTCGTCCCAAGCATCGCTTCAGTGATCCGACGGTGTTTTTGAAGTTGGATGTCTCTTGGGTTTTTGCCGATTCACCAATCAGACGCTGTTTTGGCCCAAAGGCGACCAACGATCTGGGCGATGTCAGCGGCGTATCCTCCACATGGAAACCGGTAGTTTACGTACGGCGTAGCACGATTTGACACCTCGTTGGTGATAATATCGATACCACGATGTCTAGCGACACCAACCTAGACTGTGCATCAGCCGCGATCCCAACCGTTTGGCTGTCTGGGGCACTCACCTTGCTGTGAAGGGTTCCAAAGTCGATTCCAACGACAGCCATCTCGTTCTAAAGTTTGTAGAGGTCGTGAAAAAGGGTGGTCGTGGGGGAGATCGTTATAAATCTGTGGGCGAAAAATTGGCTCTGACGGCCGGTTTTATGAGTCGCGTGGCTGGGCAGAATTGCCTTTTATGATACCCAAATGTTCCAGAGCCTTCCATAACTTTCTTCTGTGGGTTTTGGCCCCGCAACCAGGCGGAAAGTCTTGGATTCCGTGCTTGTCGTGCTCAATGGCGCGGACGTCGGTGGAGGAGGGTCGGGAAGCTATGCAGGACCACTTTTTCTCAGCCCCAAGCGTCCCTTTTATTTACACCTACACTATCGTAAACAGGAGAACACAAGAATCTGATTTGTTCGTGGCGCGCGACACCCGACATATATCCTTTTCCATCTGTGGACCATGCTAAACCTTTTCGGGAGGTTATAGTAGAGGTATGTTTGCCTGTCCAGCCATTTTGAACTTCGGGTGAGGAATGATGGCCCTCGTCCAAGTTTTAGGAGTATATAAGCGCTCGCGGCGCTGCCAGTAACATTTCAGGCTGACTGAAGATTCCATTTGCCTAGATCCTTGCCCTATGAAACACTTCCACGGACACGTAGTGTCCAAGGTAATCCTTTCAATAATTTCTTCAGACCCATACTAGAATGATGGTCAGGTGGAAGATATGGTGCTTCGAGTAGCGATACCGGCTGGAAGCATTTTCGCCTGTGTTTGCGGATATGTTTTTGCGTCCTACTCCAGAAGGGCGAGACGAATACTTGGAACAAGCGAGTCGGATAATCGAAGGTCAGAGCGAGGAGCATCTAATCGTTTTCGAAGGGCACAGAAGCCTCGATTTCGAACGGTTATTGTCTCTACTGTACCCCAAGTGAGTACATATATTCCGATGTTCTTTTATCCTTAGCAAAAAGGTAACGTCACTGGATCCTCCCAGAGACGACGTACTGCTAGGAGAAGAATCCCTGCCATTAACAACCGCCGATGAATGGTTGAGTATTCTACACCTATCCACCGTTTGGGAGATGGAAAAGGCATAGTTATAGTATCGCCCCCACGTTTTTCGTTGGACTTCCGATTTCATCCTATCTTCAGCTTCGGAAGCTGGCCCTCGAAAAGCTCAAATATCAGCCATAGTAAATATTGTTATGGGTCGCGAATATCGCGTGAATGAATGGTTCGCAGAAGGTATAAACGTCTCTTCCTAAGACCTTGCCAATATTCTAGGCTGAGAAAAAGTCGCTAAAATCCTCTGGATCTATAACACCTCCAACAAGAAGACTAATGAATCGGTAATCGCAGAATTCGATGTTAAGAAGGCACAACGTGCGCACTAAAATTGTGGGCAGGGTTTAGTGCACTATGGAGGCTCGACAGCCTTCCAATGGAACAAAGGGCGCAGTTCTACCCGCACGATTTACCGACCACCTTCAAGCTCGACTAACGTCATTTTAGCCTCTAGTCCACCTGGCTACGCCCCCCCCAAAACGCTCTCGTAGGCACCCAAGTTGTCGTCCACATCCCAATGGCACATGTAAAACTCGTGAAGAACTCCCAATCCGGATACGATGCTGCAGTGGGAATTAGGAAACTGTTTGAGGATGAGTATGACGCTTTTTCTTAGAGAATCTACAATATGAAACTCCTTTCTCGACCATAAACAGTACCTCTTGAAGGTTGTTATAGTTCCCCGCTGTCGCGAACAGTGCAACACTAAACCAAAACACTAACTGACTTGAGAGCGGAAGAGACTAGTTGCACGGGGGAGCGACTAGAAGACGGAAAGAGA
>FTPT01000180.1:0-11660 GCA_900156845.1 Coprinopsis strossmayeri
AACCGGTAGCCTGATGTCGGGAACTCTGAACTCAGGACGGTCCTCCGGCCAACGTCGTCCTCGTGCAGATACCGCCATCGTCTCAGAACACACAGTAATTGAATTTCCTTTTTATGTGTCTACTCCTTTGCTGACGCTGTTGGTGTAGCCTCCCTCGAAGCGTCGTCGCTCCAATGAACCAGAAGAGAAAGAAGATACAGAATCAGTGCCATCGGAGACTACAGCGCCTCTGACGCCAGGACAACCCATGTCAGAAAGTTTGCCTCAAGCTGAAGGGCCACTTTATTAGCATTGAGCCACCTCGTTATGATTAATTAAGCAGTTCTCATTTGCTGTCCTTTGCTGTCTTGCGTGTTGAATTGCTATTGTAATGCCCTACTAGTAGCAGTATATTTACACCATGTCTTTTCAAATAGAACTATCCTTTTGTAGCGTTTGCTTGGGAGACAAAGTAGGACCGATACAGCGGGTCGACGTCGCTCTAATGCACGTAATCACAAATGCGAACGCATTAGTTCCCTACCCTCCGGAGGATAACGCGAAGATTACCTAGTACTATCTGATCTCCCAAGCCAACTCCCTTCGAGTATCAGCCGTGCCCTAATTAAGTAGAATGGTATCATTGTCGATAACTGTACGGGGATTGGTGGAGAGTAGCATACTGGTTCAGGCATGACATATGGCTCGGGGTTCACTTATACAGCATGGGGTCTCAAGACTTGGGACTCGAGGATGGTAAGTGGGGCACGTACAGGAATAGACACCAATGTGTCGTAGCAAGGCAAGAAATGCAAGAGAGGGGGGCGCTGCAGTGCCATCTGAGTACTTGTGGAAGGTGTTGTGGGTTGTGGAGAGCAAGACGAAAAGAGGTCTCATCTACATTGACTTCATTTGATCTAGATATACAATTTGTAGGATTTCCCGTTGACATGCATCGCTCAGAGAACCTTGCCTATAAGCTGCGGACTATTGATACCAGCAGGGATGCTCTAGTATATCCAATCAAGTATTCACCAGTCAACATTCACAATTGGGCCATGCTTGAAATAGACATTAGCCTTCTTACTCTGCCTCAAGAAAATTTCGGAGGAAACAGCGAATAATCTCTGAATTATGACGAGGAAACATGGTCGTGCTAATAGCAGCGCTCACGATTATTATGATAACTCCTCAGTCGCCTCGGGCCTCAAGGTCTAGGATACATGACGCAGGGTTTAGGATGCATTGCTCAGGCTGATGGCAAGCGAATAGGCGCTGGCGGGGATCGAACTCGCCGTCACGTTTGTAATCTCACGGTTACATATATTCGAATTTCTTACATAATTATCGAGGATTTCGTCGCCGTCGTGGGTCGGACGCGCCGGCCAAATTTGCTTTTGTGACGACAAACTCAGCATGTTACGCTCAGCTATCAGCCGTCCGACGCGTTCATGGCTGCCTTCCGTTACCGGTAGATGGCGGAGATATCAGAGTACGGGTGTTGGGTACGTGCTGTTGTTTTCGTGTTCGAGGTCGACCATATGATGACGGGTCGCGAGCAGCCAGCTTCAACCAGGGAAAGAGGCCACGCCGGAATCTTCCAGGTAGGTATATGCACTCTATATAACGAGAAGAAACTTGACTTGTGCGCATATATAGTGTGCCTAAGGCCGAAAACACCAGCGCGGAGGCTTCAGCATCAGCAGAAGCTCAGAGCGCGAAGACCGACGACCAGTTGCTGTGAGTTTTGTCGGTCTACCTTGCTCCCATATACTAATGATTATACTAGTGACGAAGCTCTATTAGAGTAATTCAACGTCGTACTACTCTCCAGCTGAGAATACTGAATACGATGTGTATAGCGCATTCCAGCACTTGCAGGCGGAGGAAGCAGCGAAGCCAACTAGCTCCAGGTCCGTAGCTCTATTCGTCATATCGTGAATCTTATTCAACTTCGAACAGACCGGAAGGCTATGATGGGCCCGTTTTTGACACAGCGTACGCCATTCTATCGGTGTCCTCATACAAGGACCTAACATTCCCCTCAGCTTCCGACCGAATGGGAAGTACAACCCAGCCGAGCTCCCAATCGTGCAAGACCTAAAAGCAAGGTATAACCCTGTCCCAGAAGAAGAATGGTCCGCGACCCTCGTCCACGGCCGTTCAATGCAAGAACCCGTCTCCCACAAGCCGATCTACAACATCCCCGTCGCGAACATCCACTTCCGGTCGTACGACCCCAAGTCGCTGGACTTTTTCTGCCACTTTGCGAGCCACGCGGCGGCCTCGCTTGGGATCCCCATCTCGAAAGTCGTCCACCTTCCAACCCAGAGGTCGTTGTGGACCGTGCCTCGCAGTCCTTTTGCCCACAAGAAGTCGCAAGAGAACTTTGAGAGACGGACGTACAAGAGGGCTATCAAAGCTTGGGATGCGAATCCGGACGTGGTCGACTTGTGGTGCCAGTACTTGAGAACGCATGCCAAGGCCGGTGTTGGAATGAAGGTCACCCGGTGGGACCGCGTCCCACTTGGATTTGGCGCCACTAGGTTTGACTTTTTGAAGAAAGCGATGGAACAGCGGGCGACTTCTCAGAAGGTCAAGACGTTGGCGGATAAAATTGTGGAGAAGGAGACGCCACAGCCCGCCAGCCCGCAGCCAGCGGCAGCCTCTGCCTCATAATGATTATACTAGTAATACCATTAATTATTCGTTGTCGTCCTCTGGAGTTCATGATACCTTTGCGGGAGGAATTGAGTAGCACCAATTGCTATGTACGTCGGCGTGGCTAGGTTTGTCGGATGGTGCCCCTATGCCGTCAGTCAGTGATCGCGAGCGGGCTGTTTCTCTTGTTTACCCCACTACCGCACACAGCGGTCAGTACAGTTAGTACACGGACTCTAGGCGTATCATCGTTTTTAAGCGGATTATACGGTGAGCCAACCTATATCCGATTATTTCCACAACTTACAAACTGAATATATGTGCCACCAGAACCTGCATTGATCCCAGGTCCCAGACTACGGTCGGATAGCACTATTAGTAGACGCGCCTCCAAAAACGCCTGTCATTAACACACCTGGAGTAGACGGCTTTTGAACTCGAAGTCCCTCACCAGAAACCGCATCCCACCTACCAGTTTAACCCTAGCGAAACGACCTTGCTAGTAGTGTGGCGCGGCGCTATCCTTTTTGAAGCTTTGAAATTTTGGGCACTCCCCTTGCAAACAAACGCTGAGCAAGTTTAACAGTGACTCATGGCGGCACCTGCAACACAGAGCATTAGCACTGTACCGGCGAACCAGCCGGCTCCAGAGTACAGTGTGAACGAGCGCGTCCTGTGTTTTCATGGACCACTTGTGTACGAAGCCAAGATCCTCAAAATGGAGCGTCATGATGTGCCCTGTGCGACGACAGGCATGACGGGGATGCACTATCTTGTTCATTACAAAGGATGGAAGCAGACGTAAGTGCTCTCTATCTACAGCGTGGCATCATGATGCTCTACCACTTGTGCTGAACGATCCTGTTGCTTTTGAACTTGCAGGTGGGATGAATTGGTGCCCGCTTCGCGTCTCCTCAAGATGAACGAAGAGAATCTGGTGAAACAAAAAGCGCTGCAGGCTCAACATAATTCTGCGTCCCATGGTGGTGCCGGTTCTTCGTCGACGACGACCAAGGCGCATAAAAGCGGGACTGGCGCTGGGACTGGCGGGAGTGTGCGTACGGCGGTTAGGAAGGATGGCAGGGGCACCAAGAGAGGTCGTGACGATGTAAGCCTTTCTTCATCCCCTTTTTTGCTGGTTCAGCGATAACTCCTTGTGGTGACCATTCGACTTGCCAGGATGACAGTTCTCGGAAACCAGAAATGAAGCTTGTTGTGCCAGAGATTCTGAAATCAAAATTGGTGGATGATTGGGAAGCAGTGACCAAGAACAACCAGGTGTGTTGTGCATGTGCTCTTTGTCGTTTGCTTGGATCTCAACCTCGGTTTTTTTTAGCTTGTATCCTTGCCGCGGAGTCCAACAGTGGTTGAGATCCTTCATGAATTTTCAGAAAGCATATTGCAAACCAAACCTCCCAAGTATGTTTTCATGTCATCTCAACCTCAACGTTGCATGCCAGACCTAACCTCCGCCCTTTTTTGATCAGCCTGCGCGAACCTGAAGTGCTTCTCCCGACAATTATCTCCGGTCTTCAATGTTACTTCGACAAATCGCTAGGGATGAATCTCTTGTACCGCTTCGAACGACCTCAATACGCTCAAATTCGCAAGAAGTATTGGACCGGTCAGGAAGTCGTAGTCGGCGTGACGGAGAAGGAAATGAGCCATATCTATGGAGCAGAGCACCTCCTACGGATGATAGGTACGTTCTTCCTCCCCCTGCATCGTTAATACCTTTCAAAATATAATGCGTGGCATATACTTATAGTGAGTCTTCCATCAATGGTTACTCAAACTTCATTGGATCCCGATTCCGTGGGTCTTATCCGGGACTATGTGAACGAACTTTTGCAGTGAGTTTTTTATCTTTAGGATCTTCTTGTCAATGGGTGTAGAGCACCATCTAACCAATTGCGTTTTTCTTCCGTGATATTTAGATACCTTATGAAGGAACGAGATAGGTTGTTCCAGAAGGAGTATGAAAATCCTGGTCCTGGATATATCAACATCTCCCGATCGTGATGGCGCCTTTTAAATTCCTTCTTCTATCTCGACGGGTCATCTCTTTTTTGTTCTTGTCTCTACACCCTTTTTGGTGGGTGGGTGTACGTGTTTTTTTGGCGAAGATAAAGTCTGTACCTTTTGTTGGTGCAGCTGTAAACTTGTAATCCAGGATGACCTGACGAAATTTTAGACAAGAAAATGCATGGCGACTCGGATCCTCTTAGAATTTCTGCACTGAAAGCGGTCGTTGGCGCGCCGAGAAACTTGTAATAAAACATCCAAATCCCACCCGAACAGCGAGCGTACTCCTTCAACATCGTCGCATCCCCGTTCAACGTTGTTGGCTTTCCAACCTGTCACCCAGTCGATGGCAAATTTTATTTCCTTGACGGGTTCTAATGCTCGATTCTTGCCTTTTTTTCAATTCATCAAAGATTCTTGACAGCTCTTCGAAATGTAGCCCACCCGGTCATTTAGGAAAATCCTAAATCAGAATGGGAGCTGCTACTTTCTATAAAGACTGCTTCATTTACCCATGACTTTTTGATTCAAGACTGAAGATATAGATATTTATTCAACATTCAACAACGTGTGTGGCGGCTTAGGGTTCATTGCTCCTTCAAGCAAGTGCAGCCCTCAATTCGTAACGGCATATATTCGCCTTATGCGGTTACCGGTATGCACTGGCAGTGATCATGAAACATTGAAAGGCTTGGATATGAATACCGTAAAGTTATTATCTCTATTCCGAACGGGTGAGATCTACTCCTTACCGGTACCCGAGCATTGCAAAGAACGAATCGATGGCGTGCAAATGCTGTATATATTGTGACTATGACTCGGGATAAGTATGTACTTTCAAATTCTTTATTGCAGCGGTGGATCGTGCCATATTGTTACAGTGTCCATGTCGGAAGATGTAATGGGAGCGAAGGACTTCGAAGACCTGGGTCCATGTACAACGTCCCGTCATCGAGACATTATCTGAATCTCAAGCAGCGGAGTCACTAGTCGCTCACTCCGAGCCTATGTATGTCGAGGGAGGCTGTGATTGGGTTTTTGTATCGCCAATCTTTCTATAGAAAAGGAATTTCTAGGTTCGTCAGAAGCCCGAAGCTATTAGGTACCTCCAAGAGACCGGGGAGGTTGTGGTCACGACTTGTCCTCGGGGATAACATAAGTACGAAGGGTTTGCAGATCTACTGCACTTAGTATCATTTGGTTACAAAGCTTATTATAGTATACAGTAGACCACACGCTACTACACGAGGACCAATTGTCACTTACTAGATTGCGTCTCCCACCGCGACCCCAAAGATATCCTGCATCGCCATCTAGTATCTACTCTACTCTCACTCTTTTTTTTTACTAATTTTTAGCTTTCGGCTTACACAGAAAGTCACGATTTGCGACAAGTCTCGTGAGTGAGATTGCTAAGACTCAAAGAATCTGATGAAAGTTCGAAACAAAGTCGTAACTTGTAGCCATCCGGTCACCATTCAAACTTGCCATCAGAGATGGATACCATGCAATTGGAATGTCCTAGAATGTCCTGTGTTCTTTTGAATAACCTTTAGCTTAGACTATATACGGCAAGTTGTTTATGGGGCTCCTAGTGCTGGACAGGAGACCGGCCACAAAATCGTTATCGTGGCCCAACCCATCTGGAGGGTTCTGTTGACGCAGGGCATGTACTACAATGGACAGCCCACACCGTGTGTACCACCCAACAATTGCGCTAAAACGATCTCGGGGATTACACAAGTCACAGTGCGCATTTGGCACAGTAACCCCGATACATAACACGCGTATCGATTACATTACCCGTATACCTGGGGTTTCAATCCGCCCCCTTCTTCAATCTTCTTCATGTCAATGATCAACTTTGGTCTGGCACGGGTGTGTGGATTGCAATTGTAGTAGTCAGACGGTCACGTTGGTGCGCAGTCCCGAGTGTCCGACTCGTCCTTGTTGTCCAATCAGTGATTCAGGTTGGTTGTATCTCGGGTCCCCTTCACGGAGTAATCTCCCCTCTCAGCCTGGGTTAGCCTTGTTCGTTTGTATAAATACCACCCTAGGTTCGCTGTGTTTCAGTATCAAGTTCTTCTTCCCTTCTCATCTACCACAACCAGCCTCTTCCAATATGCCTACTCTCCAAGAATCCCTTGCGAACGTCAAGCCCCAGATCCAAGTCGGCGATATCATCCCCCCCTTTGAGGTCAAGGAAAAGTCGGTCGCGGAGAAGAGCCCCCTCGTCTTGACCGGCAAGAACATCGTCGTAAGTCTCTATCTATAACTATAATCGTTGCGATGTGTTTTAAACTGTGATCATCAACAACTAACGTGAATTCTCCCTCCCCCGCTTTGATATGATAAGATCGGTCTCCCGGGAGCCTTCACGACGCCATGCAACGGCCACGTCCCGCCCTTCGTCGAGAGCTACGACAAGTTCAAGGCTAAGGGTGTCGAGAACATTTACATTATCGCCGTCAACGACGCTTTCGTGACAAAGTAGGTTGCAATTATTCAGGTTGCTAGTATGGTACCGTGTTTACTGACGATCATTCGCTTATCCAGAGCCTGGAAAGAGAAGTTGGCGCCCGAGGGGTCTGGTAAGTCTCGAAAGCTCCATGGTCCTACAGCAACACAAGGTCTAACTGGTTATTCTCTATAAGACATCCACTTCATCGCCGACGACACAGGAGAGGTCATCTCCGCCCTCGGCTTCCTCTTCGACGCCACAGGCGGCCTCGGTGGTCCACGATCAAAGGTTCGTTTCACCCTAGCTCCTACTCCCCATCCAACTCTATACTTACAATCATCAACAGCGCTTCGTGCTCGTGACGGAAGGCCCCAAAGTCGTAAGCATCGCCGTCGAAGAAGAAGTCTCCGAGACCAAAGTCACCAACGCCGACGCCATCCTTGCTTCCCTGTAGAGACCCCCCGTTTCATTTAACATTATGAACTAAGCCCTTAATAGGATGTTGCTTTAGAACACAAGTAAATAAGAATAAGAATGTGGTTTCGGGTCGAACGTTGAAGGCGAGATATTGAGGACATTGTACACAGCAGCATTTAGAGTTGGAATTCGTACGAGCGTGTATAAGATATAAGATACCTGTAGATGCTAGTACATTCGACGTTACATTTTACCTACATAGTTCCACTGGACGTATTCTGCCATCACGGAACCGGGAAAGAACAAGGTCTATGTATCCCGTATCCATGTGGATGAGAAGCTCGTCAGAGAGGAGCAGAGTATGCAAAGATGATGGAAAGAAGAAGTTCTCCAAGAGAAGAGGAGTTGTAAAAGTTCATTTCCGGCATGAGGGGAAGGGGTCACATGACTTTACTACCAAATAAAGCAGCTAGTTCTCATATGCGCAAATGTGCGCACGACGACGACTCCGATCGGACAAGCAGCAGCCGCCTCTCCAATCCAGCGTTCATCCAGCGATGTATACGAAGTCATTGGGCTAGTGTATTGGGATACCCCACATCTAACACTGCAATAGCACCCATTGTAACAGTCTGGGGGGACTGTCCGTCCACAACCGTCGCAGCCTTCAAGAGAAAACAAAATGCGAAGACAGGAACAGGGCCTCGTCGCGTTACGGTTAATCATCGATCACGAATTTGACTAGTTCCTGGAACCTTGACCTTGAACTGCTACCATTAGACCCCTCGAATTCGCTGCAATATGGAGGGAAAATCTGACGGCACGACTGGTATGTCCTTGTCTCGTTTATGGGCCCTCCAAGTCGACACTTTGCTAACAGTGTCGCACAGCTACGGCAGACTCAGAAGCTTCCAACTCAGAGAAGCCGCTGTATCCATTGACCAGACGGGCGCTGCAGGCGTCGACACCTCGATGGATGCGAAAGATCCAAGTCATGGCACTCGTCCCGGCCCATCGTAGTGCCTACGCGTTATTATGACCCGAATCCTTGGGGGCCGGACACCATCTTCGCTTCAACTAAATTTTGGATCCTTCGTTTTGAACTTTGGATAGGCCACGTAGGAAGAAGTTTGTGATATTGCTTCTCTCCACTTTCTTCAGGCGCGTTACTGATCCTTTTTGCAGAGCTGTATGCCAAATCGTGGAAGCCTATCAAGTCCTGCGTTCGCTCGGCAAGACTCAATCTTAATCTTCCCTCCAAGCACCGTATTCCACAACGAAGAGTTACCTGGCTATCTCGATCCTCACCGGGTCGCTTACACCAGCACGCGAGTGTTTTGTCTACTCGGTACCTCCTGTTGCTGAACAGATGCGAATGGCAAATCCATCTGCTTCGTCTATCTCCGTGATTGCAGCGTCAAGCAAGCAACGCCCCGCCTGTCTTATACATGCCCAGTTACTTCCAAGTTCGTATTCTCTCTGTTATACTCGGCCAGTCCGCACCTCGGCCAGCAATACATGATTTTCGCTTCACCTACATCGCCTATGGTCACTTGTCGTCCCGTTTCACATCCCCATGGCCAGTCTCTTCCACGTGTTGTCATCGCAGCGGTTCAAGATCGAGCATGTCAACCACCGATGTTCGTGACCACAGGCCCTTTGTTGACCACCACGGTCGACGACAACCTGGCGGTCTGGACCTTTGAATGGTTTACAGCGGCACACATAGAGAATAACAGTGGACGAATGGCAGACGGGGTATATGGTACAGTATGTGCCCCCACGTTCCCGATACAGAATTCATGAAACATCTTGCGAATGCCAACAGTGCCCCGAGAACTTCATCTATACCGGCTCGACCTCGCGCCGATGCTTGCGACATCAACCGATAGCTTGACACAGACATAACTATTCGAATTTCGGAAGGATTAACCATTAGGCCCCGCATAACTATTGCGTTGGTTCTGTGCTCTCTATTTGTCCAATGTCAGGTCGGCGGCCGACTGTTAAGATGAAACATCGCTCGAGCCAGTTTAAGGTGGAGCTTTTTCTGTACTGCACTTATTGGTGTAATCATGAAATTGTACTATATACTCTTGTTGACTGTTTCTCTGCATTGTAAGTAATGAATTACCGCTTCATTCGGCAAGCAAAATCCATTATAATTCACAATATTTTGGCCGCCGCTGGCAATTGCCGTTCTTCGCTCCCACAACGTGCTTCGTGCTTCCTATCGCTAACACTTCTTGCATTCCACCACTCATCAGCATTGCCAGCCACTCACCTCCCATGGCTTCTGGCAGTAACACACAACGTGAAGATCTCCCAGATTTCTGGACAGACAGAAACTTGAGGTTCCGAATTCTTATCTTAGGCCGAGCAAATGCAGGCAAGACGACGATCCTCGAGCGATTGACTGGGTCGTCGGAAAGTGAGGCACAGATATGGCGGCGAGAAAACAGATGGGGGGAAATGGAGTTACTAGAGGGAGTGGTACGCTGTCCACTGGCAATCAAATCCAGTTCTTGCTGACTGCCATTGCCAGACAGTAAAGGGGCAAATTGACGTATGTATAGTGCATCCATACCCAACCAAGTCACGCCTCAGAATTCTGTGTGTAACAGCGTGGGCTCCATAATGTTGAAGATGAGGTCCGATTCCCTTCCAGGCCTGGATTTGTTTTCCATGATACCCATGGTTTTGAAGCTGGATCAGTTGAAGAGTTCAATGCTGTTCGGGAATTTGTGGAGCATCGTTCTGCCCAAGTTGATAATGTTAAGAAGCAGTTGCATGCTATTTGGTAAGCACAAACTGGATGCAGTCAGAAGGGGTGTCTTGCTTAGAGATTAAATAGGATGTGTCTTCCTCTTGATGATTCCCGTGAATTATTTGACAGTGAAAGAGATGTTCTTAAATGGGAGAGAGGACAAAGTGAGTATTTCAATCCAAGGAATCATTTATTATAGGGCCTATTATTTATATAGTGCCACTTATCATCATCTTCACAAAACGTGATGGAGCAATAATTGAGGCTATGGGAGAACTTAGTGGGGGTGAGGAGGATGAAGAAGGAAATGAGCAGCTGGCAGAGATTGAGGTGGATAAAGCTATAATGCAACGTGAAGAAGAGCTAAAGCAAATCAATGAGAAAGGCAAAGGAACTGAGTCTCCTCTTGCCTTTCTAACTACCAGTGGTATGTTAGGCTCTACTTTAAGAAGGATTGGATTTAAATACTCTGCAGACATGGAGGAGAAAACTGAGGAATCCATCCAAGCTTGTGAAAAGTTGGTTGAGATAACAGAGAGTATGCTTTCAGGCCCAAGATTAAAGTCACTTCTATATGCTGTTTGGGGTCACAATATATATAAAGCAGGAAAATGGGGCTTTTATTGGTAAGATTGTACTCAAGTTAACTATGGCTTCTTTAACCATGATATAGGCTTTTAGGCAAGAATATTTCTGATCCAGTCAATCAAGAAGTAACAGAAGAAGTGATGGTTTTTATGATAAAATGGCTGGTATGGCAATATCAGTTTGAACTTAATAATATTTTCTATCTCTAATGGCAATATGGTACTTTATAGATGGTATGTATCAAATTGCAGATATGTTCATCATTAGTATCTGAACAATCTTTTGGTTCATTTGCATCTATGAAAGGTGGGTTAATATTGTTTACTGAACAACTTTGTATTTTGACTTTTTATACTCCTTCATATAAATAATAACCATATACCTTAGCCTGTAAGCAATTTATCAGACTCTTGATTGCAGACTATTAAATATTCTGCATTTTAGATGGTAGGTTTATCCAATGTTTTTCCTTGAGGCAGTTTTATTCATGAATGTTTGGCCAATTATGTTTGCTACTCTGGTTGCTTAGTATGAATCTGTAAGTTACACTCAGTCATTCTATATTTGGACATTCATAGTTAATTTTTGCTATAAGGAGGCATGCTTTATTCTGCTATATAATTATTATTGCTTATCTATTCTCCATATGTTATGTAGTATGTAAGTGCTTTTGTTTATGCCAGTATAAGCCTACATCTAGTAATATTGATCTTATGCACTTCTAGGATGTAAGTTGGCCCCTCTCCTTCCTTGCTCCCCTGC
>FTPT01000129.1:0-249393 GCA_900156845.1 Coprinopsis strossmayeri
TGTGCAAGACAGTGTTGTTCGACAGATGCACATTGGCTTCACATATGCTCCTTAGCAATTTCTCATATGTATCGGATAAGACAAATTACAGGCTCATCATTGTGATACCCTGAACCTGGCGGCCCAAACTGATCAAGATAGTTTTCCATTCATGTCCTGACTTGAAGGTTCTCAGGCCGCGGCTGAACCCGAGTTTCAAGCCATCACGTGAATGTTTGATCCGTTGATAGACCTTTGGTTTATGTACATTGTTCGCCATTGCAGGTAATTTCACCAGAACTGCAGTCGTCCTCCCATTCTCTCTGCCCAGTTCATTATTGGTGCTGTCGACTATTCCTGCATACTCCCCAGGTGAGCATCCTCTATTATAATCAGCCTGTATCGTGCTACATCCCAACCAGAATAAAATGGTGTCCAAAGCCATTCCAGCCCCAGACTTTGCACAAATCTTTGGGCATCCGGCATTCCCCAAAGAGATTCTTACCAACATCTTCAACCACCTTGACGAGATTTCTCTCCTTGGATGCGCCAAAACTTGCCGGCTTCTAAACCAACTCGCTGTGGAACGAGTTCTCAAGAAGGCCGGAAACTGGGACCCAGAAGCCTACTGCTACATAACCTCAGTCGTGGTGCTACCTGGCAGATATGGACGTGTTGACCCCTTGGAATTCCTTGTCATCGCACTACATCTCAAGAAGTATTCCAACCTTCGCATCTCTCTTGAAAGTGTACTCATTGATACGGCCCTTACGGACCGGCTGCAGCGCCTCGCTCACTTCCTCGACATGCGTGAAGTGTCCATGTCATTTGCATTGACTTTGGACAAATTTGAGTCTTCCGGATATTACAAATGGTCCTCGGGAACCCCTCTGGAAGATGCGGTGGAGAAACTGCTGAACATCGTCATATCCAAGTCATGCACGACGCTTCGAGTGAACAATTGGGGGGCTAACGTTTTCGATGGGTATAAGTTCAATCGCAAAAACCTCAAAGCCCTTGGCTCCTCGTCCTCTGGCTCAGTCGCAGCTGATGAAGACCGCTACATCTTGGACTTCCAACCGGACCTAAACTGGTTGCACTATGATGCTCTTTGCCTCTGGGAGCTTCCAGGCCTACATATCTCACCATTTTGGACCATCAAGTACAATGCTGTTGGGCCTTCCAAGCTCACAACCCTGGAGGTCACTTGGGAGCTCCTTCGTCCACCGTTCTCAGAATGGATGTTCTCTCTGATGCAAAATTCACCCAGTTTGCAAACCCTTATCTTGTCTGTAAACACTGCTCTAAAGAAGCCAGAGAACCAGTTCATTTTTCACCGACTGGCGACCGCAGCTCCAGGTGTCAATGATATAGCTCTATATATACATACACCCTATGTGCTCCACGAGTTGGTCTCTGGTCTGAGCCACTTCTCCAACCTTCAAGATATTATGCTCCAGGGGGGACGAGACCTAGAAGAAGATATATCGAAAGACCTTAATCTCCACCTTCTGGAACTAACAAACATCAACACAACACCACCTGCAATATTTTGTGCTATTCTATCAAGACCAAAGATGCCACCCCCACCTGCCCAAGCTGCGCACCATTACCCTGCGCGCTCCCATAGACGATTACGACCAGTTCAACTTGGAGAACTTTGCACAGGCTATCTTAGACACCCGGGAGCATCTGGGATCCCAAGCACAGCAATCATCAACACCGGCAGTCGAGTCTGAACTCCCCAGCGACGACAACATCACATTTGGTGCACACCTCCGCTTTGAGTCTGAATTTCACGGTCTGACGACTTCAATTTGCAATGGAACACCACCTGATTTAGGCTCGGAAGGGCTTTCAAAGGCTTTGGCCGAGTTTAAGAAACTCGAGCTGAGTTTCCCTGGTAATGCCTTGGAGAACTGGCAAGGCAAGTATAAACAGGAGCTTTTGGCATGCCTTACTATATTCCCTGGAGTCCGCACTCTTCTGGTTAAATCGGAAACGGAAGGGTCACGCAACGAGGTAATGGATCCTTCGCTGTTTGAGTCCCTCGTGCACCATTACCCCACTCTGGTGGCAGCATGGGTTTGTTGAGTGTAGCTTGCACGGCGCGCGCTACCCTTCCAGAAATCCTCCTGGTGTCCCGCAAAGAATCCAGTAATCAGGGTATAAATACGAGGAATGTACACTATGTACAATAGATAGAACAAAGCCTAAAATACATTTCTCGGAACAAGGAGAGTGACTTCTATTTCTATATTCGCATGTTCCTCCGGTACTCGTGGGAGCAGCTCAAGATTGAATTGGTTGGTGTCCCCCCTAGGATCCGGAGCGCTCAAATTGATGACGACGCACCCACTAAATGAGGTCCAACAGGAAGAGGTTGTTATGTGTACTCATTTTGGGTGCCACAAAGAAATCAGGAGCATCAACATTTGAATTACAGCAATGTACAATAAGAATGCATCAATAATTACAATAACTTTCTTGGATGGAACACTGGAAATTGCGATTGGCAACTTTAAGCGCCCAAAGCAAGGCCGCAGCGTCAAAGACCTGTAGAGCCCAAAATGACAGTAAAGGAACCGGAAGCGAACGAGAGGATCCCTCGAACAAAGTAACGAATCAGGGTCACAAATAGCAAGATGGAGAGAGAGACCACAGGAATCGAATCAAGTGAGGTCAATAACCTCCCCCGGAATAAAAATGGGCTTCGTCTCTGATTTAACTTCAATCTTGATTTTCTTGTTTTGTCCCCTCTTTGCTCTAATAGCAGCAAGGCGGGCCTGTACAGGTTGCAATTCAGTTCAGTTTGGTTTTGGTTTAACAGGGTGAGAGGGGAAGGTGAGAAGAGAAAGGAGTAGAAGGTCAAAAAGCTGTACCTCTAACACTTTCTCTTCTTCGGCCAACTCCATCTCTTCCTCAACATCAATCTCAATCTTCACCTGCGGTTTGGCTGCCGCTTTTCGTTTCTTAGGATTTGAAGGCCCTGGAGTCGAATTACTTCTTGCAGACACGTTATTTCCACCAGGTGAAGTGGAAGCATGGAACCTAGGGGGAGATATGGCACGAGGTGGCGGTTCCTTCCTAGGAGCGATGCCTTGCGCAATAAGAACATCTATGCACACGCAAGACACATGAGTCGAGATTGATTTTAAACAAGGAACAAGTGACTGAAGAAACTGACCTATGTTTCTGTAATTGAAAATAACCTTTGCTTTGAGCTTTCCCCCGGATAGGAGTCCACCAGGAAGCAGCGGGACCTGTGCGCTCCTCGCCATGCCTGAGATGTGAGACAATGCGTCAGCTTACTATTCACTGAAGGTACTACACCTAATAATCCAAATCGTCTGTAACAAAGACGTACTTTATACAATGAACGAGACCTTTCTTTGCGCGCTCGTGTATTGGAACGGACGCCCGTTCTTTGGAAATTATCAGACTATCGGCGTCGGAGCTCTTGACAAGCTTGTCAACAGTCCACAAGGAAAGCAGAATCTCGCCTAGAGAATCAGCTTTGCTTGAACTCGCAAGCAAGTCGTCGTCATCTATAAGTATTGGAAAATTTGTTCACATTGTGTTTGTTCAAGTATTTAGAGTGAGAAAGAGAAATCCATTCGACGGAAAAGACTCTACCTATAAGCTGTACGTTTCCAAACTGAAACGTTCGTCCGGTGGTCAGCGAAAAGAGCTCTTCTTCCACCCGATGAGGTGCGGCATAGTCCAGTTGCGAAAACATAAGTGCACCTCGGACATAAGCTTGCGAGCCATCCAGTGTCAGCCCGACATGCCAGTGAGAGGGGCGGGGGGCTGGAGGTGGCGTCATGGAAATGCAGAATTTCTACAAGTGAAAATGTAGGTGCGCACTGTAGGACGTGTTGGGTCGTACGTACCTTCCCAGCCTCAGATGGCACCCAACAAGTGTACACCAAAACTCCCGCCTCCTCCTTCTCCTCTACCCCAAACTCAAGCAACCTCTCGCCCTCCATCTCAACCCACACATCAAACCCCAACAACGGAATCTTGGGCATTTTTTCTACGTGTCTCAGCTTTGATTCTGGTTTCAAGACGCGTAGAAAAACTCGCGGTTCAAGGAGAGAAAAAAACAACGCTGCGAGCAGCAGCCCCTTTGTACCGTGACCGTGACGACGCGTGAAAAGGCTGGGTGTGGGCAAGGTGCACCGTTTCGTAAACTCAATTAATGAGAAGGACGGAGTTTGCCGAATGGTGTAACATATAGGGGCTAAGGAAACCGCGACTAAGTAGGCTGCCGGATCCTCTCTAATGCCTGTAGTCACGAAGGGATACTATTCAAAAGACCGCACCGTGAATGCTTAACGAGTTTTTCGGGTGGAGAAAGTCAAAAGCTACGGGGTAGTAGTCCATCCGACAAGGGAAAACGACACAAATACATCGAGGAAGGAACTAAAATGGGGTTAGAGTTTAACTTTATCTTTAGGTTCAGTAATTTGACCGGTACGAAACGAACCAAAAACAAATCTCGTCAAGCATCCATATTCTCTCAGAGACATCCTGTACTCACATGCACAACCCAGCTGCTTCTTCCTCTCCTCTTCAAAAACCTTCGCAGTCCCCGAGGCACTCCCAACCTGGTCAACCATGGAGCACTTTCGTCCCCTGTTCTCAGAGTGGATATTTTCTTTGTTGGAGAACTGAGGGTCCCGGGTGAGTGGTGGCTTGTGGTCATCGGCCTCCCAGTACTTGCCGCGTACTATCCTAATATGTCCTGGTACTCATGGAAGCAGCTCAAAGTGGAATTGGTTAGTGTCCCCTCTAGGATCTGGAGCACTCAAAGTGACACCGATGCCCCCACTAAATGGGATCCGGCAACATGAACTTGTAGTACATACTGACTATCGGTACCACAAAGAAATCCAGTAAGCAGGGTCTAACATGACTCCATTTGAACTACAGCAATGTACAATACGAATAGAGCAACAATTATGATAACTTTTTCGGATGGAACACCGAGAATTGCGATTGGCGACTTTAAGCGCCCAAAGTAAGGCCTCAGCATCAAAGACCTATAGAGCCCAAAATGACAGTAAAAGGACTGGAGGGGATCTCTCGAACAAACGACCAAAGCAGGGTCAAAAATAGCAAGAAAGGGATCAGAGAGCCCAGAGAAATCGAATCAAGTGAGGTCAATGACCTCCCCTGGAATAAAAATGGGCTTTGTCCCGCATTTAACTTCGGTCTTGATTTTCTTGTTTTGTCCCCTCTTTGCTCTGATAGCAGCAAGGCGGGCCTGTACGAGTTCAGTTCAGTCCAGTTCAACAAAGTCAGATAATGCAAAAAAAGAAAGGAATAGAATGAGATAACAGAAAGTTGTACCTCTAACGCTTTCTCTTCTTCCATCAATTCATTCTCTTCCTCAATGTTAACCTCCATCTTCACCTGTGGTTCGACTGCCGCTTTTCGTTTCTTAGGGTTCGAGGGCCCCGGGGGTGCATTGTTTCCACCAGGCGCAGTGGAAGCACGGGTTGAAGAAGAAGATGCAGGGCGAGGCAGTGGTTCTTTCCTAGGAGCAATTCCTTGTGCAATAAGGATATCTATAACATGTCCCATTGAGTTTTGACACATAAAAAGATCTGAAAAAAAAGAAGGAAACAAACCCATATTCCTATACTTGAAAACGACTCTGGCGCGTGATTTTATGCCAGAAAGAGTGTAAAGGGGACCACGACCTGGGCCCACCGGTTTCTCTTCTCCATGTCTGAGCATACCATGTCAGTTACTGCAATTATTCACTCTCGCGTCAAGCGAACGACGGGACGAACGCACATGATGCAATGAGCAAGCCCTTTCTTCGCCTTTTCGTGTATCGGAGCTGCTACCCGTGTCTGTTCCTGTGTCTGTGCTTGAATGTCTTTGGAGGCAACCGCCTTTTTCTTGGTTTTCCTGCGCGGGGGCTTGAGAATACACTCATCAACACTCTTCAACAAAACCTCAATCTCTCCCAACTTGTCCACCGAAGCAGAAATAGACGAATCGTCATCTACGTCGCACCTTTTCAGTCAGAGACGATCTGGGTCGAATAACCCTCCAGAGGGCTGTAAACGAATCATAGTCACCTGTGAGCTGGATCTGTCCAAACCGGAAGGTCCGTGTCATAGTCGCAGAGACAGACTCTCTGTCTAGCTTGACGAGATTGGATTTCTTGGTCCGGCGAAGGAGACTCGTGGTAGCGCTCGAGCCATCCAAGTTCAGGTAGAATTTCCAATGGGCGGAACGCGGCTCTGCCGACGGTGCAATATTGACGAGGAAGATCTGAAAGAACAAAGCGACATGATATTGGCAGTAACACTGCATAGTATCAAACGGACGTACTTTCCCAGCCTCAGACGGCACCCAACAGGTATACACCAATATGTCCTCCTCTCCTTGCTTCTCCTCCATCCCAAACTCAGGCAACCTCTCGCCCTCCATCTCAACCCACACATCAAAGCCCAACGACGGAATCTTCGGCATTTCCGCGTGTCGCAGCTTTGATTTTTGCCTTCAAGACGCGTAAGAACTATACTTCAAAGGAAAAGGAAGTGGCTATTCACGCTCGAGCCTTCCAAAGCTTCAAGCTAGGCTGCCTTGAGGACGCGTGAAAGGGCTGGTCGCGGTGGGGGAATTATGTATTATGTAAACCCAAATTAGCTTTATTGCGGCCGGCAGAGCTGCCATCGGTCGGAGCTTTAACTGGCCTCACCGTTCAATATTCACTCGCGTTATATACTTTCAAGTGAGTCCATAACTTATATGAATAACTTAACTTTTTCAATCAGGATACAAATGGCATCCCTGGGCACTGTCAACGACTACAATTTTGACCAAATCTTTGGGCACCTAGGGTTCCCCGAAGAAATCGCCCTCAATGTGTTTACCCATCTCGACAACTATTCCCTCTTCCAATGTGCCAAAACCAGCCGACTCCTGAACCAACTCGCTGTCCAATGGGCCCTTGGACAGGCAGGTCCCAACGGGGACCCGGGAACCTACTGCCAGCTGACCCCGCCGAAAGCTAAGCCGTCGTCGCCCGACGCTTTCGACTTTATCCTCATCTCCGTCCATCTCAAGTCATTCTCCACACTCACCATAACGCTCTCCGAGCTCGTAGGCATAGATGAGCACAATTTCAGTGGCCCCCACACCATGATAAACCGACTCGCACGTCTGAGTCGGTTCATCGAAACGACCGTGGACAATGTGACTGAGTTCGTATTGACCTTGAAGGGGATAGAGTCTCCGGAAATTTATAGGGGACAGTCTTCGGAATCAGCAACACCGATGGAAGATGCAATGGAAGCATTGCTGAACAGTGTCGTATCCAAGTCATGCAAGACCCTCTCTTGCAAGCATTGGCCATTTGATGTGGGACTTCTCGAGGGGTACAAGTTCAATCACGACTCGGACGGCGTCGTCGAATCGCGTGCTGTATCCAAGTCATGCAAGATGCTTGCATGGCCCAGATATAGGCCTTTTGTTGCAAGACTTTTTGGCAAGAAGTACAAGCGCAATCGCAACTCGGATGGCGTTGGAGCCAAAAGTGTTGGCCCATTGGAGTCATCTGGATCGATTAGGACCGATGAACTCAGGTACACCTCGGATCTTGGAGGGTCAGGGTCAAGGCACCACTCGCACTGGCACATTCTATCCAGCAAACAACATCCAAGTTTAACTGGTACCACCACCACTCCACTTCGCATCCTGAAATATCAAAATCACATCGGGGGGCCTACTAGCGTGGAGCTTCTAGACACCAATTTGGAGAATTTCCGTCCCCCATTCTCAGAATGGATGTTTTCCTTGCTGGAGAACTCACCCAACCTGCGCATGCTTTACCTTTCTGTCCATGTCGCACTGGGGAACCCCGAAATTCAGTTCATTCTCCACCGATTGGCCACTGCAGCGCCAGCTGTCACCTCTATATACCTATACATATGCACGCGAGGCGTGTTCCGCGGGCTAGTCTCAAATCTGAGCTATTTCCCGGCCCTTAGCAATCTGATGCTACAGGGGGCCAATATGACGGCCGCCATGGATGAGGATGAACGGGACGATTCTCTGGTGGAGAATCTCATTGTCGACCTTCCAAAGCTTGAGGCAATAACAACGACGCCTTTCATATTCCATACTCTCTTATCCAAACCTAAGAAACCACCTTATCTGCCCAACCTGCACAGGGTAATTCTGACGGCGCCCAACGCAAATCGGCTCAATCTCAGGCTGCAAAAGCTTGCCAATGCCGTTTTAGAGGCTCGGGAGCTTCTAGAGTCCCGAGCGAACTTGAAGTCAGGTGGGAGTTCAGAGTCGACATCGCTTGCCCCTGCGCCGAGCAACATGATCACTTTCGGTGCGGATCTGTATTTCGACTCTCGTTTTACCGGCCTTTCGCCTTCAATTCGCAACGGGACACCCCCAGACCTAGGCTCCGAAGCGCTGTCGAAAGTTCTTGCAGAGTTCAACCTTCTCAAGCTGCATTTTCCCGGCAACACCGTAGAGAACCAACAGGGCAAGTATAAAGAAGAACTCATGGCGTGCCTCACTATCTTTCCTAATGTCGAATATCTTATTGTTATATCTGCCACGATAGGGGAGGTGAAGCTGATGGAATCTCCGTTGTTTGATGCTCTTGCGCGTCGGTTTACTAATCTGAAAAAGGCGTGGGTTCGTTGAGGGGTGAGTGGTGGGCTTTTTGCAGTGTAGAGTACTAATTCGGTCCAAGTAGGTGGTGTATAAGTCTCGTCGAGGAAATTCACGAATACTTACTCTATCGTACACTCGCCGGGAAGCAACGATATCTAAATTAAAGCTAAAATGCATACACTTCTGGCCACTTCAAGGATCCCAGTCGCGATTACCAACTTGTCCATCCAATCGATGATTCCACGTCTAGATCTAGGTGCCCGTCACGATTCACAGACTTTACTAGGCGCATTCGTCTCATTTTGCATATGCATCCATCTGCAGTCGCGTGATTTTAAGTGGTGAACTTGAGGGAAATGGAGTCGAAAGTGAAAGCATGGGACAAGTCACAAGTAGAAACTGAGAGGGACAGGTGTCGAGAGCCGCTTTTGAGTGGGACATCGATATTCCTTTCGTGAATGCGAACAAGCAACGGGCTTTGCATTTGGTATCCCGTTAGACTCCGTGACACCTTGAAGTTGTACGCGACTGGAAGATAAGGGCCGTGCCACGGCCTGCACTGATTGCATGGGCAACCACACAAACGGATGTGAATGAGGTCGACACGGCTGTTCCTGATTGGGACCGTGCTGTTAACCTAACACCTAACAGCCCCACTCAATTCTTAGCTATAGTTTAGTTTCAGTTCAATTAAATGCGCGGCGAATGGCTGGGATAGGGACCCCAGATCTGCTGTCCATTGACTGACCTATCCAGTAGACGTTCCGTGCTGTGGAGGCATAGTATTCGTGCGACGCGTGAAACTTTGAAATGCAAAATAAACGAGACGAGATAGAGAGTCTGTGAGGAAGAATACATTTATGAGCGTTGAATACGAGAATACTGTTAGGTGTTAGGCTAACGGCGCGGTCCCGGTATGCATAAAAGGGACGCGTCGCAAGCACGTGAAGCGGATAATAACCGCTTTACAGGTTAGAATTACAGTAACGAGAGTTTGGCTTTAGATTTGGCGTTAAAATTTGTTACGAGTCATTTGAACGGTACGGAACGAACTAACAATTCAAGTCAACCAAATATCCGAATTCAACCAATTAGGGTTTACTGAATCTCAACATAGGGGCTAATACTACTACATATATCAAGACTCGAAACCCTTAACCCCCATCCCCCTTTGGCTCAAAACCCAAAAATATCTCTCAATCCACAAAGAGGGCGATCACTCAGAGGAGAATAGCAATATGATATGACATACACAAGTACATTTTGGACACCTGGTAATAGCAGCAATAAAGCTAAAGAAGGGTAGACAGAAATTTGAAAGAGAGAACCAATTGCAATACGAGTGAGAGACAGATACTAGACAAAGGATGGAGACAAAGGATAGAGACAGAGATGGAGGAAAAAGTCCAGTTAGAATACTGTACATAACATAATTACTTTAGACATAAAGCAAACAGAACATCGATGGTACGTTACGAGCGGGGGACGAGGAGCAAGGAGTAACGGACAAGAAGCAACACGACAACGAACAAGCCTATAGACAACACAACAAACAAACAAGCAAACCAACCAACCAACTAAAAATCGTACGTACATACGTACGATGAGATGAAGAGAAGATTTGAAGAAACGTGTATATATACGTAGTACGAGCAAGCAACAGTAACAAACATGAAAGTCGGTAACATATACGAAAGTATAAGCAATAAACCAACCAACACCAAGAACGAGAACAAGAATAATCAAAGAAAAGTAAAAAAGGGCAAACAAGGGTCGTCGATGTTCATGATCATAATCGTGATAAATACGTTCGCAACAACCACAAGATGGGACGAGGCGAGAAGGACAGGGCAAGATAGGTCGAGAAGATGGAGACGAATTGAAGATATAATATGGTTGGGACGACGACATGTCATGCCATGTCAAAACCCAACCACGACGCCGCCCAATCCATCCCAACCCACCCAAAGGAGAGAGAGGAAGGAAGGAAGGAAGGAAGGAAGGACCAAGGCCATCATGAAAGAATCAATCAGTCATCCCATCCCATCTCTCCAACCATTGACGACCCATCCACCGTTGACAACCAACCATCCCAAGCCTCGCCACCCATCAAACACCCCCAACCTCGGCACCGAACAACCGCCAATCCCTTCGTGATCGCCAGGTACCAGCCCCGACAGCATCAGAAATCAACGTCGTCCATGCCATGCCAATCCCAATACACGTGTGCGTGGGCGCAGGTCCAAGTCGCGACCCAACACCACACATTCCACCAGGCAGGTCCAATAGCAGCAACACGAACACAGCAAAAAGGGCGCACACCTTGCATGCACCCTTACTAGACTGTGAACATCCTCCCATTCTTGCTTTAGCGATATCTATAGCACGAACACCTGCTACAGACTAACACCAACAGCACTCGCCGTCATGCCCCACTGATCCGCAGGGTTCTGCCGCGTCGAGCGCGTACTCCTCATCGGCGGACTCTGCGCAGCCTCCATCTTTGGCGACGGCGATGTCGCAGCAGGCGTCGTCCTTGCACTGCTCGGGTCGCCATTCGAGTTGCTCCCAGAATGAGACGTCACAATCCCCTGCGTCTTTGCACATTCCGCGCCACCATCCGAACGTACTATACATATGTTAACACATCAGAGTGATAGAAGGAAGGGGGGACAAACTCACAATGCCGATTCAAAGCATCCATCCGCGCAAACTGCCTGTTACATCCTTCACACGTAAACGGCCGGTAGTTCGTATGAAGCTGTTCATGCCGTTTACAATCATGCTGCCTCGCAAAGCCTTTGCCGCATCCAGGCCAATGACACACAAACGGTTTTTCTTCATTATGCGATCGTATATGTCCTGTGCATCCATCAAGTCAGTCTCCACTCTCAACAAAGATAGAGATAGAGAACTCACCCTTGAGATTAAAGCTCCTCGTAAACGTACTCCCACATCCAGGGAACGGACAGACAAACCCAGCCTCCTGCTTCCGTCGTTTATGACTCGCAGTCGCAGTCCTCAACGTCGTCACATTCGGCTTCGAAACCTGCGTCACCGGTATCGCCTTCAAATCCGTCGGAACGCCACCAGCACCCAAGCCCGTCATCGTGCTCAACGTGCTCGCCGCGTTCCCCAAAAAGTCGTTCACATCCAGCGTCTTCGGGTCGACAGACGGCGAGGAAGACAGTCCCGCGCTCGTCATCGCACCACCAAGCCCCATCCGCCCGCTCAGCGCCACCTCGTTCTCGAACCCGGCACTCGACGTTGCAGGCGGGATCTCGAGGCCGTTCTCGCGATCGAGGTCCAATTCGAGCTCGTCGTACCGGACACGCGGGCTCGCGTTGGGAGATGGGTACGGGCTCGCTCGCGCGCTCCCGCTATAGCTCGACAGCCACTGCTCAGCACCCACACCCCGCTCAGATCGTGACCCGGAGGAGGCTCGTCGGATATGGCCCCGGCCTCCAGGGGACAGTGATCGTATAGGGGGCAAGAGCGGGAGACCATGCGCGCCTAGCAGATTGGGATTCTGTAGTTGTTGGTTCGGGGGAGCCATGAAATCATTCGGTGGCGGGAAGAGCATCTGTCCTTGCGATGCCGACAGGCTTAATGAATGGCCATGGCCGTACGTGCTGTTCGGATTGCTGTGCCCAAGGAATGCCGACTGTGGGTGCTGCTGTTGGTGTGAGTGCTGCTGCTGCTGCTGTTGCTGCTGCCAATGGCCCATATTCGATTGCTGTTGCTGTTGCATCTGCAGTCCTCTAATATCTTCAGACCGGCTCTGTCTATGACCTAACGGCCTCGCACCGCCGGAATCAGATTTCGTCCGACGCATAATAAATTGCGCTTGAGAATCCGGTGAGAGGAATCCATTCCGTTCGTTGTTATTGTTTACACCGCCAGAGCTAGAACCTCCGAAGGTAAAGCTCTGCATTTGGAATGAAGGTGACGTATTCGGGTCGACACTGACAGACGTCGTGGATGACCCTGTGCCCAGGCCTCCGTCGTCGACGCCCGTCCTCGAAGCCATCTCCAGATCCAATCCCAGCGCACTGCTGTCCCCTCGTTGGTGCTGCTGCTGCTGCTGCAAGAACGCATGGTCCCAGTTGGGGGGTTCGAGTGCGTTATCGGATTTGCTTCTCCCCCGCTGTTGTTGTTGCGGGTACAAGAATGCAGCAGAGGGATCATTGGTGGCATACTGACTGGACGACGACGACGGATCGGGCTGAGGAGGGAACCTGAATGGTGATGGTTGGCGTGAAGTCGGTTCTGAAGGTGCGCCTGATTGAGTTTGGCGTCCACCGCCGGATCCAAGGCCCCAGTTGGATTGAGACTGGCCAAGTTCCGATCCTAGGTAGTCGGGTCAGACGGTAGTACAGCGGAGGGATCAAGCGCCAGAAACTTACCGTGGCCTATCGCATGTTCGAACGGCGCACCCGTTCCTGGAGGTGCAATCGGGGTGGCAGGGACAATATGGAGTTGTGGGCCACCACCGCCCATGGCACCGTCCCCGTCTGGCGCGTTGATAGTGGGCAAATCCGAGTTCTCGAGAAAGTTGTCTGGCATCAATAAGCGCGGGGGCGAATGAGGCTTCTGCTGATGGGGGAGAGATTCTGTAGGCCAGTTTGGTGATCGTACAGTCATGTTTTCGAATGAATGGGCGACGTCGAGTCTAGGAGAGTGCCCGAATTGAGTTTGTTGCTGTTGTTGGTGACCGTAAGCCGAAGAGACTGAGGAAGCTCGTGAGCGGCGATCTGTTGGGTCTCCGTTGGACGAGGGGGAGCTATGGTCGTAGGGAACGCTGCCTGCTCTGTGGTGGTGCTGGTGGTGGTGATCGGGGGATGGTATACCGTGGTACGATGGGGACATATAGTCACTATCGCTGAACATTAACAATGAAGAGCCTGAGTGCGGGGCGTCGAACTCTGCGGGGTCGTAGTCTGCCGCCGTCGAGAGCCCTGCTGAGTGTATAGAATCAAAAAGACCCTGGTTCTGGGTGCCGTCGAAGATGTCGAAGCTGAGGTCGTTCTCAGCGGTGACAAAGGAAAGCTCTGAGTGGTTGGAGAAGGGAGAATTGTGATAAGAACCGGAATTATCGACAAACTGTGGAGAACCTATGTGGTTAAAGTCGCGGGGACGGTTGAGATCGGGGGACGGAGGGACAACGCCCACGTCCGTTATAAAGGGCGACCCGGCTGGTTCATGCAGATCCATGGATTCAGATTCGGTAAAAGCTAGTTTGGTAAAACCGTCAAGTCGTCCGCTGCGAGGCTGTTCCGCCAAATGTCAAGGCAGTTGCAGGAACCTACGACGAGGCGATGAAAAAGGGGAACTTCATATTCAAACTCCGACAACATATCACTAATCATTCTTTTTTCTTTTCTTTTTTTCTTATTCCTTCTAGACTCTCTTATACAGCACCATAGACACCCGAAATCCCCTGCAATCCCTCGTTATCGGTACCCCGCTTGCGCCGGTATGCCAACACCGTGTTGTGGCTTCTTTGGTTTGCCCGCATCTGCCAAACATCACCATTAAACGCCCATTGTGTTTCATCCCTCATCAGCTGCTTCTATTCTTTATTGTACACCCCTTCGATCAGTCCTTTTCATCACACAAACCAGTTATCATCACTCTTTCTCTCTCCCCGATCAACTTGACTTTTTGCTTTACGAATTGGGGCCGCATAACCCTTGGTTCCTTGAGCTGCGCTTTATGTCCATGAACTGTCTGTCTCAATTCGAAAAATATAGAACCCCGTCCTCTCAACGCCAGTCAGGGGTCATTGACACATTGCTCGCGTGGTTGTCGATCGGTAACTGCTGATCCCTCCGAGTCTTATCTCTTCTGCAATAACACCCGAAGTACCATCCCTTGCTACTATCACCCGCAACCGAACAAGGGCCTAGCGCACAACGTTGCCAACCTCCGTAGCCTGCCATCACAAATCACAAAAATACAATATCTCTATGTAGCCTACATACGTACTATGGATATCATTTAACGTGCCACAAACAATATCCTCCATCCATTGGTCAAGATCAAGTCGACATGTCAACGCGCTGACCTCCCGTCATTACATGACATACATAGTGTTTCCTTTTCCTTCTACCTTTCCTTTTTCTCTTCACCTCCTCCTCCTCCTCCTCCGAGTACCACAAAATGATGATGATGATCAACCACCCGGATCAAGACCTCCAATGCCGACCGCAGGCCACTAGATACGCTACCACTTTCTCCGAATCTCCTTAAACTCTGCAAATTAAACGCAGAACGGATTGGCGGCCGTGTTGGATACGATGAGTCGGGCGCTACATACCACACCACGAGAGGATAAATTTCCTAATCCATCGCCAGCGCCAGCACGTACAGCTTCACCTCGGACAGACCCGACTCCCGACTTCAAAGGCTAAAGCCCAGAAGCCTTCCGAGTCACGTCATGGCTCTCGAACTCACGCGTAAAGGTGGTCCATACAAAAAGGCATTAACCTCGCTAATGCTGTGTCCCGCTCCGAATCCTTCAAAGTTCAACGTTAACGTTCACTTGTGATTTCAACTTCCTCCTCCGAGACACTGCGAGTACGTACATAGGCACCGGACCCAACCCGGAACACACCCTCCTCCGAATTCACAGGGACTCCACTTTTCGACGTTTCAAAAATCCTTCTTGACAGACATCGAAGCTCAATTCTCACCAAATCCCACATCCCGAGCTTCTATACCATAATGTATATCATATTTCATATTTCATATCTTATCTAGACACACGACATGCGCATATCCGCAGCAAGGGTCTACGATCAAACGCGCTGCCGCACAACTCTCACGAAAACGAAAATCCGCAGCTCTAGGACAACACAAACGTAACACAAAAAATCCGCAGCTAACACTCCACTCAAATCTGCAAATCCGCAGCTCGATGTGAGTATGTACTACTCACGGAACGGAGTTTCTGTTCATCGAATCCGCAGTCCTTATATCATCTTACGGTCAAACCTGAAACTTTTCAGAATATTCTTCGTCATAGATGATATGTAGAGCGAGAGTTGAAGCTACCTAGGAGTTCGACACTTAAAGTAAGCGCGATTTTCCATTACTTATGTTTGTATTTAGAATTTCTAGCTTGCACTTTTAGTCTTTCGCTACTAACGCTATCCCGATTCTCAATAAATTAGCAAACCACAACAAATTTCAAAAACAAAAAAAGATAAGGTTCATCCACATCTTAGCCCCGACCTAAGAGCATCAGCTAGCAACTAGTAGCAACTTTGCATATAGTACAACATTCAAGTGATCCTTTAATCGGCTCCCTCCCTCCCATTCAAGTTAAAACCCAACCTCTTCACACAAAAGAGTACACAATCACACCAAATAACCAACGCCACAATCGCCACATCGACATCCCCCAACTGATGCACATCGACAGAAGAACTCAAGTTCAAGAACCTTGCATCATGATCAACTTGAACAGCAAGTGTATGATGCGTCACAAGCCCTAGCCTTGCTTCTCCTTCCTTGTTTACTTACTCCCTTCCTTCCTTTCTTTGCTTTCTTCTTTGCTTACTCACTTCCCTAGTTACTTACCTCACCCCCAAGCGGTGAATACTTAATACGGACATACATCATACTAGTAGCTTCCTAGCTCGAAAAAGGAACACCCCCTCCGATTCCTATCGCTATAGCCTATCTCTATTGTTTGCTCAAGCGCTACCAGCACTCGTTGCTGTTCATACCCAACGAGCCACTCCCCACCAAACTCTTCAGTTCTATTCAAGGTCGAACGGTAGATTGCTATGCTAGAGAGTAGGCGCCCATCGCTAATTGTTATCCGAATCCGCTAAAATCGGCAAAGAAACAACGCATGTTGCTTTTTGTTTAGTCGTCCGTGCTTACTCTACTAGGCGCCAAAGCGAGCTCCAAGGGAAGCCTTCTACCATCAATTTCTATTCCTATCTCTATTGCTATGTATTCAAACTCCTTGAAGGACCGGCACTGTTAACCGTCAGCCGCCCATCGCGATCGGTAGTGACTATGATAATACTATCTGTTGAAACTCGGCGTTCCCGGATAGAAGCTTGTTCCAAGTCGTCACCAACCCTGCTTCAACTTCAAGTCGCTAGGCTGTTATAATAGTACATAGCGTATAATCCTTAATACTTAATGCTTAATACTTGATAGACTTGCGGAATGGAATTTTCGTTCAATTTAAGCTTGGAAATCAAGTCTGACTCGATCTTGATGGAATTTTAAGCGAATAGATAGGCGTGGGTTGACTACAAACAGCGCTACTTAGAACTTGGAACTCGTGAAATGAAATGAAATTCAATGCTATATGTCGTAGTATAACGGAATTGGTGAAGTGGTGTAGCGTGGAAGGATACCGAGATTGTACGCATAACAACCCCTCGACTCGACACTTGCTTGCATTCCATTCCATATCTTCCCCCAATACATGACTCGCTGAGACATTAAAAAACTATACAACGAGTTCGCACTCAGTCCCAACCATTCAAGCAGCCCTACCCACTCGAGTTCCCAGTCCAAACCCCCTCCCTTCCTCCATGTTCCCTTCTATTGAACATTCCGATCAATAATGATAAACTCCACGCTACCCGGTTAACCTCTTATTTCCTTCAACGAACTCTCACGGTTCACTCTCCCTCCTCATCCTTACCCTACTACCACACGCATAATACTTCAAGCTATTACACAGTAAACCACTTGGCAGACGCACAGCCCCGTCCCCCCCATCCAAACAGACGCCTACCGCTAACCTACTATTACTCTATTCAGATCCGCTGATGGGACTCGGCGGGATCTACAAGTCATGGGCCGCCCAGGCTGCGTCATCCGTCACCGGTTCACCGATATGTACATAGTTATAAAGGGAACTATGCAAGTACGGAGTGGAGCGTTGCTACGAGAGTTGTTATGGCTATGTCGTAGGATGTAACAAGTTGTTCAGAACTGTTGCGTTAGAGCGTCCGAATCCCCGAGGGTACACAGCCCTCGTAAGTCGTGGGGGCGTTCTAGCTTGAGCAAGTACATAACTCCGCGAACTTTCATATTTGATCAATCAGATATCAATGCCAGCATGTATTAACAAAAGTTGAAATCAAGGTTCGACTAGGGGAGATTAAGGGTTGAAGAAAGTGTGTGTATGGAGGTATAGAGCTATAGCGGTGCACTCCAATCAAGAATCAAATATAAGGCTGGGTGGGTTAATGTTTGGTGGGGTATTCTGAGGGATGGAATCAAAGAATTTAGGAATCGGTCTTGAAATGAGTCGAGGATTGAATTGAATTGGGAGATGTGGTTCGATAGGTTTGGTTTAGTTCAAGGAAGGAAGGAGGTAAGCAAAGGTTTATCGTTACACGGGGAGATTCGACGGAACCAATCAGCCTCGAGGCATTTACCTCGTACCACCTTCCTTCCTTACGGGCCAAAAGATGAAAGATATACGTACAAATGAGAAGATTTCAATTTGCAACAAACGCTTAAACTTCACGCGCACAACGGGCAGCTCGAGCATCGTGGTACATCTTACATTTTACGTACCCTAGACCTTAGCTTTTTCTTTCTTTTTTCTATTTTCTTGACACAGATGAGGCGTCCGGTCCCCGAACCCTCGCGGATGAATTATCAAAAATCGAGACCCCTCAACCTATACATCTCCGAGATTGAGTCTTCGACGTTTCAGAGTCCACCCCCAACCTCACACCGTAGCAAACTGAACAACTAAGCAAAGAATGTATCACCCCAATCAACCGTGAAACACTCCAAAATGAATTCCGAAGACCAGGAAGCAAGAAGAAGTTAACGTCAACCCCCTCCCCATGTTACACAGTGACACGAAACGTATTCTTTCTCCGGACACTTCTAAATGGAAGAAGTGGCATTCTCCCAATTCTCAAGCGCACATAGTATACTGTAGGTAATACGTACGTACCCCAAGCTATGCAAAACTGATCCTTAACTGATAATTGCCGTACACATGACTGATTGCCCGCTTTAAGCTGTGCCACGGTACACGGTATGCGGTGCAAAAGAAGGCACAAAGACAAGAAGTGAAATGACATTCCGCACCGCATCGAGAGCGGGATCAGATATCCCATCACCCACGTCATAGGCTATACCGCTCTATCAAAGAGTAAGATTTACAATGGCAATGAGCCGGAAGTAGGTAATAGGTATAGGTAAGACGCGTACACGGTACAGGCTGTCCTTACATAGATAAAAAAACATACCCACTCGGGTGTAACACAGGCCTCGGTAGTACGGTAGGGTTGGGAGGGAGACGGATAATGATAACCAGTGCCATCGGTATCGGGCGCGTTTGCAATTTGCCGTAACTAATCAAGGAGTATAAGATTTACAAAGAACATACTCACATAGTGAGACCTACCTGTTACATCAACCCAATAACTGGCTGGCACAGGCGTTGAGAGACAATACAGGTCACCAGGTTGAGTTGACGTAGATATCAGCTTACTGAATCTCGCGTTGGGTGCGCGACAAAGGGGGCATAAGATTTACAAAGATACAGAGAAGTGGTACGGGTAAGTATGTCTAAGCACAAGTACGCGTTGCGATCTGGCCGACACAGACTGGTAGTCATAAGGGGGCTGGACTCGGAGACAGGTAAGAATCTCACTCAGGCTCTCTAAACGCACCGTGTAACGTTAACCTTACCATAATTAATGCTCGACTTTGCAAAGGAGGTTCCACCGAAAAAATAATTCAAAAGGCTGTTTACGTCGTAACTTGACCCCGTTCAAGTTGCGAATCGGCGATCCCTCGTACGAATGATACTACAGACCAGCAGGGAACTGGGCAAAGTTTGCGTAAGTACAAATTATAATTCTTTTAGCAAATTATTTTACTGCAAGAGACTCGGACTTTTTCGATACCCATCTATCGTACGCCCTAAACACAATTTTAACTTTAAGCGTCACGGTTGACGGTCGTTCAGCCAAAACGGCGCAATTTTAAAGTGGCCTGAAAGGGGGCTTAGGGTCGCAATAATACCAGTACCTACACGTATCCCCTCTAGCATAAATCTTCTTCTTAACCACATGAACGGCTATTGCAACACGATCAGTCTATCTCTGCCATCTGGAGGGGGAGTGCTTAAACAGAGACAACGAACACTTGACATTACGGTACTACCAGTGTGTCACTTGCGTCGTGGCTCGTAACTGACAACTTTGAAGATTTACAAAGTGACAGTCCTTTCCAAGTTAACGTTTCACCGCAATGCAGTCGACATGGGGCAGAACATGATGATTTCGAAGGAGAGCGATCAGAACCAGAACCTTGTGGCACCTGCGTGTCGTGACGGTAAATTCAGTGCAAACTCGAACCACAATCTCAATTCAAGCGCCGGATTTTGAGTACCAGTAATCCATCAGGATCAGCTATCAGTTTTGTGTACGAAAAAGGATAGACACAGTATAGAATTGAATGTTATCCCTTAAATTAGATCGTGTACATCCTCAGACCTCAGACCTCTGTCACCTACGACGACATACAACCCAGTCCAGAAGACAGAACTCATTTTCCCAGCTTCACAGAACCCCACACATGCACAACCAAAAGAAGAAGAAAATGTGCAGCAAAAAGAGGAATTCATATATATTATTCATATCAGCAGAAAAAAAAACAAGAACGTTGGTCATGAAATGAACATATGTATATGTAGAGAGAATGCAGATGCAGATGCGATGATGAGGTAAGGAAACATGCGACATGCGAGTTGAGTAGTACGAGACGGAACGAGAAGAGGGGATGGCGGTGAGGTAAAGGAGGAAGTTGTAGCAGTACGCTGAACACCTCACGGTGTTCCAACGGAATGTCGTCGAACAGCCGAAAACCTAAACTGTAATTGCGATACGCCAGGATGCAGAGTCTCCGTTGGCAATTAGTTCCTGTTGTCACATTTGAAGGGGGCGGGGTGGGCGGGATACCATCGCTGTGAAACCGTCCCGTTTGAGGGCACAACGGCCATCTTCGCGAGTCGTGCTCCGTTGCTGCGATTAAGATCCTCCACATGCACATAACATCCCCCACCGTTCAACGTTCAGACCACATACCACACACCGACCGCTGTCCCAAACTCTCCCATCACCACATGCACATTCCACTCCGATCCATTTCCCGTTCCCATTCCCCCGGATCATCCCAATCGCAATCGTATAAACGCAAAGGCAAAAAAAAAATCACTCCTACAGAGACAACGCCGCGATCCGCGCCTCCTCCTCCGCCAAATCCTCCTCCTCCTTCTCTCGTCTGTACTTGGCGAGATCCCAGTCTTCTCCACCTTCGTCTTCCGAGTCTTCGAACCACTCGGGGTTGTATTGGAACTGCGGTTCGTGTTAAGTGTGTTAGCATGTGTTTGATCGAGTAAGATGTTGGATAGAGTACGGTAGAAGGAGAGGAATGGAATTATAGCGCGGGAGGAAGGAAAAGAAGAAGATACGCACGAGATCTCGTCCAGACATGCCGTTGCTCTTTCCAGCGGCGCTCTGCTGCTCTTTTGCTTTCCGCATTGCCTCGTCTTCCGCTTGTTTCTTGTCCATCCGTGTCTTCTTCCACTGCGCAAACGACTGGGGTGTGACAGGTGTAAGATTCGGTCCAAGTTTATGGCGCTGCAAATCCTCGTTAGCAAAAAAACCGTCCAAATAATCACAGATCACAATCGAAAAAAAGGGCGCACCTCAACCTCCAAAAACTCCTCCAAACTAATCGTATTGCCCTTCGCAGCCTCCTCAGCAGCTTTCCTCTGGCTCTTCAAGACAAAGCCAGGTGGGAGGGCGTGTCGATACTGGCAATTCTCGCCCCCATTCGGACACTCCCAGAACCACCCAAACTTCTGCGTCTCAATCGCCTCAATAAAGTGCTTGCACACAATATCCGTCGTCGTCCGCGGGTTCCCATGTTTCGACAGCACCACCGTCCTCAACTTTTCCTCATCCCACTGGTCCATCGTATCTTGACTCTTATCCTCCCTCCCATCCTCGTACAAATTCTTCTTCTCGACTTTACGACCGACGTTGAGGTCGTGGCTGAACTTGCACTTGTTGCCTTTGTCGCAGGACCCGGCTTTGAAGAAGGCGCATAAAACGGTCTTGGGGTCGACCCCGAACGGCACCTTTTGGACTTGCACGGGTTTGAGCAGTGCGGCCTCCTCTTTTAGCCTTTTCGCCTCATCCGCTTTGGCCTTTTCGCGCAATGCTTTTTCGCGCTCTTTTTCGAGGGCGTCACGGGACTTGCCCGCCATGGATTGTTGTTTTTGGATGACGGCGACTTGGGCTTTGACCCTGGCGGATTTGTTTTTCTGTGAGTTGGGAGGTATAGTTAATTATAGTTTTGAATTGCGGAGAGAGAGGGGACATACGTTTTTCATGCCAAAGGTCTACCAAAGCAACACATATTGTTGATAAGAAAGTGTATAGAGGAATGAAAACACACCTTGTCGTCCTTGACCCTGCTAGACGAACTAGACGGCTGCTTTCCTTTGGGCGGCATCTTGTCTTCTTCAAAACTTGTCTTTCCAATTCAAATCTTCGTATATCGGTCTACTAAAATCTACCAATCTTCTCGTACTCGTCGAGCTCTAGTCTTTTTGGTTGAGAGAGGGTAGCGGTGGTGGTGATGAGGGATGATCAAGTCAGCCAGTTGGGGGAGGGGCCGAAACACAGCCACGCATTGCATTATGTAATTCTAATCTAATCTTATCGTCATCAGCTTAGTCATCACAAGTGCTGTCCAGTTGGAATTCGTTCTTTCATCGTTCCTCTACCCTTCCGAACAAAACTTTCTCAAGAACACAAGTCAGGACAAGAATACTACAATGAGCACAGAAATAGAAACGACGACAACGTTCCTCGCAACCACCCTCCCCGAAAAAACAATTGTGACGAAAACGAAGAAGGCGAAGAAACCGCTCAAGCCTGCGCGCAAGCAGGTAAAGGCGGGTGATGTGGTCAAGACGGAGACGGTGCAGACGGGTAAAGAGTATAATATTTGGTATAATAAATGGGCGGGAGGAGATCGCGAAGATTCATATTCCAAGTGGGTTTATCTTTCTTTTGTCTCCTCGTACCATGCTGACACTACCCACAGTAAAACCAAATCCCAAACACGCTGCAACCTCAAAAAAGACAGCGGTCTAACCCGTGCCAACACAACCGGCAACACCTACACCTGTCTCTTCTTCTCCCGGGGATGCTGTCCCTACGGCTGGGAATGCGAGTACCTGCACACCCTCCCGGACCCAAACTCGCCCTCCACCGTCGCCGACTCCTCCAAGGACTGCTTCGCACGGGAAAAGTTCGCCGACTACAGAGACGATATGGGTGGTGTGGGCAGTTTTAACAGGCAGAATAGGACTTTGTATGTGGGCAGGATCAAGGAGACAGGCACGGGCCCTGAGACGGAGGAGGTGGTTATGAGGCATTTTAAGGAGTGGGGGCCTATCGAGCGGAGTACGTGTCTCTATATCCCTTTCTCTAAACAACACAAATACTAACGCAAACCCCTAGTCCGAGTCCTGCAATACCGCTCAGTCGCCTTCGTAACCTACATCCACGAAGTGCACGCTCAATTCGCCAAAGAAGCCATGTCCTGCCAATCCCTCGACAACGACGAAATCCTCAATGTGCGCTGGGCAACCGAAGACCCCAACCCAACCCAAAAAGTCGCTGAAAAGAGACGGCTGGAGGAGCAGGGACAGGAAGCTATCAAGGCTCGCATGGATCCGAGAGTCGTGGAGGCTATGAGAGCGGTGAGGGCGTTGGAGGAAGGGGTGGTGCTGGATGAGCAGGATGGGGAAGGATACGATGATGTAGACGTGCAAGAAATGGACGATTCGCCGGAACCAGACTCGAAAAGGAGGCGCATCGAGTCTGCGCAGGACCAGCAGCCAATCGAAGCACCACCACAACCGACCGGCCTCCTCACAGCAGACACCCTCGAGAGCCTCAAGTACTTTGCCGAGATCCGGAAACGGAACGGTGCTGCTCCCGTCGTGGCGGCTAAGAAACCGACGGGTGCTCCTGCTGCTAAACCTGTGGGATTGGGTCTAGCAGATTATGGAAGCGACGAGGAGGACTAGGTTATAGCCTCACGAGTCGCGTCGTGCCAATCTTCTCTTCGTTTTTCGATGCCAAATTTTGGATAGCCATTGACAGCCATATAGTATCAAATTTGGACTGCTCTCCTATCCATCCCATCTCTTCCTTTTTTCGACAGTTCCTCTTAATATTACAAGTTCAACACTTATTGTACCATTTATATATATATATATACAGCCGACTGGATTCGGGTCTCAAAACCCATTCGCCCCCGGCTTCTCCCTCTACCTTTGACATGTTCGACCTCCAGTCAGAACAGTTCTACTGTTCCCCCTCATTCAATCTCTAGCGCACCTACGAAAACCATTTAGCCTCGAACCTCTCGCCGTTGTCGTCCACCGTATTACGTCCAACAACTTGAATAGTCCTTACGGCACGTCCCCTCCCCGCCACTTTAATTATATCCTCCAATCCCTACACACAGAAACCTATCAACGTGGAGACCAGGAAGAATTTGGGAGAGAACAAACAACACCTTGAGAGTTTTTTCGCGAATCGGGGTACTTTTGGAGACGTTGTTGCACTTTGAGGGTATGTAAGTGTCCTTGCAAAGTAATGTTAACGATCGTGCCATTGATGCAGCCCCTACTTTATCTAGATACGGTTATACTGAAGCTGGCAAGTCGATCATGGCTGCGTAAAGGACCGGGACATAATCCCTTTGCGACTCGGAAGTAACAACAGAACAAAGACAACCCCCTCTCCTTTCTTCTACATATAGATAAACGGGCCATCCCGTCATCCCGTCATCCTCGGCGGTTAATATGCTGTTTTCTTCGACAAGTCCTGGTTTTCCTCCTGTTTTCTTTCTCGGTCTTTCTCCACCTTCAATTTCATCTCTTTACCACCCCCTTGACCCTCGTTTGATTTTGTGTTTCTTCTTTACCTACCCCGGCCGTACTGCATCTCGTCGCTTCTTTTTTTTTTCTGGTTGCCCAACCCCTACGTAACCCCAGTCGTTTCTTTCTCGAACAGAGTCAGCTTTCCCCGGATAGGTTCTCCGATTAAGTACCCTTCTTTCTGTTTGTACAGCACACTGTTTCACGGTAACAATTCCTTTTTTTTTCTTTTTGTAAAGCCTGCGACTGTTCCCTGGCGCGTTCGGTTCCGCTCTAGCGCCTCAAGCGAGTGCTTCTTGTCTACCACGGTCCACGATGTCTTTGATAATGTCGCCGCGTTCGATCTGTATTTCGAGGAGAAAGGGAAAGGGAAGGGACTTTGCCCTTAATTTTGGGGAAAGTGAAGATCGAGCCTTGAAGCTTGAAGAATGGTTAACGGTTCCCAACCGTTGGGTCGACGCAGAACTGTTTAGGGTTTCTCAGGAACCCTCTACACAGTCCGAGCGCTTAGCGCTTGAATCTCGATATACTCGGTGCGCAGTCCCGGATCGGGGCCAGCACAGATTTTGCTTCTCGGAAGGCCAATCTTGTTCCTAACCCCATGTATTCAAAGGTGCAAGGGACAATTAATCGACTAATGAAGTAGCCCATCGGGTATGTACTCGGAACGGACAGCAGGCAATTCGAATTTGAAGACCTGATACAGGAGGATAGGACACCTGGAGTCGAAAGCGCATTCACCGACTGCCAGCCTGAGGAGGAAGGTCAAGACTCCAGACCATCGTTTTTTTTTTTTTGGAAACAGCTCAGGTAAGTATGACTCGGACGACGGACGACCGTCGCGTGGTCATTATTCCACGCGCGGAGGGTGTACATACAGAACAAGAGCAGAGCTCTGCTTATGCCACGGCGTTACGGTATGTAAATAATTCGAGTTATGCGGCATCCCACGATAGTAAGTCACTTTCAAGCTTTTTCCGGTCACTAAAATACGATATACCGGATATCGATGCCATATGTATCTATCCCCCTTCAACACAACCACTATAGATGCCTCGAAACGACGGAAGCGGAAAAGAATATTAAAACATTCGGCTGACAACGTTGGAGCCTGTCACCGTCGTGGATCGGGATGGTTAGTGGATAAAGTCATTGTTTTTTTTTATTACTGGCGACCATGAAGCACGCCGACGTATTCCGCGGGTCGGCGGGCCTCCCCTTCCCCCCGCCCTTAAAAGGAGAAAAATGTTGTCCATAATATTCCCCCAGATTCACATTCCCGCTGAAACGCCTCACATGGCAATGGAATGGGTACCGGGCACGATTACGTTCGAGGGAACCTCTCAGGGGGGTGCTGCGCCCATGTATGGTTTCCCTTCCTGCTCTCGTTTTCTCTCTCTCGCGTTCTGTCACCCTTCTCATTCTCCTTTTCTCTTTCTGTCTCTGTCTCGCCCTCTCGTTTTTTTCCTTTCTCTCGATCCCTCGTCGTTTTCTCCCTCCCTTCATCGATCGCATGCTAATGAAGCTACCGCGTTCACAGATACAGAAGCTTGCGCTCTATCGGTCAAGGCTCATTTTCCGATGTATACGCAGGCCAGCTAGGCCAAAAAAGGGTAAGCCTCCCGTCTTCAGTAACGCATCTTCTCTATAGATCTGACCCAGTCTTTCGACCGCTGCACAAGGTTATCATCAAGGTATCGAGAACAAGGACGGACATCGGCTACGATGGTAGGGTGGTACGCTTACCTCTTTACCTTTTTTCGTCCATTTGTCGGTGACCATAACTCGAATTGGTTTAGGGATATTCGCATGAGGTCGCCCTGTATAGGCGACTACCTCACCATGTGCATTTATGTCAATTCCATGGAGTCTTCCATGACGCCGAGCTATATAGCCCAGGCATAGTCCTGGAGAGAATCGAACACAATCTTCTCGCTTACGCCATCCAGCACAAGGACGTCAACCCCACGATTCTCCTGAAATTGGTAACGACACCAAAGCTACTGCTTCCTCGCCATCTAATGTCTCGCACACTCTTCTTACCTACTCCAGGCGCGCGAAATGTGCGAGGGCATACGCCATCTCCACCAGCACAATATAATTCACGGGGACATAAACCCAGTAAGTCTCCGTCCTCACATCCCAATCCCAATCAGCTTTGGTTGTCGTGAGATGAATACCTGGGAACGTCGAGGAGTCCTCAGTCTTACCATTATGATTATCAGGGCAACATACGGGTCCGAGAGAACGGCACGGTCGCAGTCACTGATCTGGGGTTGGGCAGGCAGAGAGGAGACTACTCGTACCCGACTACCATCGACGGGCTGAACCCCCGGTACACGGCCCCCGAGCTGCTCAACAGCAGCCTTACTGGCGAGCAGTTCCACCCAACGAAAGCCAGCGACATTTTCTCGCTTTCAATGGTCATTTTGCAGGTAAATCCCGTCGTCACGGTCGTCTGAAATCACACACACACACGGTCACTCATCTGAAAAATACTAGCTGTTAAACTGCTCACAAAACGGCGATGACCGTATGGGTGATTTTTCGGTTCCATACAACCACATCCGGCCAAGTCGTGGTGAACATATATTATTCAATAAAGTTATTTGTGGCGAAACACCCAAATTAGAGAACTATGGTTATGGAGATGTAGACCTCTTCTGGCCGTGCTGGAAGTTCGATCCTGCGAGTCGTCCTACAATTGATGACGTGCTCAGCAGACTTTATACAAGTTAATACTACTAGTCATTAGAACTTGAACTTGGGATATACGGACAGCAATTTGGACTTGGACTTGGAGCCTTTATACCTTTGCATCTAAACATGAACCCCTTCAACGAACTTCTGGCTTTATTGATGTAGTGATGGCAAGCGAAAAAAGGCAAAAAACTTGACAAGAGCGGGATTTAAAAATTTCCTCCTCCGAACTTGTACTAGTACTACTCGATGGACGATCGACAAGAGGTAGCAAATACTTACCTTCTGGGCAGACCTGGACAAAAAACCTAGACACTATAGTGTCCAGGAACAGGAATATATATATATATCCATTATCCAATTAAAGGACTCTGAGTACTCATGGTTCAACCTTCAGATTCTCAGATTCTGAGAAAAGCATCCTCCGGTCATTTTGTCGGAATGGACAAATTCCTAGATGTACAAGTACGATTGAATACAGGCAACAAAGAGAGATTCCAGGCAGGGTACATTTTTATTAGCATTTGCACGGAGAATAGGTAGATACTTTTACTTTTTGGGTATATACTCCAACATCCACGATATAGTTCGAGTCATGCCTATCACACTACGAACATCCTCCTCTATCCTCTATCCCAACCCCACCACTAAAACCACTACCTCCCAGGCCACTCCCAACAACACAAATCTGGACCCCAACATCCAAAATTCCACGCTGGTCAATATCACGGAGGACTCTTCGGATCGCAGTTTCAACTCCAGCCCTCGCCGTAGCTACTATAGCCTCCTTTCTCACCTCGTCATGTCGTTCACTATCCACGTCGAACTCAACACCAACACCAACACTAATATTCACCCTCCTCAACCCCCAAAAACACAGCTCCTTCAACGCGCGGTGTAAAGGCGCCCAGGTCTCCGTATCCACATCGTAATCCTCCCAGAAGTCTCGTGCCCGGCAAAGCCCAAGCCCAAGCCCAAGCTCGAACCCCAAATCGAGGGTATGCAAGAACGGCGTCTCGAGTCTCGCCAAGAGGGTGGGTAGGGTTGTCTGCAGCATATACTCGTATGTATTCTTGTTCAGGGAGGTGGGTGGGTGAGGAAGAGGGAAAGGGAAAGGAAGAGGGAAAGGGAAAGGAAGAGGGAAAGGGAAAGGAAGAGAGAGACCACCAATCGACAACCGTTCAAGACGCGTAAGTCGGGTCGGTTTGAGTGCTTTAAGAAGGTCGTCGTGTATTTGCGCAAGTTGTCCATCTCGATCTCCTCCTTCCTCCCTTGCTTCCTCCCCAGCGTCTTCATCCAAGCCTTGATCCCGGTGGGAGGACTCCAAAAGCCCCCCAAACCCAAGTCTAAGCACCCTCAACCCCCGTCCAACCCTCTTAACCGCACTCCTGAGATATTCCAAATCCGTTTTATGCAGTTTCCCAATCGCGAGTTCTTCAAGTCCTTCCGAATGATCGTGAAGACTCGGAGTACCATTTCGAACTTTGCTCTTGTTGCTCGTGGAGGTGTTATTGGTGTTGCTAACACCTCTGGCGAGGCATGCCAAAACAATTTGAGTCGTCGCATCGCTTTCACTTTCGTCTCCTCGACGCGTAGCTCCAGCTTCGACCTCAACACCCGTCAAACACCGCACAACGTCCAAACTCGGACCCTTGAACCTCTCGATCCCATCCAAAACTTGCCGAGAACACATCATAAACTCTACACCCTTTCCAAACCTCACCCTTCTCGTCTTCAATCCTACCCCCAACCCCTTCATAACACCCAAAACACCCCGCAAATCATGAAACACTACTCTTTCAAACCCAAGCATTTCCATCCCACCAACATCACCAACACCCGCTTGAAACACCACCCCAAGCAATCTCACAAACACGTTAAACTCTCCAGGCGGGAACAAGGTAAAGTCGATATCGGAGAGTATGAGAGTAGTGATGGAGATTTTGAGTGCAGGTGGGAGGTGTGTTAGGTGTGTGAGTGCTGAGATGAGGTGTTTATGTGAGGATTCAGGTTCGTATTCGGTTTCCGAGTTGGAGCCGAAATCGGTATTGAGGTCAAGCCGACGACAAGACGACACCTCGACACGGCGTAAGCTCCTCGTAATGCTCTCTCTCTCATCCAAACACAGCTCCACGAATCGTCGGACCCTCGAGGTGCCGAATTGGGGAGTTGAGCAGCAGCCCCCAAAGTGCACGCTGCTGAATGTGTGGAACCGACTACGTGCGAGCCATTCGTGGCATACGAGCGCGCATGTGTTGAGTGTTTTCAGGGTTTCGAGTGTTTTGTCGAGTGAGGTTAGAGAGGAAGAGAAAGAGGGGGTGGGAGTGGAGTGGAGGCCTAGAGCGAGGTAGTCGACGATCGTATCTGTCAATTCAGACGGGAGTGTAGGCATAGGCGCCATCATCGTTCACTACAACAGACGAGACGATGAGGTGAGAAGGGTACTCGATAATATGAGAGTTCACGAGGGACGTACCTGACTATTTTAAATAAATCACCCACAGGCAGTCAGACAGACATCTCGGGGATGTGTAACGACTTCAAGCCCCGCCCGGACGGTTCTTAACTCGACTTGTGATGCCAGATGGAGCAGGGTGTGTGTCTTCTCCGGCGCTTGTCAACTTGCTTCGGTTCTCGAGCGCAGCGAGGCAGGCCCTTTGGTACAGTATAAGGCAAGGAGTGTGGTGCAAGGCAAGGCACCACTCCACGTTAATATTGCGCGTTCGTTCGTGTTAGCCAAAAGTCCACGGTGTAGTGGCCCCATGATCGATTTCTAAATCTAAATGCAACGTTCGAGGTGTGTTATGTACTTAACCTAGAAACGTTTAAGGTTCTAGAGAATGGGAAAACGAACAGTTCAGCTGACGCCAAGTCCTTGGGGAATTGCTTTACGGACGGTTAAGGGTATAGTGCTGGTGTTGCGGGTATGCACCGAGGAAAGGTGAGGTAATGTTGACGCCTGTGGACTGGCAGTGCTGCGGAATTCGCAATTCGCAATTACCCCAGTGCGGGGTAACGAGAAGTGATGATGGCAGTGGGGGCGGAGCTTGGTGGCGTTCGGGTCTTCATTCAGCATCTTGCCCTTGGAGCTTCGGTTTCATTCTGTTCCGTTCCTTGGCGGGGTCGCCTTGTATACCATTCCAAGTTCCACCATACGTGCTGTAAGTCGAAACACCCCTGGCGTGGTACAGCAATAATAACAACCCGGCGGAGCTAGAACGAACAGCACAACCCGACATCACACACGCACAGACCCAAATCCTCTCGAGTTCTTCCTTTGTTCCGAACGAGTTTTGGACACTCGATTCAAGTGGTGATGAGAGCTTAAACGCCACCCGCAGCAGGCCCAGGGTCATCCGACACGATGTCGCGGCCGCTTTACATAGTCTCGACGTCGCGTTTTTGCCACAGAACGTTGAGACAGTTCGTGAGCTCTATGATAGCCTGTATGAGTGCCTAAAAGATGGCATTATTAAGTTGAAGGTGAGGTAAGTAGGCCGATATGCATAGTGGGCCGCCGCCAGCTTACCTTGTCTAATGGCACGCTAATTAACGCGTCATACGCTATCTCTGCCACCCAAATCAAGTGGAGGTTCTTCTGAATGGATTGAATGGAATTGGGAGTGAGTTTAACAGGTTGAAAGAGGATGAGGCGCTTCTGGTGATTGCTAGGGCATTCAACTTGAACAGAGGACATATCGATGCTCTATAGGATGCACGAGGAACAGGAGCGGAGCATGTATGCGGCTGTGGCCGCTTTATACCAGTACACTAGTAGCTTATTAGAGACGATGCCACGGTGTCTTAATGTATGCCTCTCTGCAATATGTATTAATTACCAAAAGTCCTGGTATAGCGATTTACGATGCCAATGTTGGAATAGCCTTTGATCCGGCTTGGGGGCCTAATTATTAAAAGGCTTGCTTCTGCTCTAAACGACTTGGCTGTTATTCCACTGCCATCTAGCAAGTCACACCAGGAGGAATGCGCAATGATACATCGCCAAGTCACCCAGCCACCATATGCTGGATACCTCCGAGGTCGGGAAGGTACCGCCTTCAATCGAATATACAAATGCGCCTGGTAAGTCTGTAAATCGTGATGTGGGTGCCTAGACGTTGGAATCATGGTATTCCGAAATGATTGGTGTCTCATATATATTGAGGATAAGTTAGTAGTAATCGAGACTCGGGACCCTTAACTGGCATAAGTGTAAGCATTTTAGCATCAATTTATATATCTTTGCTCCCCAATGAGTGTACGGTAGGCTAGATATTCGCAGATTCCTTAGACGAGACATATATACACCATCTACCTGGACCGAATTAGTATAGTACATGGCAAGTACTGTGACCAACAAACACAAGCTGCCACTCACCCCTCAACAAACCCACGCCTCTTTTAAATTAGGAAACCGATGCACAAGAGAGTCATACAACGGAGATTCCATCAGATTAGCCTCACCTACCGTTGTAGATAGAACAGTAAGATACTCGACACTAGGAAAGGTAGTGAGGCACGCCATGAGTTCTTGTTTATACTTGCCCTGTTGGTTCTCTAAAGTGTTGCCGGGAAAATATACCTCGAGATCCTTGAACTCTGCTAGAGCTTTTGAGAGGGATTCGGAGCCTAGATCTGGGGGGTTCCCGTTGCGAATTGAAGGCGACAGGCCAGTCAACCTAGAGTCGAGATAGAGACGCGCACCGAACGTGATCTTGCTCGGGAGCGCTGAGGAGGCTGGGGTGGACGATGTTGATGAACTCCCATCTGACTTTGATTGGGACCCCAGAAGTTCTTGAGCCTTTAAGACAGTGTTGGCAAGCTGTTCCAGGTTAAACTGGTTCATGCCTTCTTTCGGTGCCCTCAGAATCACCTTGCGTAGGCTGGGCAGGCAGGGCGGTGTTTTCGGCTTGGATAAAAGAGCACGGAATATCAAAGGCATTGTAGTTAATTCCTTAAGCTTCGGAAGGTCCACAATGAGATTCTCTTCCAGGAGTTCATCAAAATCCAAGATGGCTTTCTCCACCCCTCGCAGCGTGAGGCTCTGAAGTGCTGGGAAATACCTGAGATTCGAGACTAGCTCGCAGAACACGCCTTGTGTATACATCTGGAGACTTATGCGGGTGACAGCTGGGGCTGCTGTGGCCAATCGGTGGAGAATGAACTGATTCTCGGGTTTTTTCAGTGCGACACCGACAGAAAGGGAAAGCGTCCTCAGGTTGGGTGAGTTCTGCAACAAAGAAAATGTCCATTCTGAGAATGGGGGACGGAAGTGCTCCAAATTGGTGTCTAGACGCCCCATGCTAGAAGGCCCCCCAAAATATTTGAGGATGCGAAATGGAGCGGTGCTAGTTATGCCTGGACGTTGTTTGCTGGGTAGAATGTGCGAGTGCGAGTCTTGCAGTTGCCCTGGCCCCACAAAGTCCAAGGTGTATCTGCGTTCATCAGCTGTAATTGATCCAGACGACTCCAATGGGCCAATGCTCTCGACAATGCTGTTCGACTTGTGATTAAACTTGTACCCCTTGAAAGGTCTCACAACAAATGGCCAATGTCTCCATAAGAGCGTCTTGTCCGACTTGGATACGACGCTCGATCCAGACGACTCCGATGGGCCAAACTTGTACTCCTTGAAAAGACTTGTATCAAATGGGCAATTTCTCCAATCGAGTACCTTGCACGACTTGGATATGACACTGTTCAGCAATGCCTCCATCGCATCCTCCATCGGCGTTCCCGGTTCCGACTTAGATCGTCTAGTATAAGCATAGTAATATTCCGGAGATTTTAACCCCTCCAAGTCCAATGTGAACCTGGACACTTTGTCCACGCTCGTTTCGAGGAACCGACTCAGACGAGCGAGTCGGTCTATACGAGCCCAGCGGAGGTCACTAGACTCGTGGGCATCTACGTGCACGAGATTGGAGAGGGTTATGCTGAGGCTGAAGAATGACTTGAGATGGGTGGAGATGAGGAGGAAGTCAAGAGCGTCAGGCGACGATGCCTCTTTCAGGGACAGCTGGCAGTAGGTCTCCGGGTCCCAGTTTGGGCCTGCGCACTCGAGGGCCCATTGGACAGCGAGTCGGTTCAAGAGTCGGCAGGTTTTGGCACATCGGAGTAGGGAATGGTTGTCGAGATGGGTAAACACATTAAAGGCGATTTCTTCAGGGAACCCTGGGTGCCCAAAGATTTGGTCAAACTTGAAGCTGTTGGGAGTGATTGGAAATGCCATTTGTATCCTGATGAAAAAGTTAAGTTAGAGATATAAGGTGGCGCAAGTTATGGACTGACTTGAGAGTATATAACACGAGTGTGTTGCGAGTGGATATTGAACAGTCAATGGTCACTCAGGCCTGAGGCCCCTAATGGCATCACCGTGCCATGCACTGCCTTGCAGTCCGCTCTCACGAGCATGGCGGGCGAAATTACACTAAAATTAAACTACATAAGAATTGAGTGGGCCAATCTTGAGTGTACGATCTTTGACTGTCTTTGTACCAGAGGGAAGGATCGAGAAGGCCGATGTCAAGTCATAGCTTCCAGCGCTTCGAGTTCGGCAGCTGCAGGTTTGGAGGGTATTTCTAGCGAGTGTATGATATATGTTATACATCCTCTTTTCAATTCATTGAATTTAACGGGTACTGACACATATCCTGATCTATGGTAGGGTACATATTTGTAGATTTCTTAGACGAGACATATACTCCATTTACTTGGACCGAATTAGTATAGTGCACTGCAAGTACTGTGACCAGCAAACACAAGCTGCCACTCACCCCTCAATAAACCCATGCCTCTTTTAAATTAGGAAACCGATGCACAAGATCGTCATACAACGGAGATTCCATTACCTTCACATCCCCTACCGTTGCGGATATAACAACAAGATGTTCGACACTAGGAAAGATAGTGAGGCACGCCATGAGTTCTTGTTTATACCTGCCCTGTTGGTTCTCTAAAGTGTTGCCGGGAAAACGCAGCTCGAGATCCTTGAACTCTGCTAGAGCTTTTGAAAGGGCTTTGGAGCCTAGATCTGGGGGTGTCCCGTTGCGAATTGTAGGCAGAAGGCCAGTGAACCTAGAGCCGAAACGGAGACGTGCACCAAACGCGATCTTGCTCGGGAGCGCTGAGGAGGCTGGGGCGGGCGATGTCAATGAGCTTCCATCTGACTCCTCTTGGGACCCTAGAAGTTCTCGAGCCTTTAAGACAGCATTGGCAAACTGTTCCAAGTTGAACTGGTTCGTGTCATCTTTGGACGCTGTCAGAATCACCTTGCGCAGGCTGGGCAGACAGGGCCCTGGCGTTGTCGGCTTGGATAGAAGAGCACGGAATATCAAAGGCATCGTAATTAATTCCTGAAGCTTCGGAAGGTCCACAATGAGATCCTCTTCCAGAAGTTCATCGACATCCAAGCCAGCTTTCATCCCCTGCAATGTCAGGCTACTAAGTGCAGGGAAATACTTGAGATTTGAGACGAGTTCGCAGAATACCCCACGCGTGTATATGTAGAAACTGATAGATGTGATGGCCGGGGCTGCGGTTGCCATTCGGTGGAGAATGAACTGATTCTCAGGTTCCTTCAGCGGGATGTAGACAGAAAGGTAGAGCGTCCCCAGGTTGGGTGAGTTCTCCAACAAGGAAAACATCCACTCTGAGAACGGGGGACGGAAGTTCTCGATATTGGTGTCTAGAGAATCCATGCTAGAAGGCCCTCCAACGGGATGATTATATTTGAGGATGCGAAATGGACGTTGTCTATCGGATTGAATGTGCGAATCCGAGCCTCGGGACCCTCCAAAGTCCACTGAGGTATATCTGCGCTTATCGGTCGTAATCGATCCAGATGATTCCAATGAGCCTTGAGCACTTTCGATGATGCTGCTGTCCGAATCTTGATTAAACTTGTACTGCTTGAAAAGTCCCGTACTAGATGGGCAATTACTCCATACGAGCAAGTTACACGACTTGGATACCACACTGTTCAGCAACACTTCCATTGTATCTTCCATCGGCGTTCCCAGGTCCGATCCAGATCCTCTAGCATAATGTTCCGAAGACCTTAATCCCTCCAAGGTCAATCTGAACATGGACACTTTGTCCACGCTTGTTTTGGTGAACTGACTCAGACGAGCGAGTCGGTTTATCCCAGCACAGCGGAGGTCACTAGATTCGTACACAGAGAGTGTTATACTGAGGCTGGAGAATGACTTGAGATGAACGGAGATGAGGAGGAAGTCGAAAGCGTCAGGCGACTCGGATGAATCCTCTTTTGGGGTCAGCCGGCAGTAGGTCTCCGGGTCCCAGTTTGGGCCTGCGCACTCGAGGGCCCATTGGACAGCGAGTCGGTTCAAGAGTCGGCAGGTTTTGGCACATCGGAGTAGGGAATGGTTGTCGAGATGGGTAAACACATCGAGAGCGATTTCTTCAGGGAACCCTGGATGGCCAAAGATCTCGTTTGTAGTGGCTGGGGATGCCATTTGTATCCTGATTGAAAAGATCCAGCTGGTGATATAAGGTGGCGCAAGGTATGGACTCACCTGAAAATATATAACACGCGAGTGCATATCGAACGTTACCGTCGAATGTCGGCATGAGGGAGCGAGGCCAATTAAAGCTCCGACCATTCTACTCTGCCGGCCGCAATGCTTGGCATCACCATGGCTAGCGAAATCACTAAAAACTGAGTGGGGCTGTTATGTAGATGTTAGGTTAACGGTATGGTCCCAGTCAAGAACAGTCGTGTCGACCTCATTCACATCCGTTTGTGCGGGTTGCCCCCCACGCAACCAGTGAGCCACTGCGGTGCGGCCCCTATCTTCCAGTTGGGGTACAACTTCAAGTTTCAAGGCGTCGCGGAGCTCGGTCGGCGGTGACCTTTACTGTCACGATAGAGGGAAACAATGGCAAAAGCTTGCTCACCCTCTGCCAAATGGGCGACACGCATCTCCCACCATTCTCTGCCCTGTGCTACCCAATATATTTTCGCCTATTCCTCGTGGCCTATGCTAAGCACGTCTCTATCGACACGCAGCCCTAGCTCAAGCCACTACGTACCACGTCCGGCGCTGCAATTACCAGTCCCAACGGTGGTCGCTACATGCTACCTCCCGGCATTCCGGGAGCTCAATCAAGACGTTCAACCTCATAGATACTGGGGAGGGCGTAACCGAATGCGAAATAGTCAAATGGTAGGTCAGTTTCAACAGCAACAGGCCCGAAAATATCAAATACTAAGTTTTGTTTACTTGTATAGGTCTATTCCACCCAGCGCCCCGCTCTGCGAAGTCCGATCCGACAAGGCGAGCATCAAGAAGGGTGTTATTTTCTCCTTTGGTTTCATTGAATTTAAAGGGATACTGACGCACATATCCCGGTCTAGCTCAACCAGTAGTGCATGATAAGGAAGTCGTGGTCGAGCCTGGAAGGATGAGATACAACATGCGAGACACAACGACTAAGAGCTCGAACATTCCTCACTTTTCCAGGTACGTGTTCCTCTTTAATTTGTCCATCCATTGTGCTATCCGAAATGCGTTTCTGCAGTTGCCTCTACTAGCTCACGTATTCGTCGTCGGTTCCTCTTTCCTTGAATCCGTTCGTATCCATTGCCCTTTATCCGTCCTACCCTACTAATGTCTTCGCCCTGTGTTCCTGTAATTGCTTTCTTGAACGATTGATATGGTTCTCGAGGTTTTGTTTCGAGATCTCAAGTCCTACGCCATTTGTTCTTCCTTTAAGGTCCTCAACTACCCTTAACATAGCAGAGCTACACAACCTCCTCACCGTTCCATAGCTGTAACATCTGGGTGCAGGCCCAACTGCTGGTCAACTTATAGACGTGTCCGCTCCTGCTCCAGGCCATACTACTCAATACCCCTCAAATCCAATACGGGATCGCGTCATGCATACTCATCGTTCCTTTCTGCTCCGACCTCCGACCTCCTCTGCTCCAACGATGTCGATCCGTCGCCTTAAGTTTAATTTGAGACCCACGGATCCGACTGGGGAAGCAGACTCGGCACCGTATATAATCTTGAGTATACATTCAGATCTAGTTGATTTCAGATTAACACCAGGCTACTCCCCGAGTCCCGAGATCTCCTATGACTACCGCCCACAGCTCTTACCGTCGCCCACAAATTTCAACTCCCAATTCAGTTTTGTCCGACAGCCTGTCAATCACCCACAACGTTCCGACACCAATTCATTTGAAATTCTTTCCGTACTTATATTATGTTTCATGTACCGCCGCAGCGCCCACATATCACATCATCCATTCATTGATTCATAGTACATAGTAGCGCCCTTGGCGTAAGGTGTCGAATCGTCTTGTGTAGTATAATTGAGACCTAGCGCGACGGCAGGTACCCATAGATACAACTGTACGTATTCCCATTCAGACGGTGGGAAGGTACTCAAACCAGTGAAGTGCCAAGTTGAACTTTGAGGAAACTCGAGTTCTTGTCTACATGTTTCGTATGCAATTTGTTGAGCTTACTGAATTGGTATAAGGATAAGGGACTTGGCGTGGTGACATCTTGGTCCCGCACCCACTTCATCGCCGCCGCCGAAGTCAAAAGGTTACCTAGACGGTGTACATATTGTTACTTGGAATAGCTTGAGGGCTAGAAGGGCTGATTCGAGGACTAGAAGAAGCTAGCTAGAGCTAGATCTTTATACCCCAGATATAGAAAGAAGTAGTCTCTTAGTTAGTGCTTGGGAACAGAAGCATCAACGACGACGATCCATAAATACATGAGCACGGCTTCTTCGGATTCTGGATGGAATTTATTTTTGAAGTATGTACCCCCTCGGTCGCGTGGTTTGTTCTTGTGACCGCGAACTAGTTGTCCAACTCTAATTATAACTTTCCTTAGGAGGGGGTTTAACTTAGTGTTGTGGCACGCCGTGCCATCTGCAGAGGCTGGGGACACTTAGGATACCGAGATACTGTACTAGCATGCTTTGAATAATATCCCTTGGTCTTATGCCTTCATTCAAACTTCAGTAGTAAATTAGTCTCGAGCTTAGTGAGCACTGAGAACTGAGCACAATTTCTGAGTAAGACAAGACAGGCACAAATCTGATTCTGATTAATTTTTTCCTTTCTTCGGCAGTGCTAATGGTTTTAATTAGAAGTTTTATAGATAGATAAGTAGATGCGATGCATATCACCATACCTATTTACCCTTCCGAATTAAACTCCAGTTTCTGCCCAGAGTCGAGCGAATAAACCCATACACAAACGACCCGAGAAGTGTCAGACAGAAGGTCTAGTCAACATTTAACATGCCAGACATACTACATAGACCCCTATGTAACCATCCCGTAACTCCGCGTCCAATTAAGTAGTGGGTGCTTGGGCTTGGGTTCTTCGAATTCGGGACCGGCGTATCTTTACGTGAATTCAACCCGCCAAGCTGTCTATTAAATCCTAGCTTCGACTTCTAGACCTCTACTTAGTGCTTATGTATTAACTTCGATGGATGTAAACTTACTTACTAACGGCAACCTCCTACCCCTACTTGGCCAAGAATGAGGCGATAGTAAGGATCTCAGGAATCGGAACGAACCTTATTCGTTGCGGTGTTCGCTTGAGTAAATGGCATTAGGTTGCATGCGTACAAGTTTATGATATAGATAAGTATGGCCGGAGGAGGGTAAACTTAAAGCCTGGCCTGACGGCTTCGCGGGGTTAGGTTTTTCCCTTTCCCTTCCCCTTTCCTCAAGTAGGGAGGCGCATTGGTAATAGGTTTTAGTAGCACTAACCGAGTCTGACAGCACCTGTTCACTGCTTAAATAATTGTCGACGTCTTCGAAGAGCCAGTGCGATTCGTCGGATTTCTCATCGACATCGACTTCGAGACTCAATTTCCCCCGGCTCGATATCTCGTCCCTCGCTTCATTCCATCCTCACCTACAACGCTCATTTGTTTTTTGTCCTCGTTTACTCGTTTCCTTGCTCCTTCGCTTCTACCCTCCCTTTATCCTCTCATTTCTATATTTCTATAGTTTTGGTTCCTCGAATATCCGACCTCCGAACATACGCAACCATCAACAAGGGTATATATAGCATGAAGACCGCATTCGCTACACGCTGGAAGGCCGTCTTCGGCTCGCACTCTCACCCACATACCCGTTCTCCTGGGCATACAAGCCGGATGAACACTACAAACCTTTCATCAAACTCAGTCTCGGACGAAGACGAAGACGGTCTAACCTTCTCGCCAACGTCAACTCTCGTCGAACCCGAGCCCAATGCAAGCTACTACAACTACAACACCGCCAACACGCGTTCCGGTAACCATAATCCACGAAGGGGAGGACGCGGCACACTAAAGAAAATGTCGAAATGGGTTGTGTTTACGTTGCCTGTTGTTCCTGGGGTAAGCCAGCCTGTTCGTGTCGTTTCTCCCTGCTATGTTTTTGTTTGGGGATTGGTTGAGTCAGGACTTATAATTTTGTATTTCTAGTATTGGTTTTGAGTGTTGGAGGGTTTGTGAATGCTGGAGGAGGGAGTCGGGAAGTTGCAAACGAACAGGATGACGGTAATCTCCTCAACTAAAGCCGCGTTCAGAATTTGGGCTCAAGCTCGAAGGCAAGCTGAGCGGGGTATCCCGTTTTCCCTCAAGTGGGGCGATGAGGTGGGGTGCGCCACCGACATCGATGACGTCACATGGAGAGGTCCCTCAGACATCGTGGCGGGATTCGGTCTCTCTCGTCGACATCGACTCTCGACTGCGGTGCTCTATAATTATATAAACCACAGCGACTATACTTTCTTCAACCAAATCGAACCTACGCCCAAACCAATAATCAAATCAAGCATGTATAGATCTCGCATTCTCAGCTTCTCGACCTCACAAACCTCCATACCAATCACAACGCGTTTCACAACCCCTGCACGTACACTACAAAGCGTACGCACCCCAAACTCAACACCCAAAGACCCAAACCAACCCGACAATCAGCACTACACCGTCGACTCTCAAACCCAAGGACACTCCACGGACCCCTCGAACCTGCACAAACGCGATCCGGCAGGGCAGGCCATTAGAGCGGGCGTAGATGCGAAGCAAAAGGGAGAGGGTGCCCTCGACGCGGTGGCGAGTATGCACGAAGGGACACCGGGTAGGGGGGATAAGGCCAAGGGAGAGCAGTGGGGGCAGGGCAATAGGGAAGCTGTTGGCATGGTTGACCAGGTTGGAAGTGCCTCGGGGACTGGAAGGTTTTTTGAGGAAGGGGAGAGGGAAAAGCAGCCCAGGAAGTAGCTGGGATCCTCAGCTGAGCATACGATGTCTCTTGAGTGAATATGGATATCTGAACTTGATATTAGTACTTTAGTTCGTTCTACCATTCAAAAAGCCGTCGCTAAAGCCAAATATCATTAATTCACCCTCCATTCTCGTTTTGTATTCAACGTTCATACTTTCCATATAGCCCTCTTCCATAATGGTGGTTCCCATCGCCCTATATGTTATCATCATTCGGCAAACTCCGCCCTTCTCATTAAACTGGTTTACGTCACGCCGCAAGGGATAATTTCCCCACCAGGCGTTGTATAAAGGCGCTGCTGCTGGGACCGTATGGTACGGTACCTTTTCACCGTGGCTTTAATGCAGGCATTCTGCATCAACGTGACGCCACCGCCGGCATCGCGCACCTCTCACTGGGGCGTCCTGCTGGACCTGGACGGCTCACTTGCTTACATCCCGAACGCGCTCATCTTTTCGGAACGAGACTTTGCGCCTTTTCGCATAGACCAAGAGCTCTTTTCGGAAACCACTGGACGGACGTTTCAGTTTGGAAATGTACAGCTTACAGGTATAGTTTTTTTTGTCTTTATCCCATCCACTTAAATAATTAGAGTTACGGATGGATCTCAATATTGATGCTTATATTCTAACACTTAAGCTACCTCTTAGATGACGACGAGGCTCTTGAACGTTTAACCAATAAAGCTAATTCTCTAGGCACGATCCAGCTTTCTTTGTGGAGTGCCGATGAGCTTGTCCGGAAAGCCGCAACCACAACCAACAACTGGATATCTTCCACAGAACGAACGTCCATTCTGATACACGAGCGCACGAAGAAAGGTCTCGTTCATTGCGTACAGTATGTCTGTTTTTTAAGACGGTTTGGCTTATTATGTGTAGTACGTTTGGTGAACAGTAGCTGACGCATTATCTCACATTTCAGGCATGGTGAGGAGCGCACATGCCATGCCAGAAGACCCGCTGCCTCGTGTTGTGTCTTCTTCCACTGCGCCTCGTGCAAACAATGTGTCTGCGAGAAAAAATGCAACCCTGGGTCGTTCGAATCCCAAGAAACGGAAAGCATCAGCTGAACCGCAAGTAGAGACTGTGACTGACGAAGACGAAGAGATTAGGTTGATGGAAGAAGAGAAAATGTTGGAGGTATGCCTTCAATTTCCTTCTTCTACCTTTGCTTCTGTCTTTTGTGAGTTCGTTTATTTAATTGAACTGAACTGTAAACTTATACAGGCCCACCTTGCCGCGATCAGAGCAAAGAGAGGACAAAATAAGAAGATCAAGACTGAAGATGAATCGGAGACGAAGTCCGTTTTTCATTCCAGGGGAGGTTGTTGACCTCACCTGATTTCTGTCACGGCCTCTCTCTCTCTAGACCCCATTTTGCTCGTCCGTTTGACAGACCCTGTTTCGCTTGTTTGTTTGACAGATCACACCACACATCTCATTTTTACGTGTTCCTGGTTCTTTTTTTGATACTAGCCTGAGCGCTTAAAGTCGCCAAATCGCAATTCCCGGCAGTAATTCCGGGAAGTTTACCGTATTGGTTGTTCTCTTATTGTTGTGTATTTCTGTAGCTCATATGTCCTATACCCTGCTTACTCCCAGATTTTAGTATGTGGTACCAAACCTCATTACAGTGGTGGACGTGCCGTGCGAAGTCCAGGGTTTGTACTTTTATATGTATCCGTATTACGTTCCTGCAATATGAGTTCCGTTAGTCAGTATGCCCCACATACTCTTAAGCTTACCGCGTTGACCATGTCGGAGGTGCTTGTCTTTCCCTCTGGAATACCCTGGCAGTGGCCGAGATAAATTAAGTACTTACTCCAGAAGACCACAGGCCGCTGGTCGGATTGATCGTTGATATCAGCGCCCGTGATCCAGATGCTGTGTATTCCCACCCGGGACGCAAGTGCCGGACCATGAGTTCCCAAGCCTTGACCTCTTCTTCATCCTACGGATCCAGACTACTCTAAGTACAGGCTGTTGCAATAGGGCCTTGAAATTGAACATAGGCCAACACACGAGCTGGATGGACCTGTCAAGTTCAGATTTGGTGAGCCGATAAGCACTGGGCAATCATCGATCTTTGCGTTTTACGAATTTGCAGGGCATTAACGCATGGGATACGAAGGATCGTCAATTTGGCGCGCAGACCGGTGCAAAGCATGAACTGTCAGGCCTTCTGCCAGGAGAGGGAAGGGTCTCATTGATACAAGGGGCCGAAAGCGTACACGTCAATGGCGGGACGTTCAATGTTGCAGGGCGGGATATCCACGTTAGTCATTTCCATATGACAGAGCCGTCCGACTGTAAGTCTCTTCTTGAGGAGAAAAGATCTATGATACTAGCGCCCAGCGCTCACCCTTGATTCCAGACGATCTCGTATCGGAGATAGAAGATTGGCTAGCACCCAACCTTAACTATCGAACCATCCAAATTGATACGCTCAGTAAGCGCACTCCTGGTACTGGACTGTGGTTTCTCAAAAGCGACATATTTCGGGAGTGGTTAGGAAATAAAGGGAGCACCCTGTGGGGAATCGGAATGCGTGAGTGTCACTGTGCTAGAATCTAGGAGGTAGTTTTGACGTTTCTGACAGCTGGAGCTGGGAAGACAATCCTTGCATCGTCTGTCGTAGATCACCTTCAAACACTAGCGAAGGACGTTGGGTATAACATTATGTCCATCGCGTTTGCCTACCTACGTTACACAGATACAACAACTCTAACGGACATCCTCATGGCGCTTCTACGGCAACTCCTGGAACAAAATCCGTCTCTGGTCCCACTCATCGAGCCTATGTACAAGCAACACAACCGTGAACGTACACAGCCCACGCCCCGGGAGATTAAGGACCTCCTGAGGGAAATTACGAAAGTATTTCAAATTAGTTTCTACGTCTTGGATGGTCTTGACGAAGCTCCGGAAGACATCCAGCTCGGCCTTCTCGAGATTTTCTCTACCTTGAACGCCAACCTCATCATTACCTCTCGCCCATTACAGAAGTTCGAATCGAAACTTCAGAACACCAAGTTTTTCGACATAGCTGCACATGCAGACGACATCATCCTTCTCATTTTTGAGAAGATCAAACGCCATGCTGGACTCGAGTCTCTATTAGTATTGGATGTTGTAAAACGGGAAGTGATTTCAAAGATATTAGAGAAATCGCGCGGGATGTAAGTGCATTCTTTCTCTCCATCGTCGACTGCGCATTTAAATTCTCATCTTTTAGGTTTCTTCACGCTTCACTCCAGCTCGAGATGCTCCAGCAATGCTTGAATCTTGCTGAGGTCCGCGAAGCCCTTGAGATGTTCCCAACCGAGCTTGCAGACATGTATGCAATCACAATTGGTCGGATCGAGAAACAACCGGCCCACCACGTGCAGCTTGCGAAACGAACACTTACACTGGTGCTCCATGCCAACAGGTCTCTATCAGTCGAGGAGCTTCAACATGCCCTTGCCATCCCCCTGGATGATTACATATTTGACCCCGAACGGATTGTTCCTGAGGTATTACTTGTCTCTGTGTGTTGTGGCTTGATAGCTGTGGACAACGAGAGCAAGCTCGTCCGTCTAATTCGTGAGTAGATTCAATTCCTGCATACCCTCATATCCAACACATCTATAGATTTTACTGCGAAGGATGCTCTTGAGCCGATCCTCCTCCGTGATTTTCCTCATCCCCACGGGCTGCTTGCAGTGACCTGTATCTCGCGTCTTCTCAGCTGTCAAATTCACGATTCTAACCTCCAACGAGTGAGGGACCTTGAATTTGTCCTGAAATCTCACCCTTTCCTTGCATATGCGTACGATTCCTGGTACATCCATGCCAAGGAATGCGACCGCGAAACCCCCCAGTTTTCTATCATCCGCCATTTCGTGTATCAATGCAAGTCTTTCCCTATCATCCTAGAGAAATACCCCATCCGACGTTCCTTGGATCGTGCTAATGCTTTGCACATCGCGGCGTTTTACAACATCCACCTTCTCATAGACGAGATGTGGTATGACTTCGATTGCAACGCACGCACGCCAATACACGGGATGACGCCGTTGATGCTGGAGCTCATGACCGACGTCGACGAAGAGGATAGGAAGGTAGTATCGAGCAAAAGTGCCATGCTCTTGCTTGAACTACCCGGTATTCAGGTGAATGATGTCTCGACGATGTATGGCTTCACTGCCCTCATCTTGGCAGCATGGTCTGGGTATGAAGATGTGGTTCAAAGGCTCCTTCAATTTCCTGATATCGACATCAATCGGACAGCACAAAGTCCACGGCGGACGGCACTAATGTTTGCCTCTGTATGTGGCCATGAAGCTCCTGCAATCCGTCTCCTTCGACACTCCGGCATCGACATCACCCCTGTAGACAAGAGTGGACGGAACGCGCTCATGCTTGCGGCAGCCACCGGCCTTAAGACTGTCGTGCAGTACCTCCTCACTGACCATGCCGTAGATGCGAACAAACGAGATGAATCTGGCATGACAGCCCTACTGTACGCAGCACGGGAAGGGCGAGATAGTGTTGTCGAGCTGCTTCTGCAACAGCCTGGAATAGACGTCAATACGGTCGACGAACGGGGATGGACCGCGTTGATGGTTGCGTCTGACATAGGCCATTCGACCGTCGTTGAGCAGTTGCTTGCTTTTCCCGGAGTTAGGGTCGATGCCCGCACGAAAAGGGCCCAACGGATAGGCGAGAAACGAAGGTACTTCGCGACGTTGGCGAGCTTGGCCCCTTCCAGGTCGTATAGGGATGAACCTAGTTAGCTCATTCCATATTTTAGGCTCGGATCAAGTTCAGACCGGAATATATGAAATGTGCAACGAATATATAGGGTACCTTCTAGACAGGATATATTCGAATATGCAGCCTTGTGTTTTGGTTGACATGTATCCGGTACCACCCCACATGATAGCATCGAGTACTGCGCCCCGAAGAGTACTGAAATTTGCGGCATTGTGGCATGTATATGCCACCTGGGAGGGGTTTTAGCGTGTCCAAGTTGCTATTATTGTCCTGCGGGATTTCTGACGGTCACATCGCTGTTCGTTTACCCTTCGGCAATGGTTTCTATCATCGTCGCAAGCGTCCCTTTATCCCCAAGACCCCATTCCGCCCCTCTCATTTCAACCCTCCATCCGTGTCCCAACCGTGTTGTCTGAGCCATAGCAGCACTCACATCATTTCCAGCATTGTTGGGTTTGAGCAGCCCGGCCCATGGGGGTGAAGGGCGACTTCTATGTGCACCAAAGACTTTGTCAGTATCCGTTAATAACTTGTTACTATTATAAGGCTATTTGCCTCTGTATGTGTGCCATGTTCTGTAGAAATGCGTGACATAGGCTGTCAGAGCTGGACCTCGACGGATAGTAATACGAAGCGATATTGATATAAGGGCGGCTAAATCTGCATCAACAGTTCAAAGGTCACATAGACCAACAGACTCTTAACAGTTGAATCGTACCAGATATTATGTGCTCTCGATAAATAATGTTGGGAACGACGCCTAATACCTATAGTTGAGCCTGTGCTCGGCCCAACTGAATTAGGGGTAACTCCAACAACTCTGATGGCAACGCCGGCCTGGTTCCCACTGCTTTGGCTTGGCTTTGGCACCAATGGTCGACCGTCGCTATCCGTCGTGCCAACTTCTGGCTCGCCTCCTCCGGATCCCGCCATCTCACATAGGATCAACGACAAACCACCCACCTCCTGAACGAGAAGGTACCTTGATGCCATGGTTATCGAGGCCCACTTTTGCTATTCTAGTCCGCCCAACAATGGTGACGCTGGAGTCTGACAACGAAAGTGGCAACACAATAAGCAGTCTTGAACAGGGCGACGCAATTGTCTTTGAGCGACCCATCCTGGGCCATTTAAATCAGTGTCTTTAATTTCTGTGTTTCTCGTTTCCGCCCGGGCACACCTCTTGATATCGTCTATCTGAGTACGACTTTGGCTGAAACAGCATTAAACTCGACACAAAGGTGTGTAATACCAATTCCATTACCAATGTTCGACCGGAGCACAGACTTTATGTACAGGTTCTGGCCATCATATACCGACTGCGACTACGATAACTTCGAAACTGGACCATTGTGGGACTCGATGGGATTCCCGGTTCCAATGACGATGCAACGAGAAGACATTTGGCATGCCGGTATGTGCATGGCTGATGTCAATGACATTGAATTGGAGGAGATGGAAGAAGCTGAGGCTTTGCTCAAGTTCGAATCCTTTACACCTCGACCTCCCTGGTCTATCAAGAAACGATTGATACCTGATCCATGCGATGATCCAAACCACTGGGCACAACCTACCGGTACGCGTATGACCGAGGCTAGTGCATTCGATCTTACAACTCCCACTTCCTCTATGAATATCCTTGCCAATAACTCTCCTATGCAAAAACCTCCCAATCCGTCACCCGAGCCTATATCGTTACCCCACCCAATGTTGTCTGTGACGACTATATCCAATGATAGACCCTCTAGCGAGGGCCAGCGACAGAGACCCTCCAAAACTAGGGCTTCAGTTTCATACGAAATCCCACGGCCTACATGGGAAGACGATTTGCCCTACATGCCGCATCTGACTGTCCAACCTGCGACAATGCAGCCGCTTCTGCCCAACTCAAACATCACATTGAAAATATGGGCCCACTTCACCCCAAAAACCATCCACGTTCTTGACAAACTTCTGAGTCGCCCGGACATATGTTTTGTCAATCCGGAGGACCAAGAGGCATTTCGGGTGCATAACGGTGAATTTCTAAAGACCCAGCCTCTCATCAATGAATCCGCGGTCGGACACCCGATGTTGTATTGGCAAGGTGATCTCAAGAACCTCGTCAGCATCTTGGCTGAAGCCGTAAATTGCGCTGTTTTCCACCTTGAGATCACAAACTGCAGCATCACCCTCGGCGACGTGTATGTCCTTCTCCAGGCGTTCAATAGCCTTACAGTCTTCCGAGTTGACGACATCCGTGATCAGAGCACCGAGCTCTTGCCTAGTCCCGAATTCGCCACCTTCGCTCGCCCACAGTGGAATAGTGTCCTCACGAAAAGAGTGATGAAACGCCTAGCTTTAACATCCTATGCGCGTCTCGACAATCTGTTCCGTGCTGTCCAATTCCCATTGCTCCAAGACGTTACATTCCGGCTGTTTGAGTACGGGTCATATACAAACATGCAGTCTGTGTGGGCCGCAATGGTGTACGACCGAGATGATCTCCGACCCGAGCGCGAACTGGAGTTCATATTTCGAGGTGAACTCGGTGCTTATCTTCTTAAGCAAGTTACGGACATGGAATGTCGTTGGCAAGAAGTTCGGTTTGATATACCCAGACGACGGCCACCAAGAAAGGCGAGGCTATCTGGTCCGAGGTTCGGAGTCAATGCGCATTATCGATCTTAGGTATTTATTAGACGTGTGCTAATGTAAAACGGATGATCGTGACTCATCTCTACATCTAACTTATGTCTTCTTTCTCTTGTTGAATCTACCTTCTGCCTTACCAGATGTTACAGAACACCTATACTAACCAAATCCCCTATTCCAATCACAATTGCATGGTTTACAGACGAGAACTTTTATAGCAAGTATGGAATCGATTAAGAGGCGATTGACAGCATGTATGAATGATCTTCCCTTTTTTGAACCCGGCAAACCTGACCTATACCGACTCAGTACTTTTTTAATTTTGGGGAGGGAGGTACTAAGCCTTCACTGGACTGGCCGGCTTTCGCTTCTCCAAGTTCTCCCACAGTATAAAGTATCACCAGCTTGAATGAACAGTGCACAGGTGATTAAACGTTAGAGCTTAAAGAGTCGAGTTCGTAATAAGATTCATAACTATAATACATACACAGGTAAGTGCAGTACACGTGTGTAAGAGCGTCCAGCAAATGCCGTGTATTCCAAAATGATTTTAAACGCACAGCGAGGCCAGCAAAATAAGAGAAGAGAAATAGTACTACTGTACAATGGGGCAATACGACAGAGAATGAACATCCGTTGAGGGCCATTGTAGGTATCAAGGAGTTCATGATTAAAGCGGTCTATATGAAGGAAACGTTGTGAAAGACAAAGATACAACACGGAATTGATATTAAAGGCGGTTATATAGCGAAGTCTGGAAGAGGGAGAACGGAAGGGGATTGAGTAATCTGTTCGATATACAGAGAGGGAAGCAGGAGATATGCATATTTAAGAGTAGACAGGAAGGAGAAGGAGAAAATGTAAACAGTAGCATTACTTGCTGTCCTCCTTGTCCTTCTTGACTGTCTTTTTGTCAGGATCACCTGTTGCATTGTCGTGATGAAATGGGCAGTCGGGTGCGTGCTTTCCCCATTCATGACAGATTGCGCAAGTCATGGTTTCTGAGGTGGGTGAAAGACGAAGTGGAAGTTATTGAATTGGAGGTACTGGAAGAAGCTATTAGACTCCCGAAAATGGCAATATGATACAGTGGCTATAGTACCTTTGAGTTGAGAAGTGGCACTGGGAAGTTGATAGTCGCTCGGAGAATCGGGGGAACTTTCAGGGAATCCAGTCAGCCTTTATAGATTTCTGGGCGCTCCAAAATGACCATGCCACCGCCATTTGCCACAGCGCAGCTCTGATTCGCCCACACCGTCGTAAAGGCCATCCCAAATCAGTCGAGCAGTGGCACTCGGGCTCAATGAGTCATTTCCAGTGACGGTCACCGCTGTCCACAGCCAGCGTAATGGGTACTTTCCAATATGAGTAATATCCATCGGGAAAAATGCAGTGATTACTATATCTTTGCCGAAGGAGTAGGTAAATGGCGGCAGGCGGCAATCTGTATGTGTTAGTTTTTGTTCCTCCGGAGCATCTACTGTTTTAAGCGACGCATAGCGGAGTTTACTAAACCCTGAATGACCATCAATGGATCCCTTACGGTTCAGGATGGTCGAGGTGGTCGGAATTGGAAGACCCCTGATCACCAAAGATGGGTCTTGCCGACAATTAGAATGTTATGTACCGAGAGAGAAATCTAACTCTAGCACGTATCAGATTTGAAATGATCATCTCACAACAGAATCGTGATTTTTAGGCTAGGACACGCTTTGAAAACGTGAAGCAGCGAGCTCAAATGTTAAATGGGGTTTGATGTGAAGAAATGACAGCCATGCGATCCGGCGGCAAGGAAACTTCGATTACATACATCTCGTGTCCTGGCAAAAGGCTTTATCGTCTATTATATCTTTTGACACATCAATAACAGCCTTGTATAGACTCCAAAGACTGTTTTCACCGTGTCTGAGCCGTGAAATAGGGGTAGAAGCTTAGGCATCCAGCGAAGCGCTCATCTCCTCTCACGCTGGACTGTCGCGCTCACTCGTAAGGGATAAATCAGACGAAAGACTGCATATGGGATCTCAACGATCCACCGATTGATTTCCCTCTCACGCACTCTGAATGGAAATCGAAGCTCAAAATTCTGAGCTAAACCTCACAATGTAAATCCTGTCCCTGTCTCCGGAGATCTGCAAATGGGGATCGTTCTCACGGGATGACTATGAAAATACACACGAGTCAAACGATAGGAGGTCTGTTGCAACCACGAACTGCCTTTAAAGCGATACTGAGCTGTCCTAGCAACGTCACTGTAGAGACAATAGGGTATATACGTTCTTTCTTCCTTGGCCCCAGTCAGTCTAGAACAAGACTTTGATATTACGTTAACGTAATACAACAACGGTATCGCCCGACTTGAAAACAAGGGCATGAGCGCCTGGAAACCCTGGAGCACTTGATCTAGCCTGAGTGCAGAACGACTGCCATATCAAGGCTATGCACTCCTCATTCTTATCCAGCAAGAACCGCCAATCTACGGACAACCCATCATGCCCGAACCATCGTTTGTACCGTCCCGGATCTGGGTATACAGCCCTTACCGTATAACCAATCTATAGATCTTCAAGAAGCAGATCTCTAACGATGAAACAGTCACTGTGCGGTTTTAACAGGAGACTGTCAATGAGCGATCTGTCCATAGAAAGGAACGTGTAGACATCATTACAAATACTAACACCAGCGAGCCGAGCCGAGCCATGCCGAGGCGCATTCCACCCATAGCTTTAACAGCATTTCCCCGCTCCAAAGTCTCTCAATAAGCACTATACATGCTTTATGTATCCCCGAAAGAAACTTCAACACGTTCAACGAGTCAAATCGGAGGAGAACGTACTGAGAAGTCAGGGCGCTCAATTAAGCGCCCACAATTGCTAATTTCTTGTCCTCCTAAAAACAAACAAACAAAGTCGGACATTGGACTGAAATGCTACTGTAACCAAGATATAAGATCAAGATGCCGCGATATGGACTCTATAATTCTGCAATGGAAACCAAAGTCCAAAAATCCGAGCTAAGCCAGGCTAAGCCCATATCGCAGTCGCGGTTGGTGTTTTCTCACGGTACAATTATGGTACGTGAGAATCAGAAATAGGAGGGCCTCCTAGGAGAGCGCGCCTGAGCTCTTTATACAACGTGACAAGGGGGACCTGGAGACGCTCATACTGTAAATGTGTCTTGTGATAAGCTAGTCGAGAGAACAAAGCAGGGACGTGATGTTCAGCCTAAAATTCCACACAACTGAGGCTTGAACTTCAAGGACACGGGCGCCAAAGAAAGCTCAGGTATTTGATGTGGATAGTGACAGCAAGTGACAGCATCGCGATATCGAATCTGTTCACTTAATCCAAGGGAAACACGTCAGTCCGAGGAAAACGCGATCAAAGACTTCTAAAACTTATCACATCTATGTATACCGTTTGCATATGGAGATACGCCTTGACTGCGGGGACAGGGTCCGATTAACTTATCTCTCTCCAGCTCTCTCCCCATGCTTCTGATTCGTTCGAACTCGACCTTCCGTTTTTCTCTTGGAGAATGGAAGGCAACGGGGCCCCGAAAGCACAATAATACAGGCAGTGCAGCTGTGTACAAACTGGCTGCGGACCACGGCATACCCTACGCCCTAGACACCCACAAAAGCTCGTGAACCGACTCATAATTGATCGGAGTAGGTAGGGACTGGTAGGGACACCGACGACATGGAGACCCTAACCCTAACAGCGCTTAACATACCACTCCTCGAACATCCGTCATCTACTGACAAGCAGCAAATCTCATAAAAAGCTGGTCCCAGCGTCCGACCATCTAGACTCAATCTACCCAACTCTATAAAGTAAGCAGAAACAAAAAAGACCCGCTGTTTGTCTAATTCTTCCCAGCCTTCTGCTGCTCTTCAGCAGCCAAGGCCAAGGCCTCGTCAAACTCTCCCAAGTCAGCCGAATTGAAAGACGCTTCCAACGAAGCCTGTTGCTGCCACATGCTGTGGTACAGCCCACGAGCTTTCATCAGCTCATCGTGCGTCCCTTGTTCGACGACTTCGCCGTCCTTTAAGACGATGATCATGTCTGCAAGGCGTTTTTAGGAAGAGATTTGGCAAGGAGGTTTTGGGTACGTACCGGCTTCAACGACCGTCTTCAACCTATGAGCAATAAAGATACTCGTCCTAGATTTATCCAACAGGATCGAATTGATGTTCTTCATCAGTTCATGCTCAGTATGCGCATCCAACGCCGAGGTCTATCACCACGTCCAGTCAGCCATCCTCGCACATCCAAGGATCCGCACAGCAACGAAAACAACTCACAGCTTCATCAAAGAACAAAATCTCCGGATCCTTCAAAAGCACACGTGCAACCGCCAACCTCTGCTTCTCACCCCCACTAATCATCAACCCCCGCTCCCCGACCTGCGTCTGATACTTACCCGGCAACTTCTCAATCGTATGATGAACATTCGCCTTCTTCGCAGCCTCAACTACCTCCTCATCCGTCGCATCCAACCGTCCATACCTCACGTTATGCATAATGTCCTGATGGAACAAGGGCGTGTCTTGAGGTACGACTCCAACGGCTTTACGAAGACTCTCCAATTGAACTTCAGTGATTTCTTGGTCGTCGATGAAGATACGGCCGGAAGAGGGGTCGTAGAACCTGAAGAGGAGCCTGAAGACAGTGGATTTGCCGCAGCCAGAGGGGCCAACGATGGCGACCTTCTTGCCTGCTGGGACGGTGAAGGAAAGATTGCGGAAGATGGGCCGGTCGGGGTGATAGGCGAAAGCGACGTTCTCGAAGCGGATCGAGCCACCTTTAAGAGCAAGGGGAGGTGCATTGGGTTTGTCCTTCATGCAATGTGTGTTAGATCACTTCGCTAGATGAGCAAATAAACGAACAGACTGACCTTGACGGGGTGGTTCTCCTCTACTAGTTTGTAAAGAACCTCCATGTCGAGAAGATTCTGCCTCATTTCTCGGTAAATGGTACCCAAGAAATTGAGGGGCAGCGAGAGTTGGAAGATCAACTGGTTAACCATGACAACGTCACCGACAGTCATTGTACCTTGAGAAAGAAACTCTGAATAAATCGGTTTAAGGTTTGAGAAGGCACTTACCGTTGACAACGCCCTGAGCGGCGAGGAACATGGCCATAGTCAATGCACTAGAGAAGATAATGTTTTGGCCAGAGTTGAGATAGGCAAGAGAAGTTGTGATCTTGACGGAAGCCTTCTCGTATTCCGAAAGATGCTTGTCGTATTGCTTAATCTCGAATTTCTCATTGTTGAAGTGCTGGTGAAAGATGAGAATAATATAAGAGAGTGAACGGCAAGACGACATACCTTGACAGCCTCAAAGTTGATCAAGGTATCAACAGCGGTGGATGCAGCCTTGTTGTCCGCTTTGTTCGCCTGTCGTCTAAACTGGGTTCTATATAAGAATGGTTAGAAAGAGAATACACTGGAGGGTTGATTGATATACCTCCAGGAAGTAGTTCGAACGGTGAACCAAGTATAAAGGACCATTGCTCCGGCGGTGATGGCGGCAAAGTCCCACCCAAATTTATATGTCTATCACAACATATGAACTGGGACGCTTCAAATCTCGTAAGAGGACTCACGAGTATACCGCAAACCATGGAGATTTCCAAAGCAGTAGGAACGATACGGAAGAGAATGGCCTGAATAAGGAATGTGATGCCCCTGGTAGGCAATAAGCAGCCAGAATAAAAAGGTGAGTCCAAATGGACGTACTTTGTACCCCTGTCGATGGCCCGTGTTAGACCACCAGTCTGTCGAGAGAGGTGGAAGCGAAGGTCGAGGTTGAGCAAGTGCTCAAAGGTTTCACGGGCGACTTTCCGAATGGCGCGTTGACCGATGTTGGCAAAGACAGCATTGAGCAGTTCTCCAGAAAGCGTGGCACCGATACGAGCAAAACCGTCTGGCCATCCGGTTCAGTGGTCTTCAAGGGAAATAGGTTTAAGATACATACATCCGATAATCAAGCTTCCAGCGAGCAGCCATGCAGTTGAAGATGCAGTGATATCCACATTCAAAGCATCAACTACGAATTTAAACAGCTGTGGTACCTGGACATTCAGAACCTAGAAACGAACTAATTAGCCTTTCAACGACTCAACGGAACCCGGAGGGGTATACCTTTGCGGATATGAGCAAGGTGAAGCCAAGGATAACCGTTCCTCGTGTTTTCCAGTCATTCTTGGGCCATACGTTGGTCATTAAACGTTTGATGATTGTCCAATCCGTCCGACGCTGCTCTGAACGCGTCGGGTTGTTCGATGATGCACTCGGATCCGATGTTTTGGCCTGAGATGTCGTTGGGGTAGATGGATTGGGAGGTGTAGGGATAGATTTTGGAGAGTCTGGAGGTGGTTCACGTGCCATATGCCCAAAAAGCCTGGTACGGCACTGAGCCCACCGAGTGTTGATACGGGCGGTCTTAGATTCCGGGAGCGCATGCAATTCTTTCGATACCTGTTGCTGCTGGGTTGCCCTCCATCGCAAGCCCCTCCTCTGTTCTAGTGTTCTTGTCGTTGTCAGTCCCTTGCTTAAGGTCGATTCAAAACGCTTCTCCCAGGAACCGTGTCGGCACCATGAGTTAATTCGGTTGGCAAGCCTGTTGCCTGCCAACCCGTTCATCGTCGTTCAATGTTTCAGGCTTTAGAGGCGTTGGTTCAGCCAGAACATCGACTATAGGACGGTCGGAGAAGACGATGGAGGTGGCGGAAGGAAACGAGGATTGACGGTAGACGCGGAGCATGTGCAAGGTCGTTTGCGCGGTTTGATATTTTGATGACGTGCTTTATCGGTCAGGTTAGGGTTTCCGGATCTTATCTTATCTCTGCCGCTTCAATGCGGAGGCGAACTTATAGCGTAAGCTTCTGAGGATATGAGCTCTTGAGCTTGAGCGCTTGAGCAGGCATTTAGAGCTTTAGATCTATATCTTCAGATATTGGTTCAAGGCTATGGATAGCCATGTAGGACAATTGACGTGTCAAGCATTCGTTTCACCATTAGCACTTGATTAATTACCAACCAATACTCTTCAGTTAGTACAGGCCAAAGAGAAACACCTTGTGGTTTTCCTGACTGATTTCTTGTCGACCAAGGTGTATTTGATAAGAGCTCATCCTCACCTTTTCCTCTTGGGTCAATGTACTTACTTGCACCGCGTTGACCAAACGCCGTGAATTGTGATGGTCAAAGTTTAGTCCGAGAGACCCTACTCGTCCCGATTAGTTAATATTCCCCCATTCCGCTTATACGTCTCTTGACAGATAGCAATTCACTAGGTGAGGCTCCTCAACACGAGACGCGTTTGAGACGCGTCGCCACTGACAGAGTCAAATGCGATCACGTGAATATGTACGGGCACATGATCCTACCCCTGCAAGCAACGCCAAATAACGCGCTCAGTGCCCTAATCAGGAAGCCTACCAGTGGTCGGCGTTTCCAGTGACCATTGTGCGTTCATCGAGGACGGTATCTTGAGCAGTATTGAGAAGGCGGCACTTGGACGACACTTACCATATGCTGAGCTTTGAGATACATGTTTCCCTCGTAATCTGTCGGACAGGGTCTTCCGATTAACCTATGCTGAAACATGATGAGATTCCGAAATCTTCTATTTGGTAAGTATTCTCGTACACCGTGCTTCTATGCCGCCCATCCATGAGTCTTGAAATCTCCGCTTCGCATGGTATCGATGGCCTACTACATTTTATGAGATCTCTCTATGCGCAAAGAGACCCTCTTGAGAGTCCAAGCAGGTCCAACGGTTGGATACAGCGTGTTAATCTTTGCCAGTGACGCGACGCGACTTGGTACTTATAGCATAAGGACTTTGATACGACTGATGACCATTACCAGCCATCAGCCAGGGCTCGCCGTGACCGGTGGCAAGCTTGACATCCACCCGATTTTTTATCTCTAAATCTAGACAGTAGTTCGTCAAAGAGAAGCATGATTATGCTAATTTATTATCTGAAATCTATATACCAAGTTTTGCAGCCAAAAGGTTGCAGGAAGGGGTCTAATCTGAAGTTGTCCGACTGACTGTTGTGTCCGAACTAGTGGTTACTCATAATAGTTCGGTACATAAATCTATAGGTAATACCGGGCCTTGCCAGCTGTAAAAGATACCTGCCTTGCCCTCAAGCCATCGCCATGGACTTCGATCGTCCCCGTAACAACCTTCCTCCTCTCTCTCCTCCAGCTCAGGAAACCTATACAGCGTTTTCGTCTCCCGCGCAACCTCGGGACGTGCCCCAAGAAAGAACGCCGATTGCATCGAGCAGCAATGTACCGCAAAATAGGGATTTATCTGAAAGGCCTCCAACGCAGATCTCGCATTTCGATGAACACAATCTCGAATTTTCCTCACACGACATTTCGCTTTCAGAGCCGCCAGCTTCAATGAAAGTGGAACATCCGAGAGGAGGTTACAGGGAAAGGTCACTGTCGACGGAGCGCAGGCTGGACCAAGCGCTTCCATCTCTGCCCTACACTAATGATAATCTTTCACAAGCCCTCCATAGGGTAAGAACTTTGGATACCATGAAAGAGAGAATGGGAAGTGGTATTGATTGGGTTGTCCCACTGGTGGATGAGAAAGCGAGTCACATGATGCCCTTTGATTTCCCAAGACATGCCAACTGACAAGGGGAATAGAATACCCAACAGAATGGGCGGAGGCCTAGGACAATTGCAGAACGGTTACAACCAACTCTCGAAACCGCAAGAGCTGAGAAAAACAGGTTTGCGAGAAAAGCCAGGAATACCGGTTATGCGCTCAATATTGCGATCGGGCTACAAGTGTTGCTTGGGTCACTTACGACTGGATTGTCTGCTTTAGGGGCATCAGGAACCCAGGTTTGCCGTTGCAGGTCAAGTTAATTGTCTGCATACTAACCCATTATCGTTTTAGACTGCGATCCCGACGACCATTTTAGGTGAGCCATGCGCTGCCACGCGACGTCAATCCTCCCTGTCAGGCTAATGTACCTGGATGCTGATCGAAGTCTTGTTCTTCAGGTGGAATCACAACCCTCGTCGCTTCATATTTAGCGAGACAGCGAGGATCTAACGAACCGGAACTATCAATAACGCGTGTCAAGGATCTAGAAAAGTTTATTCGTGAAATAGAAGCTTATATTCTCGATAACGGTTTTCGTTGGGGAGAAGAATATAATCATGTCATCGATGGATTCAGAGGAAGATTTGAGGAAATTCTGGGCAACGGGGAAAGGTGAGGCCATATGTCTAGAATACATCCCTTCAGCTACTAATGATGTGTTTCTCAGTGACTCGATAGAGAGGAAGCTTTCGCCACCTGCTTAAAAGGGTCAACATTTAACTTCAACTGTAGTCGTTCTTTTTGTGGGCCGTTTTCCACAGGTAAATTTATTAATCCCAAAAGCAAAATTGCTGGTTATCTTACGATTTTGATTTGAATTCGTCCTAATTCCACGAGCACGTCGGGCTTTCACTTCTACGTTATACATTAACAAGTAAGCGCCCGCGTTGTCGGTTATATGCGCTCCTGCTCACCACATCCGTTGGCGGTTCAAGCGACATAGTTTGGTACTTTTACGAGATTAATAGGGATCCCTGACGCGCAAAGCAATCTCGAAGACCTCCTGGTGAATTCTGCATTGCGGCGCGTTACGGCATTGACTGACATGGATCGGTTATCTCCCTTAATTGTACCTAAGTTCTTCAATTTTTGTGTCATTTTCACTTCTGCCTGTATTGCTAGCAATACGAAACCCTTCATAAATCGAATAGCTGCCTCGAAAGGGTTTATATCACCTGCTAACGGGGCGAGCATATGGCACCTTCAGCTGCAGTATGCAGCAAGCCGAAATTTTTCGTTGGAGACGGGGCCAGTGAAAGTCCGAGTCCGACTTCCGAGAAGCCTTTCATCGACGCAAGCCAAGGACTTCTTTACTCATCGGCTACTTAAAAGGCCATAAAGCGTAGCCAATGACCCCATCCTTTCTTCGCTTCGGAGACTGAGGTATGTCCTTTTCCATCACCCCCCATAGTACCTGTAGGCTCACCCACCCGGACCCTGCAGTCACTCAGGATCTACCAGACAAACCGTTTCTGGCCCCATTACTCTTACGGATCTCCATACACCAAGCGCAATGCAGAAATTCAGAAAACTCATTCTCGTATTATCCGCAGCTATTGCTATGCTGCCCATGGCTACTGGTAGGCCCCAGAGCGTACCTCCTCCGTATCAGTGCAACAGGAACTGTTACCCTTGGCCAACAGAGTGCAACGAAATATCACATCCGGTTCTCGATAATGGGTGCTGGAGATGTTGCTTGAATAATCCTTGAGGTAGATAAGGCCTTACTGCTATGTACATGCCTTATTCCGTGGGTACCGTTGTGGAATATGAGTAGACTTCGGATAATTATAATGAACTTTGAGGTCGACTTCACACGGAGGCCGGAATCCAGCTCTGGATGCGAGTAGTTGAGTCGTGTGTGCCATTCCAGGTAATTACAAGTAATATGAATGCATTATGGGAGCCGATGCTTCACTCCCTAAACACAGGAACGACCGTATGTCGGCAAGAAAATAGGGGCTGCACTTCCTTACATGGACCCAATGACGGGCCTCCGTGTGCGACGGCCAAAGCGACAGCCCCGCAACTTTCTCAGCTGTTCCGACGACGGTCATAACGATGGCATACAAATCTCGTGCGGAACTCGCATAAAGAGGCTGTTTTGCATAGGATGCCAACATCGACGAGCCACTGACATGTTTGATACTCTGATCACCGCCCACCGCTGTACAACGCAACCGATCCAAGACCACAGCCTCAACGACGTCCTTCAGGTTGCCAGAGAACCACGACCAACGACGGTCGCAGCCTGATACGAACTTTTTGACGGATTAGCCAGGATGGCAGCGTCGTCTTCGTCGAGTTCGAATTCTGGATCTTATATCACTGCAAGACCGACTGCGATTGCCCAAGGGCCGGTTAATATTGACCATCCGTGAGTCATGAACCAACTTCAGAGGATGCCATGCTGACCCTCTTCACTGACGGTGTAGACAACTTCGAGACCTGGTTGAGTGTCCGCACGAGCAGGGGGTGGTTGCTTACTTGAAGGAAACAGAGATTGTCGAGCAGAATCTTAATCTTCCTAATGCAGTGAGTAGCTTGTAGGGATATGCAGAAGCGAATCAATTCTAACATTCTCTACTAGCCCATTCGGACCTTGGCAGACTTGGGCTTCACGCCCTCATCTTTGACTACGCTTGCTCTTGGACCGAACAACGAGCACACGCTCGTGGCAGCAGGAGGGTCGTGGAACGCCGAGCTCCACCTTTCATACCACCGACCAGACGGCACCGCGCCTGTCTGGCAGTACGATTGCAGGCTGAATGGAACCCTCAACAATTCTGTGCTTCTGACGCGATCGAGTTCGAGCAGCTGTGAGCCGAGGGTAGGGGTGACGAACAACGACCAGACTTTCCGGATGTACGACTGCGCTGTTCGAAGGCAACCTCTGGTGTGGAGAGGTATCGTTCACGAGGACGAGGACTTTGATGATGGAGAGGACAACGGACGACTAGAATGCGTGGGCTCGCTCAAGTTGGATACATGTGCAAACTATGGTGCGTTCTCCCGTTCGAATTATGCGGATGCCCTTTATAATAATACCAATTTAAGCCGCACTCTCACCATCAGGACGGATGCTCCTGACAGTTGGCGACTCTCCTAATGCCTATCTTCACTACGTTCACGGTTCCTCTCAGCTTACCTTCCGGCCTATCGCGACCATTCCCCTTCCCCTCCCAACCAATACACCCCCGCTTTACCCAACCTCTCGTCCGTCGACATTTACCGCATCCTTTGCAACGGCGTGGTCGAAGGACGGATCTAAATATGCTGTAGGATCGCAAGAGGGCGTAGTTACGGTTTGGGATATCAGGAGCACGAAGCCCCTGAAAGTCTTCCAGGTGGACAAGATGCGGGGTATGGGTCCTGGAGGTCTTGGTGCTGCTGCCGGATGGATCTCGTGGGATCCCTCAGATTGGTTCATGCAAAACGCACCAGCATGGAGTGTGAGGAACCTCAAGTTTGGCGGGGATGAAAACGGGGTGAACGAGACTCTGGCATTTACCGAGGTATGGACGACCTTCCTCGTCGCTTGTTTATTTTCTCATGGCAATCAGCATACATCCCTCGTTCATATGGTAGATGCCAAGACTTTGGAACGGGAGCAAATTGTTCAAGTCCCAGCTAGGATGCAGGAACCCGAACCTCCGTCCCCTCCATTGCTTCCTGCGTCAGGGCCTTTGCACTCTCCACTCGCACTCATCCAACTCAACCTTCCCCCTATCCACTTCTCGACGACGACAGATTCATACTTGTATCCAGAAACGCCGACATCGCCATCTGCGGAAGTCACTGGTACGTCTGGTGCTGTTGAATCGGAGGCTATGGACGAAGATGGAGACGAGGACGAGGATAGAGAGAGAGGGAACACGCCGTTGACTGTTCCCCAACCATCTACTCTGCCGAACGTTTCGCAGCTTCTTTCTCGACATCGGGTGCGACGAAGACCCATCCCACCTCGCCTTCCCAACACAACGATCGCCAACGGGTTTGTCTATCCACCGCCAACTTCTTTGCATGCTAGACTCCCAGAGTTTGAATATCGCGATAACCTTGATATTGGTGGCCTTTGCTTCGATCCGAGTGGGAAGTGGATGTATGTTGGTACAACGGAGGGGGTTGTTGAGTGGGGGGTTATTCCACGTGGAGGTGGAGGCAAAGGCATACATGCACAGGGACAGTAGCAGAGATTCAGATGGTTTGGAATGTCGATGCTGGAGGTGCTTGCTTAGTGCCTGCAACATCTTGTGTCTGGGATTTGAATTGTTTCTTTTCTCCTATATAATGAATCTGATCTCTCTCCTTGGTGTGGTTTTAACCTCTTTTTGCATTCCAATGTCTATCTTAAATGTATCGTTACTCATCGGATGTCCTTCTTTCAACTCGCTCTTCGTTGTATACCGTCTTCTCTCACCTTGTATCAATTGTCAATGTGCTCGATCCTCGTTTCGTTCATCGCATTCATGTTAGGTTCCGCCTCTTCACTGCTACTCGCTCGTCCTAGCGAATCTGTTTTCTTGGATGTTCTTTCCTAACTCGGTTCACGATTAGATCGACCCTATGATAGCGCGTCTGTGATATACGGGAGTCCGAGGGAGTATATTTAGACTCATATTTGATTCAGGATCGTCCCGAAGCTCAAAGAACGGCAGCGGATTTACATACATCATGGGCCAATCTTTGGTGCCGATCTGTCTGGATCCCGAAGTAATCCGTGCCCACTTGAGGCTGCAGGATGCGATTGGCTCGATATCCGCGAGTCTCTGCACATATTTTTACATCATATATCGATAAAAGGAGCCACAACGAGCACGTCCGATCTTCAAAGAACAGAATAAGACAGAAAATCGTTCCGAATCCTTGAGTCGCCCAAATTGATATCGACGTCGGAGCCGATTGGTTCGGCAGCATGAATCTGTCATGACGGAACTTCGGATGCCTTTCCTTTGCCACAGACCTAGTTTTGATGGTGTTAAGCCCACTTCATCTCTATCCTCCACCGCAAGAGCATAAATACCTCTTTCAGGGTGTAGCAACTCCTTTATTTATCTCTCAAGAAGTTATCGATCTATTGATTCTGCAAGCATGTTGTCATTCAAGAATTCGATATGTCCTGTGATTGAGGTATATCCAGACGCTGATTATACTACTTACGCATGTTACAGATATCTTCTTCTCTCGCAGTACGTACCTGTTCTCAGGAACATTGATGAGCAAATGTGATAAAAGGGGGGGAACGTAATATTAATCCATTTCGAATCGGACTACCGTATAAGGAAAAACCAGATGCATTTGCCTCGACAGTTAAGGGTCCGTCGAGGAAGCTCGGACATTATGTCACCAACAGTTGTAGTTTTCGGGAACTGTACTATGCAATGAAGTCAAAAAGAATGTGGTTTAAACTTGGAACTCCGAATGTGACGAAATTGCAAACACAGAATAGTGGTTGTTTATCCCGATTTGTCCACCTTGGATGGTCAACGAGTACACGAAATATCTTCTGGTGACTGCCAATTAAGTAATAGCCCATAACGACTTGCTTTGTGCAACCACTGTGCTTTGTGGTAGGACCACCGTTGTCGCGCCAACAACTCGCTCTGGTGGCTTCTGGTGGGCGGCCATTGTGCTTGGTCATGTGCCGGAACGGCGCCGGCCTCGCATCTGGAGGAAGGGCGAACAAACACAGTCGCGCTGTGGCAGTTTTCCCAAAGGGGATCTACATATTCCTTTCAAAGGTGAGTCGTCAAAGCTGCATCTTTTAATCTTTAACCCCCAACATTCCAACAGGCGACCCAAGGTCAATCACCCCTCTAACACCAGTGTACTTCGGTTTCACCATTCCTCCTGTTCAACAATGCCCAAGATCGCCAAAATCCGAAGGACAGACCCGAATCATATCAAGCGCCCGTCCAATGGATTTTTTCTATTTCGTGCTAAGACTGTTGAACTGGTCAAACGACTCGTCGATGACCCAGACTTCCAAGATCCCCACTTCTTGGGGGTCCCAAGCGAGATAATGAACGCCTATAGGTCACTCAGGCCGGGAGAAGTAGCGAACACGAAAATGTTCAGTCCTATTGTCGGCATGCATTGGAAAAGCCTTGGAAAACAGGGACAAGAGGAGTGGATCAAGGCAGGGAAGCAAGCAAGTGAAGAGCACTTGAAGAAACATCCGGGGTATCGGTACCATCCCGATCAAAGCTTTCGGGCTGACGTCAAGAACAAGAACAACCAAGCTAGCGAACGGGCACCATTGGAGGAAATACAGGTCCCTCAACAGCAACTCGGCACAGGCACTCCTGCAGAAGCTTGTCCTTCAGATCCTGAGCCTGTGAGGAAGCCTCGTCGCAAAGTGTCGCCGACAGGACAAGATATTGCTCCATCGGACGACAGACATAAGCAGGTACGTAACCCCCTTCAACTGTATGCGGTGGTAATGGTTTGAGGTTGGTCCAATCTTAGAATGTCACCGCATCCGCTCCGTCCCCCTGTGCTCCGAGTCCAAGTTTCGCCCGTCCCAAGCCAACCGTTATGAAGACCGAACCTCTTATCTTCATTCCAGATGCCGATCCAAACCTCCGCACATCAACTCCAGACTTTGTCGATGTTATGGGAGTATGCTACAATGTCACAAGCCTCCCACCGGCTTCCCAATCTCCGTCCTTTCACCCTAGTACCCTATTGGGACGCTCTCCGGCCGTGAACGTGTCTCGAGGACTCCAGGGCTACCTTCTTGAGTTTGCCCATGGTGCAATGCAGTATGGGGCTCAAGATTGGTACTGTTGAGTACATGCGCTCTATGGAACTAAGGAGGCACGGTTGCCTGATTCTTCTCCTATAGAGAAAAAACTAACATATCAATCACTTTTCAAATTAGATGCTTCTTCTGTCAGACTCTCAGTAACCTGTCCATGGGTGCGACGCTTTCTCCACTTCAGACCTGCTGTCTCAAGTCTGAAGGATGGCTACCAGCGCAGTGCGGAATCCCATTCTCGCGAATTCAACACACTTCATCGATCGACACGTATTGAGTGTTGCATGATTCAATACTCAGCGCATGCAATATCCAACATACTAGTCAATACTCAGAACAGCTGATCCCTGGGACATTCAATACCCGGCATACTCGATACCCAGCATATGCAACATCTATTGACCTTCTTCCCATGGGGGATTTCATTGTGTTCTTCTTTCTGCTCGCGGGAGCCTATGCTCTTCATCTCTTATATTTCTATCTCCCTTTGCATTTTCCTAATCCAAGCTATGAGCTATGCTTATAGTCACTATACTAACAAGTTTTTTTTAACTATCAACCTACAGCACGAACTTGGACTTTACTGGCACACCTATTGATATTTCCTTACCGTTATACCCTTTTTAGAGGGTTTATGGAGTAGATAATCTAGGTCGGGCTACGATAAATCGACGTACTGCACACAGAGTATCCACTGGAGTTCCAAATTGAAAACCCCCTTTATAATTATCGGATATCATTGTGCCTTTAAATCGGTGTTCGACGCGTGAGCGCCGTCCCATGCCAGCCTAACACGGTCAAAGCTTAGATGTCCTTACTCGCCCCGATGTTTTCAAACCTCTGTGTACCAATACATATTTCACTTCGTCAACAATGGCATATAGCGAAACCAAGGCGAAACTTCGCGACGTGCGGCGAAGTCAATGTAGTAATCACGCGAACGAGCCCGGCACATGATCCTGCCACTCCAAGCAACGCCAAATAACGCGCTCATTGTCTTAATCGGGAAGCCACTGGTACCAGTGGCCGGTAGTCTCCCAACTCTTTTCTTTCCTCCTTTTATACCCTTCAGAAAAACATACCATATCTTCTAACACTACCATATGCCTCAAATCTCGAACAATGTTGGCGGCCCAGGCCGTCCACGCAATGCCTACCTCATATTCTCCAATGAAATTCGAGCTAGATTCGACAAGGAAAATGACCCCTTGGACGATGTTCCAGACTATGTAAAGGCAGTTGCGAAAGAGAAGAGCGCAGTTAAAAAATCAAAACCCATCGGCACATGGTGGAGGAGTCTTTCTGGAGAAGCCAAGGAGCCATATTTCGCGCAAGCGCTCCGGGAGAAGGAACAGCATGCAATCCTGTATCCGGACTACCAATATAGTCGAGTCCTAGCAAAGCGTAAGATAGATAATACAACGGCAGCTGGTAAGGGTGGCGCAGTAAGGTCTTCAAAAAAGAAGAAGTCCAAGAATGCACTGGCACCATCGTCGGCAACGAATACCACCGCAGGAAGACCGTCTATCACTTCAGGACAGCTTCACTACTCATATGCCACGGCAGTGGCACTGGGACCTTTGCCACAGGTATCACGTTATGTCTTTGAATATATATATAGGTATTCATTGAAATTCTTTCGGTAGGATACCCACTCTCTGTTCTCTGCCCCGGATACCACAATGGATAGTCCTGCCAAACCCACTTCAACTCCACAAGTGCCTTTACCGTCAAGCCAAAACCTTCCAAACTCCTTCTATTCCAGCTCTGGTAACCAATTTCCGTCGAGCCACGACCCTCCAAGCACCCTCTACTCCTTACCCTACTCCGTCTCCGGAAACTCTTTCCCGTCAAGCTACAGTCATTCAAATACCTTCTACTCCTTGCCCTACTCCAGCACAAGCACAAGCCACAACCCTCCAAACACCTTCTACTCCTCACCCAATTATAGCTCCGGTAACTATTTGCCGTCAAGCCAAAACCCACCAAACACCGTCCACTCCTTACCCTATGCCAGCTTCGGTACAAGCCACAACCCATCAGACACCTACTACAGTCCCGGCAACCTTTATATTCAAGCGTCACCATCTCCGGGATCGAGGGATCGAGGGACAGACCCTGGCACTGCTGGAAAATACAGGTGGTCATCTGAGCATGGCCTTCACTTCGTTGATGGCCCTCCATCGCCATACAAGGGGCCCATGCCACCGAAAGATAGCTTGGATTGGGAACAACTCTTCGGAAGCCTCAGCTCTTGAAGAATTTGGCATGTACTGATATTAGTATGCTAAAAGTGTCCCATATGCACCTTGAGGTCTGGCCTTACATGCGGAGTCCGATCTTAAGCAGAAACTGCCTACTGGAAAGTGAAAGACTGGCAGTTGAGTGAGCGACCAGCAAGTTGTCGCTCCATTTTTTGTTCATTCCTTTCGTTCTTTCTTTGATCTTCCCCCACTTTATATCATTATGAACACGTTATGCTGCATTATGTTGCACTATATTAGCATTGTACACCACCACAATTGACCGCCTTTCATAGCATTATCTTTACTTACTTATCTACATCCTCTTCTTTACGTCATTCTGCTTCGTTTCTTTCCGCTTCGGATCTGCACTACCTATGTATACTACTAGCTGTATTCCATTATCATTGCTTTAATTGCATCGGAATATATCGATCTTGCCCACTCGAGGGACGATGTAATACGCGACGTAGGCTAAGTCAGGAAGGAGATACAAAACCAAACCAATTCTAGAGCACCTGTATCGACCCAATTACGATCCATGGCAAGACGGCAATTTGAATGACTGGCATAGCCATGATTGAAGGAGATCATGGTTTCGAAGTTGAAGCTCGCGCATGAAAGAGAACTAAACGATATAGCGTGCCCATTTAACAGTGGCTAGCGCTTACTGCGTTACTATTTTCTAAAGCCAACCCCAGTAGATAATTCCGAGCTCGAGCACCCCAGCTTCTGTATCTAGTGAATACGAGATAGCACAGTATAGCTGGGGTTGTGTCACCCGGTAGTGGACATCAACCGTGGCACATTGGTTGTAGCATTGGCGGAGGATAAAAGCAAGAAACTCTGAAGGTGTTGACAAGCTGGAAAGTTGGCACATTTCTGAGTTGTTGAGGTCATTCTGAGGTCGGAAAAGTAGGTAATAAGGACGGGACGAGGGCAGACACGGCAGTGGGGGACAAGGAAAACATGCAAAAGGAATACGAAAAAACGCATATCATATACCCTCCACTGTGGCCAGTCGCCTATGGCATCACGAATCTTGCATAAATCCTCCTTTTTTCTGTCTATTTTTTGTGAATTTACCTAACGCCCCAACTTAGAAGGGAAAAGATGCAAAAAGGGAACTGGGCCTGACCGGGAATTGAACCCGGGACCTCCTCGATTTGGTATGTACTTATGCACTCCCTAACAAGGAATCATACTACTAGACCATCAGGCCGACGTTATGCAGAACTCTCCGCTGCTGGTTGCCCCTAGGCCTGACGGGGGCGCAGATTAACAATAACTAGTCGATACGTACGACGAGACGAAACTGTATCCTCTCTCCAGAAGTCAAAAGCAGACACAATATATACAATGCATAGTAGTACAAGAATGATGGCAATATAACAACTGATAATCACGAAAGCAATACAGACAGTACACTGAGTAGTTACAAACAACAAAGAAAAGAAGGAAGGAGATGCATGAGTTGACGTGAACGTGAACTAGTAAGAAACAACGAAATGGTGAGCGACGAGGGACAATGGCAGTACAACTGGTTGTAGACTTGAAAAATCCTCCATGCCAGTATCCAGAAAGGTCAAGGTCAAAGTCCGTCGAGATTGGAAAGATGAGAGTGAATGAAATAGTGAATAAGGAGCTGGGGGATGTCGGAAAATGAGAGAGTAGTGACGTTCATAAGTGGTCATTAGAAGTGAGGAGGACGAAAGCGGTTGAGATGGAAGCATCGAGTCCGAAAGGTCTGTCGTGTCGTTGAGCAGACATTCATAAAAAAGGATAACAATGATGGATGTCGCAACTCCTCCAAGTCAATATCCTCGGAGCTGCAGCCAAACCGCCATGCCATTGCTAATGGTGAGGAGGAGTATAGATAGCTTCAAATCGACGAGGAATGGTACACATTCCCCATCGGCAGCGTTGTTTGACAGGGGATGGAGCCTAATTCCATTCAAAACCAGCCCACCACCTCTTCTCCCCTCCCTGAATTGTCCACTCCGCCACCGACTTGGTACTGGCAACGTACATCCTTTGGCCAGACGGATCAAAGCAAACACCAGCAAGATCCACATCGTCTTCATACTCCACCTGCAACAAATCTTTGGCCGAGGTACCATTCCCCTCATCATTCCGATCTTGCTCCTCGATCTCATTCTCCATATCATCATCCTCATCACTATCCCCATGATCCTCGTCGTGGTCAACTTCCATCCGAGAAGAAGCACGCGCTGATGCCGCTCCTCCGCCTAAAACGACAGGGGATGTAGTTGGAGATTCGTACGGGGATTCATGAGGAGTCAGAAGCCAGTGATGTCGGGCGTTATGCAGATGGTTCATAGCCGTCGGACGAGGCGATCCCGCACGAGAAGGCTCCCGGGACAAACAGTCAGAATCCGGCTCGTCCGTATCCATCCCATTCTGCCTCGCGTTGCTCAATCGCTGATGATGCCCGACTCCACCACCGCCAACATGATAGCTGAAATCCGCATCCTCGTCTTCCTCCTCATGACCCTCTGCATCAGCACGTAGGGAGGAAGACGACTGCCTCACTGTCATCCCGTGCATCTCTAAGAGTGATTGAATGTGCGTTTCGACTTCGTGGTCACCAAGGTGAGGAATGACAACAATATCATCGCCTTCTTCATGATCATCATTCGGCCTGCGATCACGTTCGCGATGGTCCTGTTGCCTCACTCTTTCGCGCTCCCGCTCGGCCTCTTGTGTAGCCGTCGTATTAGACAGTCGTCGAGCGCCAAAACCACTGAGAGGCATCCAAGTCGAGTCACCTATGGACGCAGGGGGAGAATAAGATGATTGAATTCGGAAAGTATCTCCAAGAGCTTGGACGAAAGCTGGCGTTGATGTGCGTGTTCCTTGCTGCGCAGGGGGCGACACGATAAGCCGTGGAGAAGACGTTCGACTGGGTGAGGGGGAGGGTGAAAATTGGGTAAGAGCTGGAGAACGCGAGGTGGTTTGTAAACTTCGGAGAGGGTAGGGAATAGATGACGGTGGACGAAGGTATCGCGAAGTCCTGGTCGGAGGTGTTGCCGCAGGTAGCGACCGCGTCGAAGGGAATCGACCGTATTTGGGACGGGCAGTAGGAACTCGGATGATTTCGTCTGTTTCAAAAGTTCGAGCATCGATGACATGCACAAGGTCTGTGTGCTCCGTGAATGTCAAGACTTCCTTTCCTCCTGGCGTGCCCCCGAATTTAACTGTTCGAACACTCCAAGCGGGTGCCCTTCCCCTACCCCAGTTCCAAGTCAACTCGTCCATGTCTCCCCTTGTCAAGACCGGACCGCGCGTCTTGTCGGTCTGGAACACCTTCAACGGTTTCGTACTTCGAACATCCCAAACAGCCACCATACCTTCCTGGGACCCGACAGCAAACTTCATACCGTCAGCCGAGAATGCTGTGGAGAATGATGCTGCAAGTGCGGATATCCGGTCGAGAGAGTAGTCGGGAGGAGGCAGGGACAGGGTCATTATATGTGAGAAAGCAATGTGAGCACCACCTGTCATGCTGTGCAAGTAGACCTGGCTGGAGTCGCCAACTGAGAGCAACGTTCGTCCGTCGGGAGATATTGAGGCTGCCGAATGCATGAGGGAGTGTGCTACGATGTGATTCGCGAGTCGTACTCACAGTGATTAATCGGAACATCCATTTGTATAGATCCTGCTTCTGAAAGAAGTTGGTCACACTTCCTTGCCTTCTTCAAGCCACCAGCGCGGACGGGGATGTCGTAGAACCGCACGGTGCAATCGTTGTTGCTTACACCTACTCGGGGTTCCACACTGCTCTCGTTTGAACGTGTCATGCTCATGGACGTCAGCAAGACAGAGTTGTTGATAGTGCCTTGTAGTTTGCGATTGATACTCCAGACATTTTTGAGCTTCCTTCGACCGGGGGATGGGGTGTAGTAAGATATGTGGATATCCGCTTCTTGTCCGCCAGCTGCTATCAAGATATCGTCGTTCCCTACTGGCAAAGAGGCTATAGTGTTGGGAGTAAAGTCAAGCTCAGCGACCGTCCGCGCTGCCTGCAAGTACAATCCATCCGTTAGCACTCCTTCAACCTGAGACGGAAACTAGACATTACGGATGCCGGTGCTTTCAAGTTCTGCTCAACGATGGTTCGCCCTTTGACATAATTGACGATGCTGGGCTCCTTGGGACATATAAGTAGATCTCGAAGTTGACTATTCGTCGTCCGATTCAATAATCCGTTGGGGTTAGCGCTTCATCGAGTGTGGAACATTCAAGAGGACTCACACATGACCAATCGCGATATCTGTGGGGGCGATGGCCGTCGGAGTCGTCGACGATAACAGAGAGTAGTCTCTGGCCATCGTTCTGAGAGGAATCTGTCCTGTTCAACTGATCGTTGAACCTGGAGGTGGTGGTGCAGGTGGAAGATGTTTAACACTGCCAATCCCGGAACAGCCGGCTTGGATCATCTCATGTGACGCAATCCCCGGACAATGGGGCCGGGGAATTTGGGGATAGGCATTTTCGAGAATAACTATGTATGCCATGAACCAGAAACTTACTACAACTCGAACTCGGAAAATCTATTAGCATCGTATAAATTAGGGCTTTAGGTTTTAGATGTTAACCATAGAAAGGGCGCTGATAAGCCAAGTTCGATCACCTGCAGGCACCTTTAATTGCCCTATTTGTACCGAAGTAATCCTCAAGGCAATGAACTCGGAGTAAGCATGGATCTTCGGCGGGGAAAGGTGCATATAGGCAAATATTCCGTTAATTAGTCCAGGAACACGGAAATATGGAACTACGGATGATTGGCCTTGATATCGATTCCGAGTCCGGGATGGCCTGGAACTTTTGGTGAGGGCTGTTAGGAGGAAGGATAATGAGTCCAGGTCTCTTTGAAACAAGCCAAATATACTTTCTCTTGAGGAGAAGCAGCTATCCCCAGAGGATTACACTGCCGCACAAGGCCTTGACGGAATGCTGCTCTATGATGCTACCCCAACACAGGGGCAAGGGGCCGGCTAGCCCCATAGTCAAAACCATCCCGGGAATTTTTGGCGCGAAACCAACTCAAAACTCCTTCATTCTAGCCTTGATCGGTTTCGCGATTCTTCAGTGCTTCAGCCTCTGGATTCACAGCCGCTTCTAACGCCTTACGAACAGCCTGACCCCTTGAGCTGGGCTTCTCCGGCTTGGTCCATTTTATCTGTCGCTCCTGGAGAATTTGCTCATGCGTTCCGACGACTTCGTGCATTCTTGCATGAGGAGTCATCAACGACGTCCGCCTTGCGGGTGCTCTAAGTTTCGGCACGCGTTCATAACTCCTCTGGCACCATCCAACCGTCAATCTGATATCATCAAGCACTCGCACCTTTCTCCGTTGTAGTCGCAGTAAAGGCTAGGAAGGTTCGCGCAATACTCTTGCTGGCATCGCTTAATCCTTGCCTGCATCATGTCCAACCCTCCCATCCAGTGGTAATTGTTTTGAAGTTGAAACTCTGTTCGCGTTTCGGGAGACCAATTCCCCCTTTTGTCTTAGTCTTGCCCCGGGTCCCGAATTCGGATGTCTTTCATTGCTTTTCTCAGTTCTCGACAATTGTTCAGCAAAGTCGAGGTTTCCATATCGTCATGAGGAAGTATCTAGGGTGGTCTCTATCTCCCCAGAGTTAGGTTGGTGGTGACGGACCAAGTTCGATACGGGGTGAGTTGCTGAGGAAGAGACGGCCGGTCTTCAGGTTGGTGATGCGGGTCGTAGATATGAATTGTACGAAACCGTCGCAACTGCTTTCCAGGTGCTCACCAATCAGGCGTCCTTTTGGAAGGCCCCTCGCTACGCATGTCCCATGGACGGATGGTAAGACACGCTGATATCCCGTAGGCACTCTTATGATTTTTGTGCCCCAAGTGACAGTTATGTTTCGATACCCTTGATGAGATGGAAACAAAAGGGACTGATCTCACCTGACTGCATTTGTTATCTTATCGCGAATAAAATAAGCAAGTCAGTCTCGCGGTCAGCCAAAACACCGGCACTGCCCACTAATACTTCCAGCGAGTTCCCCAGTAGGCATTCTAGAGCTTTCTTGTCACCAAACCGACAATAGGTCTCCATGGGCGTCTCTAGACTACCCCATTAATAACTCCTTCAAACACCACACTTATAACCCACAACGCTCCTTTGCTTCCCTTCTTCCCGCCACCAGCTGCCTCGTCAGCTGTCTGTCCTCTCTTTCTTCCGTTTCTTCCGATTCGCCCTTACCTCTTGGACCTCGGGCAATCTCATGCCAGAGTAGAAAGCAAGACCCAGTTGCACCAAAGACGAACTCATTCTTTACTGGATGGATTCGATGTTGCGTATGAACGGGATTGAAGCATGGGTTTCGGGGGAGGACAAGAAGCCGTTTCCGATGTACACTGTGCAGAAGGATCTGTCAGCAGGAGTGGTTTCGTGTTGGATACCTTTTGAACCCGGTACAGTGAGCATCCCATTTTGCCCTTTCTCTACTCTAGGCTTTGGTTCTTGATTTCTATCCACATGCTGACGTTTAATGATCTGCGTTAGAACTTCTCTATCCGATGGCGAGACTTGGAAGATGCCCTCGACATTGGCGGTTTCGTGACCATGGACGGGTGCCACTATGGAGGTCGGCTTATCCGTTCGAAGAGCTATGCTCCCGCGGTATTTTCTCGCATTCCAACGTCGCCGACGCATAGCCGCCCACTATCCTTTCCCTTACATTCTCCTAGTATGGCCTATAATCCTTTGGCTTTTCCTTTTATCTCATTTTTGGTATTAGATCACCACATACGAGCACCACTAGGAGGAACCATCGTCCTCGACGTCCACATCGTCTCGTCAGGCGAAACTAAAATATACGAAGGCCTCCCAGACTATGCCGCGAAACGCGTATGCTGCTTCTCCCAAGCGCCCCTCTTGACTTCGCTCCTCCCGTCAAGCTCAACCGAAGTCGCCAGCATGGGCAAGCTTGCCACGTTTATTTTTCATTATCGCACTCCCAGTGAGTTTTGGCCTGGATTCTAGTATGGCTGACAGACTGATGAATAATGCCGTGTTGTGTTACACAGATTTTCTCCGAGCCTACGGAATTGCGCCGATTGACCGTCAAGCCCGAGTGCAGTCACCATCCCCACAAGTGGGCGACAAGCGCGCTGCGAGTTTGATGGACGGGGAAGATCGCGACGATGACGTTGACAAGAATGAGAGCTATCACGATCCTGCGCACATTGGAAACCCCTCCATGTTACCCACTCTCTACTCCACTAGCAGCTACAAGGTCCGTTGCTGTCCATCTTGTACAATGCCATGTGGAACTTACCTTTGAATCCCCCTCAGTTATCCAACGCACCCACTCATTCATTCGCCAATACCCTCCTGCAAGATTCTCGGATACCCGCAAAGCGCGTCAAAATCTGAACTCGGAACCATCTCTCTCTTATCCCTTGGATTCATAATGCGCACTACTACCGTGCGCTGTACAAGTATGTTTACATTCTGAAGATTCACCCTCTATCGTATCGTACCATTTGCGCTATCCGTCTGTGTTATTCTTTCATTATCAACCTATCTATCGCCATGAGCATTTGTTATTTTCAGCTTTATAGTGAGTTTTCTTATTCTCGTTATGGTTGTTTGTTCGTTCCGAACTTCTGATGTTACCTTGATATAGATATATATTGTCGACTAGTTCATCCCTCTCTACCACCACCCAGGCCCTCATGCGCATGGCCCAGGCTTATATCCAGCATCCACTGTTATCTGAATCATGTTGTATCATCTTTGGATTCCGGCTCGTTCCGCATAGTCAAGCTGTCTACTGTCCTTCGCAATGCTATCTTTCCTTAGACCTTCCTCCTGGAGCGACCTCAAGAATCAAGATGGCGAGCGCACTATCACAGGAGGTTTGATGTTCAAAAAAAGGGCCAGAAGCCGCTTGGACCCAAATCGACGCGAGAAGACAGAAACATGGAGATGGTGCGGGGGTCACAAATTGACGGTGGGAAAGACAGAGAGAGTTGAAGGAAACAGGTTTATATCGTTTTGACAGACTAACTTGGACGGCACTGGGGAACTTGAATCTGCACTATCGGCCTAGTACTTACACCACAGTTCGGATTCTGAGGACAAGGGGGCCCTGGACTGTGACGTCACGCGAACTTGTTTACCCTTTTCTTTCTCCGTGAAAGACTAAACCCATAGAGGTATACTTAGTCAATGCCGAGAACGCCACAAAGGCCGTCTATTCAGCGACGCGTCACTAATTAAAAACACGTAGAGATTGGACTGGTGCACGTTCATAGTGATAGAGGACGCTGGCTGCCAAAGCATGGGTACCAATCTTTTAAGGTATCTTATTATGCTATCTACAATTGGCGTTGTTCCCAAACGTCGCTGATTCCTACCTATGTTGTTCGTTTGTCTTTAAAGTGTGGTATGAGTAGCCGTGGATGAACTTGCTCCTCCACCTCTCATAGGCCACTGGGTCCCACATGAGTATCGGCCTGATGGTCTAGTAGTATGATTCCTTGTTAGGGAGCGCGTAAGTGCACACCAATTCGAGGAGGTCCCGGGTTCAATTCCCGGTCAGGCCCAGTTATTTTTAGGGTAGTGCAGAATGGTACCTCGGCCAAAGATTTGTTGCAGGTGGAGTATGAAGACGATGTGGATCTTGCTGGTGTTTGCTTTGATCCGTCTGGCCAAAGGATGTACGTTGCCAGTACCAAGTCGGTGGCGGAGTGGACAATTCAGGGAGGGGAGAAGAGGTGCTGGTTTTGAATGGACTTAGGCTCCATCCCCTGTCAAACAACGCTGCCGATGGGGAATGTGTACCATTCCTCGTCGATTTGAAGCTATCTATACTCCTCCTCACCACTAACAATGGCCTGACGGTTTGGCTGCAGCTCCGAGGATATTGACTTGGAGGAGTTGCGACATCCATCATTGTTATCCTTTGTTATGACTATGTCCGCTCAACGACACGACAGACCTTTCGGACTCGATGCTTCCATTTCAACCGCTTTCGTCCTCTTTACTTCTAATGACCACTCACGAACGTCACTACTCTCTCATTTTCCGACATCCCCCAGCTCCTTATTCACTAATTCATTCACCTCATCTTTCCAGTCTCGACGGACTTTGACCTTCACCTTTCTGGATACTGGCATGGAGGATTTTTCAAGTCTACAGCTGGCAGTTGTACTACTATTGTTCCTTGTCGCTCACCGTTCTATATTGTGTCCGCATTTGACTTAAGCAGAGAGTGTTCCACCTTCAATTTTCGTGTCGTCGTGCTTATCTGTCTTCCAGTCACTGTGAGCCTACGAACGGTCAGGCCCGGGGGTGGCGTAACTAACACCGGCCTGATGGTCTAGTAGTATGATTCCTTGTTAGGGCGCTTAACGCATAACAATTCGAGGAGGTCCCGGGTTCAATTCCCGGTCAGGCCCAATTCTTTTTCGTGCAGTGCATTTTTTTTTTCTTGCAAATTGTGATGCTATCACCGTAGGCTGGTTAATGCAAATAATTGATCATGATTGATCCGCCATGCTGCCCAGGTGCATTGTGGTTCGTTTTCGTTTTTCTTTTGTCTCGCCCATACTTGCCTCGTAGCCACCTCTGCTCCCACAAAACGCTCAGCGGCGTCTCGATATTCCGGCATCTCTAGTAACACAGATCAAACTTTTTAGCTCTCTTTCCGAGGACCTCAGCCGACGATGCACCCAAATGTAGGCTACAATTGGTGACCACTGCCTAGCGACGTAGTCGCCGCTGGAGTCTGCTACAAACGCTGTGCGCTCGAGCCCATAACGTGCAATATCGGGTTGCGCTTCGGAACTTACAGCTCCTTCAGGTCTATTGTGAAATTCGGAGGGTACAGCCGGCCTTGGCACTCTCAAGATCTCGTCCTCAGCCTCAGCAAGTGTTAGGCTGTGACGTCCTAAAAGCTAACTGGAGATGCTGTGGGAGCTCGGAACTTTACTCTTTCATGAAGTGCATGTCTACTGGGCTTTTGGAGTTCTTGCTGTCCTAGTATCGGGCTGTGAACATTGCGACGGTTAGTTGTCGACATCTGCTTTTCGGAAGCTCGTCGCCTACTGAGACGCCCACATTGCTGTCAATTTCCTGGGATAGATTTAGCTTAGCGCGTGTCCACTTTGACTGTTGCAGCCTTCTCGGGGATGCTTGGTGTACTAGGGACTAGCGCTGCCTTCTATCCGTGCCCGTACGACGCTCTGTATCTCCGTATGGACCGATATACGCTGGACTTGCTTGTGTGACAGTGTCGTTCCGATGGTAGACTATTGTGGATCCTTGCCTTGGACACAGTCTCGTCAGAACTCGTAGCATATCACTCGTTAGGCCTTGCCCACTGCTGTGCTTTCTGACAAATCCACGCCATTCTCCAGCTACATAAGCGGAAGACCTATAGCCCTTCACTTCACTTCCTTCCTTCATACTCTCCCTGACAAACTCCTTTTGTATCACCTCCCTTAGCCTTTGGAATGTGCTATTAAACTTCCGTCCAGACAACCTGTAGATGCTCCCATTATGATATCACAAGCAGGGGTATCGTAAGTGAAATATGCTTCTTACCTGTTCATAATAATTTTTGCGACTCGATCAGACTTCGTGCAGTAGCATGATGTGCATGTGGAGTGTGGCGCATATGGCACCCACGCCTCATAACTGTGACATATCCCATTGCAAGACAAAGTGAGTGGTTGTATAAACAGCACTCTCATCTTGATTACAACCTCTGGGATCCAGGATAGACAAATTCGTGATATCAGCCGATGACCAATCAAGGGAATGTCCTGAGTGTGCTAGTAACCCCTCACGAGGTTCGAGTTCTAGATGCTCCCGAAGGCGGCCGCGGCGTGGAATGTCTAGCTATCCGCTCGTCCATATGCTTACTGAGAATTATTTGTCCACCCTTGACGACGTTCCGTCGGATGTGCCTTGGTACGAGCCGCCGGAACCTGACTCTTGGGCCTAAACTATGGACCGTCGACGGTATTTCGATGCTTTTCTTTCTCTGCGGCTTGGTCTAACCTGGATGTGGTTATCACGGTCCCATGTCATTCAACGCATCTACTTACTCAAGTTACTTAACTGGAAGTCTGGCCTCGGGGACTTCTGCCCAATTATGTTGCTCACACATGCACGTTGATGAATATGAATATCCAGTCCTTTATTATTTGAATTCAACTATTCGACCCCATTTACATGTTCCCCTGCAACGCTGTGATATAGCTATCCAATAGCTAAGACTATGACCCGGGAGTCGATAAGCTCGCTGAAAGAACCAAGGATCCTGCCCGGATGACTGTGAGTGGATGGGGCTATCATCGACAAAGGCCATCGTGAAATTTAGTTCGTCAAGTCAATTATCTCTACGGTAGGAGCAGTGACTGCAGTCCCGGTGTAGGCTCTACGAGTTCGGAGGGGTACTTCCGGAGTCTCGTTGCGCAAACAAGTTCGGCACTTAGAGTCTCGCTCTTCGGCTTGTCGATAAACCGGTGCATTTCTCCTATAGACCAAGAGTCAGACCTGATGTTCGTTAAATCGGCCATATATGAACGCATACTCACGTTTGTCTACAACAATGGCATTGATGCCTCCTCCTGCTGTGTCTGTCACTGAATTTGCAATTAGTGAGACGGCAATCGACCTTCAAGAGATTATCGCAAAGAGAAAATTGTCAGCAGGGCGAAATGAAGAGAGCAATTATAGTACTTACGTGTTCCCTTCGATGCTTTGTATGTCCGCAAACGATGTAACGGGTAGGATAAAATCTGTAGTGACACATGGTGATCAGGATTCAAGGCTCTTGCTGTCGAAGACGTTAGAACTGGTTGGTGACTGAGTACAGAGGGGGGCCTTTTATACGACGAAGAGTAGAGGCGTCAAAGCGCCTGCTCGAAGAAAAAACAAAAACGGAAGCTCAAAGGTAGAGTCAAAAGGACTCGAAGCAACATTCAAAGCGCTTTGACTGAGGAATTTCCGACTATAAACGGTAATCAAAGGCTGGGGACACACGCCATCGTGGCGAACGCTCAGGAAGGAGTTGAGCTTTGTCAATTGACAATAATATAAGCAAGAAACAGTGTTCATTCCAGCTAATAGGGTCAATAATACGGAGGTGCGTTTCGTAACGGGCGCTTATTCGACATTACGTAAAGATCTCGACCATGGTGTACGCGTTAGCATCGACACATTCCTGAAGTGTATAAAGCATCCTGAGCATGGTGTTCTGTATTATGCTAATCAACTAAGTAGACCATTAACCGACGATGGAGGAATAGGGAAGGAGCAGCAAAGTAGCAGCGTCAAGGTCGGAATTGAGCTTGCTCCTTCTTTCCGAACAATCGCTTGAGAATAGGGAATGCCTCCACTGATAAGCTGCATTAGATATGAACTACTTTTAGACTCATTAAAACCCACCCAGATTTTCCCATCGGAGCTCGCGTTCTGTTGCGGATGGATCTGCGAAAAGAAACACTCCCAGACTGAAAGCGGACTAGAGATCTCTTGGTCAGCGGGGATATCGTCGGCATGAGAATGAGGCCTATATATACCGTTAAGGCCAGCACCCCAAGGCATGGTACCAGACCAACGAGATCTGTGAAAGGTTAGTCCATCGGAGTCCGGCTATTTCAATCTCTATAATTACCCATGATATCGCCTGAAACAATATTTAGTCATGACATCAAAGGCAGATAAATATGAAAAGCACACCAAATCCTTCTGGAGCTCCTGGCATGCTCTGTCTGAGCTGGGTAAATGCAAACAATGTTCCCACTGGAATAAGGAGAACCTCTGGGCGCTGCTTGAATCCAAAGAAGACAGACGTTATCATAACAAGGGCAAGGATGATGGTTACAGCCCCTACAGCCTGGATGTAAGCGCTCTCCTCGATGGCGAATGGAGCCATAGACGACTTACATATAGCAATGGTGGCAAAAATACCATATGCCTGTACAAGTGTACTCCTAGTCAAGGTTATTGTAGCCTCTGTTAGTCCTGGGGGTGCAACCTTCTCGGTTTCATGAGAAACTATGGCTTCAAAGCCACTGTGTTCATGTTACACGTCATAGAAATGGGTAGGAATACATGTCATAGTACATACACGGCGATGCCCCGAGTCCTTCCTATCTTTACTCCAACTGTTGCGTTCGTCTCTGCTTCTTCCGCAAAGAATACTATCTCGGCAGTATAGCTATATAGAAGGAAGAATACATAGATTCGTAAGAGATGAGTTGTCAAACGAAACGTACCGATCAAATGGATAAAATAACAGGCTAGACGGGTGGTCCCCTGGGGAGAACAGAGCCAATTGTGTTCTAAATGTTGGTGTCTGCGCCTTAAGGTCCTTCTCCGCAAACCCTCGTGTATTGAGGCGGAAGAGAGGACGAGTTGGACGGTCACTTGTCATAATTTCTTCCTGTGTGGAATATGTTCCTTCTGCGCGAAGAAGGTTCCTGTTAAAATTAGCACAGATAAAGTAGAGGCCAAAATACGCAATATACCTGTCAAAGTAGAGGTTCACTTCCGTGCAAGCATCCAGGTTATCCATGTTACAAGAAGAGTTCTCTTCTCCTATGAACCTCCAGTCCAACCTCATGATTCCTAATTTTGGATCCGCCGCAATAAGTATAACCTCAAATGAAAGCTGCAGAATGTTTCAATTGTCAATTCCTCGGAGAATAAACAGATTAACTCGCAGTGCGGCCTGGAAAGGTGTCAGCTGGCTCGGGATAACCCATGTTTTGTGCATGTAGCGTGATGCCTAAGACTACAGATATGGCTGGGGTGAGGACAAAGAAAGTCGCACAGCAGGCAATCCACCACCGGATCCGGAGTGTTGACATTTCTTCCTTCCCAGATTCGACACCAAAATCCTCATGAACCGGGTCACCGAGTTCGGTCGTAGCGGACATAACTTGACTGCTATCGGCGGGAGTAGTAGGTGAATTCGGGATTACGACCTCGGGAATGGGAAAGGCGAAGTTTCTCGAGGTCTGGTGGGCGACGGAGGGTCTTTGAGAGAGTTGCTGAGCTGACGGGGCTTTGGACGAGAAAGAGCTGTGCGAAGACAGCCGGTCAGGCACGAGGGGTGTAATTAGTTGTGAATTAGATCTGGAAGTAGACGAATTGGAGGTCATGGTTTGAGCCAGAGCTGCAGCGGCAGTTTACAATCCGAGTAGCAGCTTTATAATGTCTAAGCTCTAGTCTCATGGTTCGAGCATGAGCCTCCGTAAAATTATATCAGAAGCGTCATTTCGTTTCAAGTTGCATGTTAAGCACAATACCACATACACATGGATGATACCGGGTTAATGGTATAGTGACATATGTATTGAGAATCTAGGAGGATGCTTTTAATTCGAAAGGATACGGAGGGGTAAAGCAAAGCAGTCTGGATCTTGGTGAGGCAGATAAGTTTTGGTACCCGCTTTCTGTCAATTCCAGTTCACGGGATGTGACAAGCAATCTCTGCATCCTTTCCCGCGAGTTCCGGGATAAATTTACAGCTTCTCTGCTCGCTGTTAAAGAGACTCTTTTTGCCAGGGTATGAGGGCACCAGCTTTGTGTTTCCTTCGTGGTGCGGACACGCGGTTTTGGTATGGTTCCTATGGATCTACCGAATTTTGTCCATCAGTCACACGTATGCCATACATACTTAATTTCTAAATGGCCACGTCTTAACTTCCAAGGCGGAACGAGGCATTCTGCCCTCTGCCCGCACTCAACGGTCGTGTGTTTCACTTGGCGGGGGCTTATCTTCCAACATCGAGAGTTTACTATATACACGATTCTAGATCTCTGGTCTTCAATACGAGTCCTACCACTGAGGGAGCTCTGATGACTAGTGGGGGATTCCTCTTCATTAGCGCTCACTTCACGTTTCTTGACGGGCGCCTAAAGCTTACATAACGGGGGATCGGGTTCCAATTCCAATCATAATTGTATATTCCACAGATGAACCGAGGTACGGATAATGCAGGCGATATTGATGTTAAAAGGAAGACAATGAAGATGCAGAGGTACTGTAAATATCTGTGACCAAAGGAAACAAAGGACGATAAAAATACTGGAGATGTCAATGAAATAAAGAAAGATATGCAGGACGAGATGGGTGCAGATGATATAAGGCAATATAATACAAGCATGTAGATGAGAGAGTGCACAAAGCGGAGGAAAAGCGACAGCAACAAAGACGATGATGAAACAAAGAGCGATGGAAACAAATGATTTATGAAGTGGGGTCAACGAGTGAAGTATAAAAGATGGGAGTCGCGCAAAGATGCGCCGGGACTCTTGTCCCACACCATAGACTAGAGGAGGGGCAATCATATAGCCTGGGTGTGGACAGGAGAACGCTTGTGCTAGCCACACCCTTTCACTACTGTCTATCCGTCAGAGACGACAGTGAACTCGCCTTCTCTCTGACAGGAATTAGGCTTGTAACTTGGACCATCTGGAAGTGAAAAGGTATTGTCACCCACTGTAACGCTATCTCTGGGTGAATGGGCATACCATTAACTGACCCTGCCCTCTCTAGTTCTCACCGTCCGTTGGGGGCGAGGGCGTTGTGAACACGCCCTGTGGACCCCAAAGGGCATCAAGCAACAGGCTCTCCTGCTCAGTGAGATGCCTTTGGTTGCTGAAGCTGGAGGGGTTGCTCAAGTTGTCCTCTGGTACCCATCCACCGTATTGATGGTACACGCTTGGATGATCAGTTGGAGGAGCGGTCGAATTGCAGGGGAAGTCGTACGCAGCCTAGCATAACAAGATCAAGGAGGGCACTTAAATGGTCTTTTGAACTTGGTGACATACCTGTGGAGATTCATATGCCCCAGTCCAACCGCCGTTAACAAAGGCTGTATCAATGCTGGTTGCATTGGGTGAGATGTTGGTGGAGCTCCACGGTCCAGTGGAAGTATACGCGGTCTGGTGGGCGTTGGTATATGACGGAGCTGGTAACACGTGGCAGGAGGCGGACGGTCCAGGAGTCGCAGTCCAGTGACATACAGGCTGTTGAGATCCATACGTGCCTATCCATTGGCCACCGTCGACAAAGGGTGAGGCAGGCGGGGTGTATATAGAGGCAGATGGTACAGTACTCGCGGTGGCATAGGATATTTGCTGCTACAGAAGCGGTTAGCAAGTGTCTTGATTTAGTTTGCTCACAGTATGGTACCTGGTGTGCGTGACTGGCCGTAGCAGTGGTACCAGCCAGTGGGGTGCTCGATGGCCCAGATTCCGGCATCGAGTATGGTCCTTGGGTCTACAGGAGCGGTCAGTAAGCAGCTTGGCATAATCTAAGATGGGTAGTGCACCTGTGAAATATTGACAGTGGGAGTGGCACCGGTGGCACCAACCGCGACGTCCGACTCAGGCTCAGAAACAACCTGTTTCTTAGCTTCCCTTCCCTTCTTATTTTTAGTCTCTCCTGAGCTCTTGTCCTTCTCGTATTGCTTCTTCTTGTTCTTCCTTGGCTTGGGACGGAATTTGTAGTCAGGATGATCCTGGCGATGTTTGATTTTTGCCGCCTCGGCCAAATCTATAAATTGCTGCTTCTCGCTTTTCGAAAGGCTCCTCCAGTATCTACCGAGAGGGCCAGAGCGAACATTTCCACTGGTATTTCTGCAGTCGATCAACTCCTGTGGCAGCCCAGCGAAGTCCTTTCTCGCCACCCGTTCCTTGAACGCCCTCTGGAAAAAGATCCATGGATTATCCGGCCGTTTGATGTGCGACATCTTGATCTTTGTCTATTGAGTGGGAGACACAAGGAGATATTGCCACAGATGAAGATGTGAGAAAGGGAGTGAGGGCCGTTAGTTGTGGTGGGTCAACTTGGTGCGACCATGGACCTAGGGGGTTTCCTAACTTGGGACGCGTTCATTTGTCATTAGCTGTCACATGACATAGGCATGTGATCGCGGCGCGACGCGCGTGTTCAACCCGCGGCTGGTCCCGCGCATAACTGTGGCTTAAATTTTAAGTCCCCTGGTGTATCTTCCAACAACGGTTTTGTGGGGCTATCCATTTATTCAGTCTTGTATCCAACGCACAAGGAGGGAATGTACCCAGAAAGCGAGTTTGCACCGAGGACCTGGTCCGAGGTGCTTCATTTCGTGAGCAAACACAGGAAAGCACCGGCCGGGCATAGTGTGTCGTTCAGGTTTATGCGACCAGGGAAGCTCAGGAGCATCTGAGGATTGATTCTGGGACATGGTATGTCGAAGCTCGCTAAGTATGATGAAGTTGCCACAATAGCAGCGTTCGTCTTTGCCCTGGCCGTATGGAGGGGCTCTTGGACTCTACTTTACGAACGAGCCCATGCTTGTCAAAAGTACATATTTTCCCTGCTCCAGCTTATTGGATGATGCTTAAACGAACTCAAATACTAGTAGTTATCAATTGCCCATGGTGTGTACGGCAGTCGTGCATGCAGCACATTCCCACATCGATGGCTTACGGGACGTGGGACAAGCTGGTGATTGTCGATGCACCTCTTTCTTTGTCACCCTGAGTTTTCTTCCAATCTAAGTAGCATAGTGTTGTTCTGCTATCACAATCCCAGGCCTTCACCATGGGATCGAAGGTCTCAAGTTTAGTGAGTAGATGCAGTAGCCAGGATTGCGCTATTCGTTTATACTAGTTGGTTTTGTAGTGGGAAGACTCGAGTGTGGATAAGACTCAGGCAACCTTCGAGGAAGCTCAAGGTGCGCCGTATCTGCTCCATACTAACGTGGCAAACTCGCTGATGAGATAAGGTTCTGGTTCTGGTTCCGCTCAAGTCGTAGCGCTGGTTCAAAACTCCAGTAACGTGCAATTCAACGGCGGGAACTTCTATGTCGCTGGGAGGGATGTCAATGTCAACGTAACCCACTTTCATATGGCTGAAGCGCGGGATGGTGAGCGTTGCGAGAGACTTTGCATCGCGAACTTCCCATTTAATGTCCTTTCTTAGCTGATCTTGCTTCAAAGATGCAAGATTGGTTGGCCCCTAACATCAACTATCGAGCCATACAAATTGATACGGTCAAGAAACGTACTCCTGGAACAGGCTCGTGGTTTCTCAAGAGTCAAGTATTCCAAGAGTGGTTGACGAGCAAAGGCGGGATAATCTGGGGAATGGGAATGCGTGAGTGGATCGTTTGCCATATGGCAATGCCTGATCACGTCCACAGCCGGTGCTGGGAAGACAATCCTCGCATCCATTGTCATTGACCATCTTCAAACCCTTGTTAAGGACGTTGGGAAAGGGAAGATGTCGGTGGCATTCGTATACTGCCGTTACTCTAGCACGGTATCAGTGCAGGAGATGCTGATGGCACTCGTACGACAGCTCCTGGAACGCCATCCTTCCCTGGTCGAGCTCATCGAGCCGATGTACACCCAGCATACTCGTGAACGCACCAGCCCGACACAGACCGAGCTTGTTGACCTTTTGATTGATATTTCAAGGGTGTTTGAAATCAACTTCTATGTCCTCGACGGTCTTGATGAAGCACCGGATGACGCCAAATTCGATCTCCTCGACGTCTTCTCTAGGTTGAATGTGAACCTTATCATAACCTCGCGCCCATTAAAGAGGCTCGAGGCAAGGCTTCGAAAGGCCAAATTCTTCGACGTTGTTGCAAGAGAGGAAGATATTAAGCTCCTCATTTCCCAAAGGCTAACGGCTCTTGAGGACATACTCGTGTCCGACTCTGTTAAAGACGAAATCATCAAGAAGATATTGGAGAAGTGCGGAGGCATGTAAGTTGTTTGACTATCGCTGAATAACATAATAGTTGATATTGCTTTTAAGGTTCCTTCACGCTGCTCTTCAACTCGAGATGCTCCGGGATTGCGTGAACATGGCAGAAGTTCGGGAGGCCCTTGATACATTTCCTCATGGATTGGACAACATGTATGGGGTGACATGGGCTAGGATTGAGAAACAACCACCCAAACACATTGTGCTGGCGAAAAAGATTCTCGCATTGGTCCTCTTTGCGCGGAGATCATTGACGGTCGAGGAACTTCAATATGCCTCTGCAGCATCACTCGAAACGCATACTTTCGATGCGGATCGTCTTACTCCTGAATCATTGCTTGTCTCCGTATGTTGCGGCCTGATTGTTGTAGAAAACGAGAGTGAGATCGTTAGACTGATTCGTGAGTCTCGACGAATACCAGCCAGGTTTCCCGTTCGTACATTGACCTTTTTAAATAGATTTTACTGCGAAGGACATCCTTCATCCCTTCCTCCTAGAGGACTATCCCCATCCTGATGGATTCCTAGCGGCGACTTGCATATCCCGTCTCATCAGCTGTCGCTTCCACCAGTCAGACATTGATGACTGGCGGAAGCTTGAAGCCGCCACGGATTCGACCCCTTTCCTACAGTATGCATACGGCGGTTGGGCTCGCCATGTTAAGAGTTGTAATCGCCAAGCGCCGCAGTTTGAAACCATCCTCCAGTTTATTCGGCAATGCCAATCCTTCCCTCTCAACACCCCAGGACTGAGATATGAACAAGGCGGTCCTTTCCATGTCGCGGCGTATTATGACTTCCATTTTCTTCTCAACGACCTCCGGGATGAGTTCGACTATAATGCGTTAACACCTCGCGACAGGTTTACGCCGCTGATAATGTCGCTAACCTCTGAGGTCCGACAGGGCCGTCGACAATTCTCGGCTAAGAGTGCAATGCTCTTGCTTGAATTCGCCGCAATTGACGTCCACGCTATCGCACAAGACGGCGAGACTGCATTGCATTATGCATGTCTTTTCGGACATGACGATGTGGTTGAGCGATTGCTCAAGTTCCCCAACATTAATATTAACAATTCCACCGAAAAGGAACGCGAAACTCCTTTGATTGTAGCGATTCTACACAACCGCGATGCTATTGCTACCCTACTCCTCCATCGCCCCGAAATCGATGTCAACGCCGCGAATTCTCATGGGGAGACTGCGCTCATACTTGCAGCGTTCGGTGGTTCCGAAGTCATTGTCAAGCTTCTCCTTGAAAACAATACGATCAAGGTGAACGAACAGGACCGCCGGGGAATGACTGCGCTACGTCGTGCATATCACAGCGCTAAATATCCCAGCCGCGAGGGGACTGCACTCGCAATTATGGAACACCTTTTTCGACATCCAGAAATAGATCCCAATTGGGCAGACTGGAAGGGAGGGACATTCTTGATGGAGGCTTCGAGGAAGGGAGATTTGGGCATGGTGCAACGATTGCTTGAATTTCCGGGCATTCGAATTGACCTTGCGAATAAAAGGGGGCTGACGGCATTGGATCTTGCCATTGCAGGTGGACGTGACGAGGTTGCGGAATGTATTCGTCTTGCGTTGTCGTCGAGTCAGGCACCGGGGACTGAGGAGGCAATATGAATTCCCTATCCTATTCTCCACGACTTGTCCTTGTACTTTAAATTGTCTGGAAGGAGGCGAGTGGTAATCATATAGCGAGTTCCTGCGTTCACGAATATAATGGATGTATATCATCTCTACGTATTCCTCAGTCGGATTTCAAGCACTGCCTGCTTCGATGTTGGGATTCGCCTACAGGATGAGCCCATCAACTTACTTTTTTGACGGTATACTGGGGGTCGATTTAGCTACCAATCCTTACAGTTCCAGAATGAATCTATCAAAATGAATACGGTCAATTCCTTGATCAAGTTAGCATGGAGAAATATAGGATAGGCGCCCGCCAAGCCTCCGGCGCCTGTGGAAGCTCTTCCCATACTGCGCATATCTGATCAACGTTGTTTCCCCGAGCAAAAGGATTAGCCCTTGACCCTCGGGTGTTCTCGAATGTGAAGAATTCAATACGATAGGAGAATGTCAGATCATATCACTTGCCTTGAGGCCTGCGTCTGTTACGCCGCCTACAGCAATCGAACTAACTGCGGCTTACGGTTGTGACTCGATAACAGATAGATCAAGTGGCGGATTACAAGAGGGTACTTAACAGCACCATTTACCTTCCCTCTTCACTCTTCTTGTATTCTTCTCGAGCTCACTGTGTCATACTTCCACGAAGAGAACGGATATAGCTTCCACCTGGCCCAGGCATCGATAATGTCGTACGAATCAGATCGGAGTGAAGGGTCCCAGGGTCAGGGTCCTGCTGAAATCACAGAAATTGGTGGTGTAACTGCCTTATCTGTTACCGACACCTCAAGCCTCAATTTCTCTTCCGCACCGACACCTCCAACACCTGTAACAGCAACCCAACGAGCCCCGACCTCGACGGCCGAGCCGACATCGGAGGCGGGATCAGCATCAACGGCGCCGGGGACCCAACCATCATCTCTTCCTTTTCCTGCTTCAACGACAAGATCCGGCGGTGCGAGGTATCCCAGTTCCAGGTGTCCAAGCTCCAGGGATACGGAGGATTGGGGAAGTTTAGGGCATAATATACGAGAAGAGGACGACAGTGAGTCGCTATTAAAGAAATCTATTGTTCAGTTTCCCATTTTGATTCTCATGAACACACTTTTCCTTTTTAACGCTCCTTCTATCCTTCTATCGGGCTTTTACGTCTCTGGCTCTATATAAACTTTTCTCTTCACTCTGTCACCGTGCGTTTCCCTCGCCGCTGTCCATTGTGACCTTTGGAGCTGTTTGGAGCCCTTTGCAACGTTCTCTTCCTTTCATTATCACTCGCCGTGTTCATAACCGTGTGATTTACTTATGTTTTTGGACCGGGCAGGTGTAGTCCAGCCTTCAAAGCAACACGAGCAACGAGACGAGCAAAATCGATCGGATTACGACCACGAACGCACAGAACCAGAGGACGAACCGGCTAATTCGACCTCACGACAGGTTTGTCCTATTGTCCTGGTACGACGATGAATACTAATGGATTATCAGCTACTGGCTGGTTCGAGTTCGACGACAGATATACCCGCTACCGAGGATACCACCACACAACGACGACGCCAGCCTTCCAGCTCGACAACTAGCAGACTTTCGAAGATCTTCTCTTCATTATCGTGGTCTGCGATACTCTCGACGTCCAGCGATTCAGAGCCTAGTGATAAGTCTCAAGAGCCTTCTTCTAGCACAAGTACACTCGTTCTACCTACATATACGGATACAACCGCAGGGGCAACCTTAGACTCGCCTCAAGCTCAAGATTTGACTACGACCACTCGCAATTTAGGCTCAAGAGGGATTGTATCCACAGAATCTCCGCCTCAGGCTACATTAGCAGCGTCATCGTCCTCTTTTTTGCATTCAACTTCGCCTTCTATACCGTCTTACATTCCATCGGCGTCGACAAGCCCGTCTTTTTCCGCTTCAGCACCCAGCCCGAGTGGTAGTTGGAATATCAGACGTATCGGCAGTCTCAGCTCCGTTCACGGCTTTTTGAACACTGCACTCGATTGGGTTACAAGTGCCAGCGTTCCCTCGAGGTCTTCCTCGCCATCTTTGACTTCAAGTTCGATTCTGACTGAAATCATGCGGAATAGCCGGGACCGAAGCAGGAATAGGGATAAGGATAGGGACAGGGATTGGCGTGAGCGAGAGGGGCAGGGACAGGGTGTAGGGAGACGCCACACGCACCGCGAACGCGACCGGGATGGGGAACGGGAAAGGGATAGATCTAGAACTGAAGCGGAAATGTGGAGGAGTTACAGAGAGAGAGAAGGCCACGCCAAACATATATCTAGCATGCCTAGTATGCCGAACCTTCATTCGGGTTCTTCGACGGTATCAACATCTCCCTCGGCCCATACATCCGCGTCTGCCTCGACAATTACATCCTACACGTCCTATACGTCGCACACGTCGACTATAGTCGGAGGCGGAGGGTCGATATCCGGGTCTTACACCTCAACATCCACTATATCCGGAGCAGGGTCCACAGTAGGGGATAGTTCCACTGCAAGCGGTGGGAGCGGGACGACTGTAGGCCCAAAAAGACAACAAACGTTTGCGGAGTACACTCATAATCATCACACACACGCCGGGTCCTCGAAGGCAGGTTCGGAATCACAACAGAAACACGCAAATGGACATCGGGAGCGAGAAGGGCGAGAAGAAGGGTATCTGATAAACCGACCTTCCACTACTCTTCCTGTCGGATCTTCTCGTCGTCGGAACACATTCAATAGCGATGTGATGTTTACCGACGACGTGCAGGGGTCGGTGTTGGGTGGTTACGGGCTGCTGGAGAGAAACAGGCAGCTGGAGGAGCGGAATGTGTTCCTGGATAACAAGGCGAAGGATTTCGAAGAAAAGTGTAAGCAGTTGGAAGAACTCAACGCGTCTCTGGATAATCGGACGAAGCAGCTCGAGAAGTCGCTGAAGGATATTCAGAAATCTTACAAAGACTCGCAGAGGGCGCTCAAGGACATACATGGGAAGCTGAAGTCTAGGGAGGTGGAAGTGAGGAGTGTGGAGGGTGTGCTTAAGGTTCGGGATAACGAGTTGAGGGCGAGGGATGAGGAAATTAGGAAGATGGGCGAGGTTTTGAGGGAGAAAGAGGAGGAGATCAGAAGGTTGGGCGAGGGTTTAAGAGAGAGAGACGAGGATTTAAAGGCGAAAGTGGAGGAGATTAGCAGGTTGGAAGATGAAGTAAGGAGGTTAAGGCGAGCGAGCGTGGGTAGCACGAGTGGGAGCTCAGTGAAGAACCCGGTGGAACCTAGCAAAATGGTTCAAGATCCGGTCAAGAAACTCGAGGCGACGGTTAGGGGATTGGAGGCACAACTTAGGAGTCCAACTCGGCCGACGGATGTGGGTGCGGGTGGTAGTGGACAAGGTCACACGAGGAAGAGAAGTGCGACAGTTGTTGGCACTGGAATCGCTGACAACAGTGGGCGAGGCACTCGAGAGGGAGAGGGTCAGGCGGAGGAGGTAAGAAGGAGAGCGAGTGCGCTTCCTTTGGCCCAACAAGGTGGAGGTGTTGTAGTCAACGGGAGAGAGAACGGGGTTAATGTAAGGCGAAGGGCGACAGTGCAGGGGAGTGGATCCGAAGTCAGTTCGTCTGGAATATCCGAATTCGAGGAGCAAGACAGGTCTGACGCTGGATCGAGAGAGTCGAGCGTCTCAAGGTCGTCTGCTTCGACTTCATCTTCAAGCTCACACTCTCGGTCGAGATCAAGATCAAAGTCAATCGAACCCTCCTCGAAACCAAACCTCAACCTAACTTTCAAACCTAACTCAAACTTAAACTCAAGCTCAAACTCAAACTCGAATGTGAACACAAATTTGAGAGTCAACCTTAATTTGACTGCACCTGCCCTCACCAAGCCCAGTCTGAGTAACGCGAGTACAAGCTCGATGGACGTGCCTACTCCCACCCAGGCCCGTGGGCAGGGGGTTCCTGCCGCAGCTACGGGCATTCAGAGATCCTTATCGGCTGAGTCTGCGATGGCGAATTCGAATACGGCGAATATACCCGTCCCAAGTCGGACCACGACCCCAGCCGTTCCGAAGGTCGTTCTAGAACTTCCAAACTCCTCTCGCCCTTCATCCTCCTCTCTCCACTCAAATCCAACGATATCACGAAGCCTAAGAGCTCCCAATTCGCTCTCGCCACTGTCCGAACACCTCGCTCAGCAACGTTCCTCCGAAGCCTTCCTTACGCGGACAGATACGTGGAGTGGGGCGCAGGTTATTCAGGCTGTACATGATATCAACAGTCAGGTGGTTCAATTTGCCGCTAGTGTTGCTGAGGTCGGGCAGTTTGGTGTTCGGTCGAAGGAAAAGGAAAAGGAAGGGGTGGATCCACCTGCGCACATCAAGTCAAGATTCTACACCGATACTCTTACACGCCTTGGTCCTTCTCTTACGAACCTCTTAGTCACGTACGACCACTCGGCAGACCCGATCATTGTCCAGTTGGCGATCCAGGCGATTGTGAGTGTGGGGGTTAAGAAAGCGTTTAGTGAGAGTTTTTGTTTGGGGCTGCCGAGTCGGAGTGATGTGATTTTTGCGGGAGTGTATAGGAGCTTGAGGGAGTTTGGTGAGTGTTGTTGCTTCCTCGTTGAAGTTTTTTGTTTCTTGTTGCGCTCTTTTTGTTCGCTTCCCTCGTTATTTGGAAATTTTTTTGTGTTTGAGGTGCTAATTGCCTTTTCAGAGCCTCAACCGACTTCAGCGAAATGGCGATCGCTGACTCATTCACACATTCATCGATTGTATCCAACCTTGTCTACGTATACTGCAAACGAGCTCGCTGAACTGGTCTTGAAGTGGACGGTGGACGTTTTAGCCGTAGCCGGTTGTACAGGAGTTAACCTCGACAGATCGCCATCCTCGACTTCAAATCCCTCAACCACACCAAATCCCTTGACGCAAGCAACTGATGGAACTTCGAACAGTCAAAGTCTACCACCAGCAGCGCTCCTCGCACAAACTCGACCGTACCTGTTACCCCATCTCACCCACCTGACGACTGCGCTAACGATGCTTGAGAATGTCTTGAGGCAAGATATATTGAGTACGAGCTTCGAGCTTGTTATTCCTGAATGGGGGAGGGGATGGGAGGGCAGTTGGATGTCCGATGCTTTTGGAGGGGCGAATGGGAGTGGGGCAAACATACCAAGCTCTACGAACCCAGGGAAAGTTCTTGGGTGTGTTGAGATTGGACTTGCGTGTCGGACGAGAGTTGGAGTGAGGGGTCCTCCGTCTCCTGTCTTTCCTACTGCTCCGAATTCTGTCTCTGCATTAGGTGTATCTTCGACACCTGGGAAGGGGCTGCTGGGTGCCGCTACATCCAGCGGTGCGGGTTCAGGGGGTGCTGAAGCGATCTTCGAAGAGAAGATATTGCTACAGCCCAAGGTCGTTCTTGAGAGCGTTGTCGAGCTGTTATGAGATCGTATACGTGAATTTCTCGTTTTAAATCTGTACAATTAGATGCTGTATATTACATACCCCTTCGACAATGTAGTCCGGTGGGAAAGGATGAGTCGCCTCGTGCCGCTGACTTACGTCACCCAGGAAGGCGAGGGAAGATTCGTGGCAGGCACGGTGCACTGCTTCGTCGTCGCTTCTCTCTTGACCACGACCCTTGCACGACCCTGCCTGAGTCGAGGTCGAGTAGTAGCTCAATTAAGTCGAATCTCATACCACAAGACCATACTTGTACCACACCTTGCTGTCGAATATGGGAAAGAGGAAGAAAGAACAGCCTGAACTTTTCGAAGTCGGTTTGTAACAAACCCCCTGATGGCTTCGCTTTTTTCAGTGATACTGAACCGTCGTCCTCTCTGGTAGAGGTTATCCTTGCAGCTAAATTAGTACCAATTTTTCACCGAACGAAGAAGAGAAGGCGAACGAACACCAAAAGGGAAGAAGAGCTGGGATTAGAATGGGTACGAAGGCATCTAGACTCTAGCATGATCAACAGCTGATTTCATTTTGCAGCAATACCATGTAAAGGTATAGACATCACTTTTTCATTGGAACTGACGCATCTCGAACATACCTCATATAGTGGGTGGGTTACCCCCACGCAGATAATACGTGAGTAAATATGAAGATTGCTATCACTCCTTTATGTAGTGCTTTGCGACCAGATGGGAGCCCGAGTCGAGTTTTCAAGGAGGCTGCAGACAGCTGCTGAGTAGCTTTCGACATGTCGTTGGAATAGATCAACCTCAGAACTTCGCAAGCTGTGCCATAGGCCAGATTGTTCGACCCCCCGACTCCTGGATCAGTGAGGTCACTTTGCAAGTTTCCATCTTCGCTGTCTAACAACCTTGTCTCGTGACGACAGAGGAAGAGACGGAGCGGTATGAAGAGCAACAGGCTGAAGAGTTCATTGAAGAAGAGGACCAGCCTGCATCGAGCAATGCCGGGACCTCCCAGAAGGATCTCGATGTCGTACGTATATGTAGCGCCAACTGTCCTGTCCATACTGACGACGGGGTTTGGATTGAAATTCTGTCGGATCAGTCGGATGAAGAGCAGAACGATTTGGAGGCGCATATGGAGAAACAATTGGAGGATACAGAAGTATGCGCGTGCTTTGGTGTCTTTTAATATAATTCTGATACATTTCGCAAGGAACCTTACCATTCGTTGCCAACCCCTGAGAAGACGCCGGCGAAAGAACTTGCTGAAGAGCCACCCCCACAGGCGGCGATTCGTTCACAGTCGATCTCCTTACCGATATCTCCGAGTCGTCCTGTGTCGCAGGTAAGCCTGAACTGATGAACTGACGTCGATACTCTTCTGACTGTCGAATCCAGGGAATCGTGCCCGACTCGGAGCCACCTGAAGATGTTCCCCCAGATGAGAGTCGCAGATCCCAATCACCAAGTTCTTTGTTCTCGGTGGACGAAGTGACTGACATTCCCGATGATCCTGAAGTGCCTGTCACTACAGAGCTACAATCGCCTCCAGCTAGCCCTTCGTATAGTTCTCCAGTGGCTCCTTCACGCATACCACCATACAGCCGCGTCGATGACCAACATGCGAAAGGACTATCTGCTGGTATTCCTGCCAAGCAACGTATCGCCAAAAACGCGCTGGATCTACTGTCTCCACAGGAGGTGGTGTCTAACCAACCTGCGAGGCCGCATGCATTCTCACCGATGCCAACTGGCTCTTCGAGCATCATGGCCACAGGATTCAGGAGGACTCTCCCAGGGATATTGACTGGACCAAGCGCTCATCCCGCCGAGCCTACACTGGCCTCCCTCAATGCATCTCAGTCTCCTCAGGCCTATAGGACGAATTACGGTGACGTACCTCCCGTCATTTCGCCAATTGCCAAAATTCTCCGGGACTTTCGAGAGAGCGAGGTATTCGATCAGGCAGAACTCGATCTTGGGTATTTAACTTTTACCTTTGCCGATTGCGAGACGGACATTGACTTAGAAATGCTAGGGACGAAATGCCAGTTGACCAAGTCTTGCAATATCCGTCAGTCTCCGATCCTACCTTTGCCGATTGCGAGACGGATATTGACTTGGAAATGCTAGGGATGAAATGCCAGTTGACCAAGTCTTGCAATATCCGTCAGTCTCCGAAGTCGATATGTCTCTCTCGAGTATCGTTTTACCCGAGTACTTCAATGTGATGGTTCTATTACAAGGATATTTCCTAAAGATACTGATTATAGTGGAAAGGGCAATCCCAAAGGGCCGATCAATGCGCCTTACCCAGCCCAAAGCCCAGAACAGATAGATCTCGAGGTAGAGGTCGTACCGTCCGCTCTGCCACCTTCCAGATCCGACATAGCCCTCCCAGAACAAGAAGGGTGAGTAACAGCCTGCATACCAACTGATGACCCAGCAAATTGACGTGGTATACGGGCCTCTCAGCTCTCCCAACTGGAAATGGACCGGTGCCCTCGTCGTATCCTGTGGTATGGCAGAGGACCAATCGGATATACGGTTCAACGTTACTATTGACGATGCAGTTGAGCTTCGGCCAGCAGAATTCCGATTCTCTGTCGTGCTTGGGATGGTCAAGGAGCTCCGAATAAAAGCGCTATACGACGTGATAGACCTAGTGGCTGTCATTCGAGCATCCAAACCCCCTGCTTACCATGCTCAGCTTTCTCTCCAGGCTGCAGGTGGGGACTCCAAAGTATGGGAGACAATATTGAAGTATATGACGAAAGGGCAGCGGGTAGGTGGACAGTGACGATACCGCCAAACGATAGGAGTCTAATTATTCTTGCAGGTTGCTCTGATTCCGCTTCATCTCGACAACAACCTCGTCGGTCATATGGTTCTCCACTCCACGAGAACGAACGCTTTCCCCGGGTTGACACCTGACCCTGCACAGCTAAAGGACGATGTACTTGTCGCGTGGCTACTCCCCTGGAGCTTGAACCAGAATCAGATTTCGCTCGAATCTCGACAGTGGGCTTCTAGGGCTCGTGATGAAGGGTATAAGCGATATCTTCGTACACTGGTATCTGGATACAACGCCATCAAAGCGAAATACGTATCCCATTCATGGAATGGAATCGTAAAACACAGGCCCATCTACAATCTTGCACTCAGCACCCAGAAGTTTCCCCTCGACATGCACAGGTATCTGAGAACTACCTCTCGGACTTGGGCTATCTGCGTCGGGCGAAGCTCTGTAGCTGCCAAGTCAAAGACTACTATTGATTTGGAGAGCCGACTGCTAATTTCAATCTTGCAACGAATCAGGAGGGAAACACCACGACCTCCGAATTCCAGCAGCGAAACGAAAAATGTTCAATATCCTCGTATACTGATGGCCAGTGCCCCAGAACGCGCGGGAATGCTATTCATGCATACCGCCGCTCTTCGGAACTTGGACGAATTTCCTTTCTTGGTGGAGAGACTTCTTTGCCCCGAGTATGTTAGGGTGTATATGTTTGGCAGTCACCCCTCGCTGCCGCCCTCATGGTGGGGCGTACGCGAGATATATCCTTGCGGTATGTCACTTTTCACTTGGACTGTGGTAACTTCATTAGGTTGGATTAGGAGGTATTGTCACTTTGACGCCCAGTGCTATCCTTCGGAATCCTCTCGACCTAAGACGTAGCTTGAAAAACATTTCTGAACATTCCCTTTGGGATGCCTATGTTCTCCCCGTCGTTATTGGCATGGCTGCTGCCTTGTGGAAGGTCTCAAATCCTGAAGCAACGTGAGTTTATCTCTTCTTTGATAATCAAGTTTCTAATAACTTGTGATGTCAGCCAAGCTTTCCCTCTTCCTTTCCTCTTGAATGCTATTGCCCGTGGAGACATAGCACTTCTTGAAGCTCCTCCCGACGAAAATATCTATGCACCTCCAAATGATCAGCGTCAGGTCTGGCTTCGAAACCATATCCGCGGAGCGCCACCATCGGGGGTGGACGCTTTATCTCGAGGCTTGGCTGCATTTCAGTCAGTGTACGCAAACTATGAGCCCTCAGAGTGGGAGTCGAGGGTCGAGAAGGAAGTAGAGAACGACTTGAAACGGATGCAAAGGCAGCCTTCGTTGTTTGCGGATTACCGTAGGTATCTGGTGCTTGATGGGAATACGACCGGGGAAACGCACCGAGGCTCGGTGAGTAGGTAACCTGAGATAAATACACTGGCGGCTGACAGCGTTTTCAGATTGAATGGATCGCTCCGGACATGTTTGACTTCAAAGACAGGTTCAATGAGGAGTAGTACTCGCACCGTTCTTTACGTTACGAAATGCTCAGTTTAACGGAATCTATACTTGTATTTGCGACACATGGTATGTATAAAGATGGCATTTGATGGTCTCGAGGTTGACCGTTGCCCCCCTTTTATATCGGCATTGTATACTTAAGCCTAGGAAAGCTGCCTGATCCGGAGCGGACGCGTACCGACTATACAATTCATCTGGCTCTTGGTCCGAGGTCTTGTTCCTTCAATATTCGATTACCGGTCCCTGGAGACCTGCTTATGCCCCATATGAGGCCCTAATGTCTCGTTAAATCTCTAGTTGGCGTTCAATGTTCGACTTCAGTATTGCCAGTATAGAGATTGACACCCTGTATGAGCGCTGAGCCCTTCGCATCTCACTTTCTGTCGTAAGTTGCCATGCTACATATCGGCATTCCACAACGCCCAGACGGCCCGGCAACACTGTGTCCGTCTAACCCATGGACTGCGAGAAGTTTCCAGGCTTTATATACCGCCTGTTGTCACTCGTTGTTTCCCTCAGTCTCTATCTGGCATTGCTATCTATTCCATTTCCACTCTTTCCTTCAAGTCATTCCTTTGTTTGCAATGCTGTTTAAAGCATTAATCCCTCTTTTGTCCATTCTACTTGCCCTCACCTGCACCGCCGTTCAAGCATCGCCAAGTCATAGACGCGGACCAGTGCAACGCCATGGCCAGGCCAACGACGGGATATCTGGATCCTCGCTCGCGAAACCTTCGTTAAATGTGACCAGGCGTGCAGTCGCCGCTCATTTCCGATGGTACGACACGGAGACGGGAAATCCGTGAGTGGTGTTCGATATGATTATGGTTCCTATTCACGCTAATAGCCCGCGCTTTCCAGCGGTGCGTGCGGTGACTACATTAGAAATAGCGAATGGGTATGAAGGTTTAAACAAATTGGTGTAATATTGCCCTGATCCTTCTACTCGGGTGCCCAGATCGTCGCAAGATACGAACCGGTATATCTTCAATGGTTCCCGACGTATACCAGTGCTGCATTGATTCAGCTTATTTTAGCACTTCGACAAGGGCAGAGACTGCGGGAAAAAGATCAGGGTATTTCATGGAGGAAAAACCGCTGAGGCAGTGATCAAGGATAGTGTAAGTCCTCCTCTTTTGGAGCGCGGACAAGGCATGTCCTGACTACTGACTGGCGTTTTTTCTCGGCGGGACATGCCTGGATTAGTGCCCTGGGTGTGCACCTGGGGGCTTCGACCTATCGAAGGGTTTGTTCGAATTCTTCTATCAGGACGCCTATAAAGTTGGCGTCTTTGATGGGGAATGGGAATGGGCTGATGCAACTCCTCCTCCTCGTCTCCCATCTCTACCTCCGCCTCCTCCACCTCCATCCACAACTACCAGCAATATTCCAAGGACTAGTACTAGCTCGACCTGGATCTGGCAAACCTCAACTACATCGGTTAGGCCCGTAGTCAGCTCTTCCTCGTCTGCGGCCCATGTCAGCGCGTCGACTTCCTTCGTATCTCTTAGGCCTACAGCTACTGCCACCTCGCCCATCTCTGATCACTCCGACATCGATGTTTTGGCACAGCTCAGCAATGCTCTCGTTAGGATGAGCTCTATCATGATCGCTGGAAAATCTGAGTAAGACCTTAGCATAGCGAGCAATTCATGTAGGTTTAAGATACTCTGACCCGCATTTGAGCTTAGAGCCATCGATACAACATAATTTTCCAGAGGAACAGTGTGAACCAAGACTTGAATCAGGCTACGCAGGAATTCCCGCCTAATTTGTCAGCAGCCCTACTAAGCGCTTTTCCAGGGTCCCTGGGCGCTAATGTGAACACTTCTCTCACAGGCCCACGTTCACTCCCGCTCGTGATCAAGTTATCAATGGCCTCAATTGGCGTCTCTGGCAACTGGAATGGCTCATATCACTGGCACTGGCTCCATCACTCAGAAATTTTCCTCTGCCGCTAACCACTCATGTCAGATGGAGCGCCGGGCGCAGGCTACCGCTTTGAAAGCTAATTAGCCAACCAAGCTACACTTGCGCTCTTTGAAGCATCGTGTATGTTGACACGGTAAGCATAAGTTGTGACCACTCTAGAAAACAGCCTTTTCACTCCAGATCACTCGGCAGCACCGCTTCACCCAACCCAATTCAATTAATCTATCAAATCCTTGACAGGTACTTTAAGAGCCACTCCTAGTCTCTTTTTGTCTATATTGTACTTAAACATTCGTGTAGCTTAAGTCAGCTGCGGGGAACCATCCACCCAACTTTCGTCCCTCTTCAGTAATGGCTACTCTACCTCCTCCGAAGTAGGTGCATATTTTGGTGTTCATTTCGGGGTGACTTCACTCCAAACTCAGGTTAACCAGACGGGATGAGTCTAACAACGGCCAGAGCAGGCACAGCACCGGAGCTAGTACCTCTACCAGACCGCGACAAAGTAAATCAAGAAGAAAGGGCGATGCGGCTAGTCCCCAGAATCCCTCAGCCTCGGGCCGACATGTCGGAACCAGCGAAAACAATACCAAAAGGGACCACGACCATAGTCATAGTGAATCAGATTTTGAAATTGATCGAGGGGACTCTAAATCCCTGTACGTGTCACGATAATCTCGACTTGATGATTCTTCTCAAATGGACCTTTCTAGGCAGGGACACGGATATGTTGAGAAGAAACAGTCGTCCAATAGCTCAAACAAGTCCCCTACGTCCACGAAAGTTGGATTCGCCGACTTCCTATACAAATAGAACGTGTTCATGAACTTTGTCCTCCAAATTCTGACCATAATCTCCGCGTTGATATTCGGCGTTTGGGCCATCAAGTCATATAACACTGCAGAGCAAGCTAATCAACTGGCTCTTGCTGGAATAGAGCAGAGCAAGATTGCCAAGTATGAATCCGTGCGCTCTACAGATACAAGCTAGGCAACTCGTGTAGTTTCATATTCTACCGGCCGTCTTACCACATGGTAGACTACTACCCTATAGTCCGCCACAGAGACATAGATAAAACGGCCGCAGGGGCTCCGATCCTGTAGTGGCCGGAGTTGGTAAAAGTGGTGTGTAGCCATACCACACGCAAGTCGAATCAATACCAGAGGCATATGGTGCCCTACAGACACTCCGAGAATAGAGATGCAAAGCCAGATGTGCCGAGTGGTGTGTACCGTGACCAGAGTGAGCCAAACCAGCGCTTAGAACCGACTACCTCGCCTCTACGTTTTTCCTGCAGTGTGATGCCCACATAAATATTATTGATGACCTTGCGACATCCAGAGTTATGTAGTTCACCACTGAGTAGCAATGAACCTACTTCCAAAGCAGAAGGTTGGAAAGTCCGCGCTAGTTAGCCAGAGTAGAGCTCAAGTCAAGCCAAAGTCGGGTCATGGTCCGCGACTGAAGATGGTCCGCCCCTCCGATTGCCAGCATGCGCCGGTAATAATCTCCAGGAGACCATACTGAAATAGCGAGACTGTCGATTGGCATGCCCCCAGGGACGGAATGGACATTGACGGTGGCCTTGAGGCCATGGTCGTCCACGTCCCGAGTGTTCGTCGCGTTGAGGCCTTTGCCGTTGTATTGCCGGGACAGACTGTACAGTTATTGATGCATTGATGTTCGGCATCATGATTGCCGAAACTACATTTCTCGTGCCATTCCGTGCATTCCTAGGCTGCTCAGCGCAACTCGTGAATAAATCTCCCCACTCAACGCCAACGAAACTCACCCAGATCGCGTACAATTCCATCGCACACTGCCAATTTCGGTCTCTTTCTCCCAGGATAAGCTCCTGCTCGACACGTCGAAAGCCCTTTGACTGCTGGTTGCTTTATGGACTAGGCGCAACTCGATTGGACTACTGGGTGCTCTCTGGGCTTTGACGACAATATCTGGACTTGCACCTTTTTTTGTCGTTCGCGTTGGTATCTATCAGGTCGACCACAACCTCTGCAGAATATGCGAAGGATATGATTTGTGCTGGCCAAAGTCTTCCATTGCTGTACTCTCCGGCGTTCTCTGGGTACTTTGGACTTTGTGCGATGATCCGTCTGGCCTAGGTGTGCAATATATTTTCTGGGCTCTAGCTGGTGTCGCTGGAATGTCTGCAAGCCTGGAAGGCGACTTGAGACGAGAAGTTTGGCTATGTTAGGTCTCGGCGCCTCTAGTGGCTGTACCGTATGATTAGTTCTCCGATTCGGGAGCCTACGCGACACCTACGCGATCACGTGAGTGGCAGTATACGGTCCAGTCGCCACTCAGAGTCCTGCCGCCGCCTCACCACAGTGACTTTCCACCTCTCTTACACAAAGAGTCCGTTTGAACCCTTGGTCTATGTCTTTAGGCCCTGACAACCAGACCCTTTCTACCTTTATCGTCTCTTTAATCCTGTCTCCATGCCGAAAGACAACAGTGGAAAGGGCAAGCGCACTCACAAAACCAATAAAAATCGAGGACTTGAAGATGATCAGCCCGTACACACCCCAAGACCCCCGAACAGCTGGATCCTCTTCCGAAATCACTTCAACGAACAACTGAAACTGGATCAGCAAGATTCGAAGGAGAAGCTTCATCAGCACACCGTAAGCGGTAACGCTAGTCAAGCTTGGAAAGCTCTCTCCGATGATGAGAGGGCATACTGGGACCAAAAGGCGGAAGAGGCAAAAGCAGAGCATCTGCTGCGATATCCAGGGTATCGATTCAGACCCAGGAGGAAGGATCAGAAGGATGACAGTGCGTCGCCGGCGCCCTCTGGATCGATGGTAAGGAGATCATCCCCTAATAGTTTGTATTCAATCTTCAACATGCCACCAGGGCTCGCAAGCTTCAAGCTCCTCGTCGACAAGTAAGTCACCTGTCGAGGAACATCACACCCTGGGTTTCTCAGCCCCAACTCGTCGCCACCTCGCTCCTCGCTCAAGGCCACAGTCTGACACTGCAACGAGCCGCCCCACCATGTCCTCTGCGGCGGCATCATCAAGCCCAACTTTGCCACCACATTTGCCGATGACGAGACCTCAAGACGCGTTTTCCGATGCGCCGACTGACGTTGTTGGACCCTCTCCAGGACCAGGACCGGTCGTGGTAGTACGTGTCTACTGTGAATAATTACTTCACTGAATGCAACTGATGATCACCCACGCAGGCTAATGATACCAACCAACGCCTGGCACGCCCTCAGAGGCGGCCGTTCGTCCTACCTCCCATGCCTCCGCCGATCTGGTCCCCTCTTTATTCCCACCCACCACCGAGTTGGAAATTCTCAAGCGCACCTTCCACAGAAATGTCGGATTCCAGTCAGGAACCAAGTCCTGTTGATCCAGGGAGCGACTACACCCCGCAAGGCTACGCACCCGTTGGATGGCACGAACCAGTGGCTGGGCCATCAAATTCAAACTTCTCATGGACCTCGAGTGTTTCCTATGGATCGACCTCAAGGATGCATCCAGGAGTTCACCACCAGCTGTCACCGCCGGTGCTCAACAATACCACGGACACGGCCCAGACTCAGTGCAGGCATCAGGATGTTCAGGGTGAAGACGCCGAATTCGAGGCTCTTTTTGACCAGTACATCAACGGCGATGCCTTCAATTGACGATCGCACAGCATGATAGGACGTCAGGAAGGGTACGGCGAAAATCGACCGTAAGGTTACACGAATTATACGAGGTACCACGGGATGCGTGGCCATTACTAATTGATACCCTCATTGTATAGTATACCAACTGCGCATTCACCCTGCTCATAGCTCTTTTGTAACATCATCTGCTCTCACCCATGTTGTAGTATACCGCGCTTCGTTGTTTATCCTGTATTATTATTCACGACGATCTATTCTAGAGTGTATATAGTTTTGCTATGTTTTGTAATTAGTTCTTTTGTCGCTTGTCTGTAAATACCTACGCTGTGATTGTACTATTTACTCCGCTATCGATTTATTTCAGGATGGACGGGCCCTGGGGAAAGGAGCGAGCTTTGGACGCTTAACAGTTAGTATGCCGTGGACGATTTGCATAAGCCGCACTATGTTGACACCACGGGGACCGACACCGAACCTTTTTAGATGTCCGTGAGTAACAATGGTAGTCGAAAGGCACGACGAGGATTATTCGTACAAGGGTAACTCCCCCATTGTACTAGTTGTCGTGGGAGCAAAGGTAGGTTCTTACAACGGATCTTTGGATGCACATTGCGAAGAGGCTTTGAAGTTGAAGTAGATTAGGGAGAGTATGATGGGCGGAGTGAGTACGTACGGCAAAGGACCGGCAAGGCATTCTTTATATAGCCACGGAGGATTATCATAAACGGTTTGCCCAAACACAGAGACGTGAGTCCGAGGGTCCTGTGAATAGGATACCCTCTTTCCCATTGCGTGGAAATGAGGACTGCGGAAGCTATGGCAACGGAGACTATAAACTGCAATGCGCAGCGAGGAATGACGGGATCTTCGACAGATAAGTATTAGGCGCCCGGCGCTTGCCTTTCCTTGGTAAAATCCCTTCATTTACAGCTTTCCACCCACAGTGGGCTCCCACTGATACGCCTGCCAGTCGGAGTGAAAGTAGGAGGACTAGAACCTCATGCATTCATGCCGTACATGGCAATGGATGTCGTTGACTCAGGCATTCTGAGAATTGATGAGCCGGCGTACATCGAAGGGTAGCACGACTTCTTATCCAGTGCTTGGATGAAACCCGACTTGACGCCGCGCTCGTGAATCTTACTAAGGCAGTTTTCATCTGTTCTCGAATGTGCTGATGGAGAACAAGATATAAGCAGACAAGTCAATATTGTCACTGGACCCACAGTCCGGCAGGCTGTCAAACGGCATATGTCGGTTGCATTGGGACGAAAAACAGAGACCAGATGAAAAGGAAAAACACATAAAAACGGGCTCGAATATCATAAGTACGTAGGAGTGTATACATATCGAATATATAAGGAGAATAGAGAACTTTGCGTGTTCTGTAGTATGATCCTAGTAGTCGGGTCAATGTCTGCACCGGGGGCATTGGCCTTCAGGGAATGTTTGCTTAAATTCAAACCTTGGGCTGGGACAGACATCCATGAATGAGATCATAGTGGTTACAACTCGTACGACGTGCTCGTGCTCACGTTGTACATGAACCGCTACAGGTATGGTTACTACGAGCACGATGGACACTACTCTCTGTACAATTCTGAGAGCCGCAATCGTTCTCCTATGTTGGGTGTTATGAGTAAAGTACTTGAAGGAAGTTGGACGCTCGAAGCTCGCTCACTTTCGAAGGTACTGTGATGGAGTGCAGGCAGGGGCGCCATATTGCAACCGTATTTATCACCTTACACATTGTAGAAGGAAGAGTCAAGTCAAGTGCAGCCAATGAATGAGGATGGGAAGACGGTTCTGAGGAGACCAGCTATGTCGTTTCCTCTTTTATATCCATCTAAGTGACTCTATGGAGTGGAGCTTCCGATTGGTGAGTATCTGGAGACGTGCTGCGGGGAAAAACAGGAAAATGCCCAGGGTGTCATAGCTAGACAGAGAAAGACGGCACTCGAATAGCCAGGTAGATGACCGTAGGTCGCACGGAACAAAATCGGTAGCTGAATCATTCGGGTTCCCGCAGGGCCAAGGGGATGGTATCGCGAATTTACATGCTTTGGGTCATGGCAACCAAGGTTTTGCCCAATGAGATTACCCAAACGGAGAGTACCACAGTGACTGGCTCTGACTCCGAGGGAATTTTTCGGTTTGTGTAAGGTGCCATTGTATTGTGTGCGATGGATTGAAGAATAGCTATCTCTGACAAGATTAGATAGCTCTGACCGGAGTGTCCGAGGTAATTAACGTAATATAACGAGATTACAGTTGCCAACCTCCTGAAACTTGCGAGCACGCCATCCCGTCGGAGGCGTTACTTTGCGACATATCTGCGGAACAAATAGAACATCCAAAAGAAACTTTCGACTTAATTGAAAAGGGGTACAAGTTGCTCGGGCTTCTTGTATTATAAAGCATATAGCCCGAGTGAAGTGACCGGAACACCGTTGTCTTTCGGGAATGAGAACTCCATGTGTTGCTAGGTTAGACCATCCGGAGACGGGTTATACAGGGAGAGAGGCACGTCATGTGCCTGAGAGTACAGACAATCGATGGGGATTGTGTTGATATGACACCAATGACTGACCATTACGCTAATTACCCGTCAAAGATATTGCTGTATTTTCGACTGTAACCATCCAATAACTCATGTATCTCTTGTGGGGACACTTTCGGTTGCTGATTATATATTTTCAGTCTTGACTAGAGAGACCAGAGATCCCAATGGCGTAGCTGGGGAGTTTGAAGAACTAAAGCAGTCAGGACGGGTGCGAAAATGGGCAGCCAAAAATAATGCGTCAGGGCGATCATTGGACTCCGGAGTCTGCACAGTCCTTCAGCGCTTCTGCCTCAAGGGCGGTCCAACGAGGACCCAATATCTGGAAGCAGCAAGCCAAGGGACTGTAATGGCCTCAGGAAATCTCCTGTTATGTCACTATGTGTATCCCAATCCTGTATACTAGTGGCTCACGATCTCACTTCGACCACTGCCCACGACACGCCACTGTGGTGGTCAGCTCCTGGGGCATGAACTCTCGATTGTTCGATACCGTTTCAACAGTGGGGCAGGGACCCAAACTTAGCAGTCGAACGAGGGGTCTATTGGGGCCTTCCAGGATAACCTTGTGTGTTGTGGAATTAGGGCATGCACTGAGGACAAGGGGATCCTCAGCTTCCCGTTAGTCCTGCGCAACCTTGGGATCGGGTACTAAATACAGATTTACGGCAATATTGGGACCTCTTCTACTTCTCACCTGTATAGCGACTCGACTTTGCAAACCCCTGCTTTGTCTACACTAATACACTAATAGGCATCAAAACTTGTACTCTCGAACCTGCAATTTTCGCAAGCCCTGTACGAGGCCACTAGTCCGATATTTAGCCATCCGTAACGATCATCATAGGGTCAACAATAATAAGGAAGTATAAGCATCAAGGAATGCCCGGCGTTCAACCAGGGGCACAGCAGCTAGCTTGTAGTATTCTTCCTCGGACTCAGAAGGAAGCACCGGACTTGCCGATCGAGAATTGGCGTTGAAGGACTTGTCCACCGAGGATTTGCATACTTCAACTTCAGTTTGTAATTGTTCACTGCTAAAGCAGTGGTTTAGTTCGTTCATTGTGTCCGTGGTAAATCCCTGGTATCGAAGTTGCTGGAAGGAGTACTCATATCAGCGAGGGGTACAGGGGAACTTTGAATGATAGGTATCTCACCTTAGATATGTACTCAGCTGGGTTGAAGTTATCATCTACATCCAATTCCTCTGCACGTTGAGATAGAGCTTCCATCTCGGCCTCCAATTCACGAGCCCTTTGACCTTCCTCCCAGTTCATCCTATAGATACTGTCGTTAGACATGTTTCGGTAAGCGCTATCATTGATGCTGTGGAGCGAAAGCGGGACATCGTCAGGAATGTTGTATTTTGCCCGATGGGAAGCTAATTCTGCCTTCCCAACCCATTCCAACATTTCATCGAAAGGCAATTTAAACCACGCGTTAAAGGTGGAAGTTTCCATTGCCCCATGGCCAAAATTATACGCTTCTCTACCAGCCTTTGTTTGAAGGAAATGGGCATAGAAGCCACTAATCTGGAGCCAATTTGGATTGAATGTTGGAGGGTACATTGGGTGAAGGGGAACAGATACCACTCCGTAGGATGACATGACTGTACGAGAGAGTAAAACTGGACTTGAGATGAGGATGTTGGAGGAGGTAGAATGTTTATAGCTTGGCCGTCTTGAAGAAAGTCATTTTATACTCGCACAGAGAGTGGCAACGCTTTGAATAATTTTTTTCTTCCGGTGAACATTCACAGACATTCAAAGCGCAGCAACTTTAACTCAGACCCACCTATGGTCATGGTCCAAGCTTGAATGATGCGCTTTGGGGCGTATTGCGTAGCCACACCGATAGCGCGGAGGTTAATAGACGGCGCCTATGCCACAGTAGCCTGTGCTTGATGGGACCAAAGAATTTAAATGGGATCCTTTTTAGATCAATTGCGATGGGCTGCCACATTAATTTGTACCCAACATACTTGGTCACAGCCAAGGTAATACTTCGATTCCACCGGCCACAGTGTTTGGCAGAAGGTACAATGAAACGAAAAACTTTCAATTTAGTAAGATGCATAGACGACAGCGACGCCAGCAATGATACTACATATTGTTATAATCCACCAGAGTCCCAAGGCACATGCTCTGGTCAGCTACATAGTCACCCCCCATCGTGTAGAAGGCGAAGAGATCCTCATCAAAAGGTTCTGGAGACTGAGAGTCGAGTCCACCATGATTGTCTTCATTGCCAGTAGCAATATTTGCCCTGAAAGCTGAACCAGAAGGTCGCATGGAGTCGGAGAAGTCGCCGTACAAAGCTTCGTATAACAAGGGACGACCCGATGACTGGAAATTTCGACTCAATTGTGTCTGTAGCGCCAGATCGGCAGGATAAGCAAGGCCCGGGCTTGGATCTTCTTCATGATATCTAGATATATCTCCTACGTCTACAGCTGGTCTACGGGGCGCTTGGCCGCGGCGTATGCGGGCAATGCGGATTGACGAAGATTTCTGTGCCTGACCTTCCTCTTCCGCTCGCTTTGAGTTCTTTTTCTTGGGTGAGTATTGATACCCAGGATTTTGCGTCATATGCTCTATTTTAGCCTCGTACGCCTTCTTCTTCCAGTACATTTTCTCCTCCGGCGAGAGAGCTTGCCAGGCTTTACCAGCATCAATGCTCACAAGGGATCCGGAGTGGCGTGGCCCCTGAGCTTGATCTTCCTGGTCCTTCTTTAGTTCCTCGCCATAATGTTGTCGAAAAAGGATGAAGCTATTTGGAGGTCGAGGAATGTGCTCTTCTTCGACGTGCTTCGTCCTGTTCTCATTGTCCCTGTTGGAGGGCTTAGTCTTCGCACTATTGCGTTTAGGCATTGAGATGAGAATAAAGCGCGGGAAAGGTTTGAAATCGTATGGAGGGCCAACCGAGCTCAGCCTCTTATATATACGAGAGACCATAATTAGATAGTCTGCTTTGACTGTGGCACGTTGCGACCTACTACAATGGGTAGTACGCGCTTTGAGTGATGTCGACACCCCAACCGAGTCGGACATGATTATCTAATACAAAGCCATGGATCGGAAGGGGAATCTACTGAGCAAAGCGCGGAACTTGGGAATCCTAGGAGGCTAGACAATAACTTGGCTAACGTCAGGAGAGGCACTGAGCGGTTGAAGCAACTCCTGAACAAGAGCGGAAACTAGAAGAGGAGCATCGGTTTTAGACTGAAAAGGACGAGCACAAGTGGAGGAGAAGAAGCCACGAGGAATGCCGAGTTTGATCAGCCTTTAATGAAAACAATAAAAAATTGCGACAACGAAAATTATCCGGTAAGCAATTAGTAAATTTACAGGTAGTTAGGTTTTACAGACAAGCGACAAAAGAACTAGTTACAAAATACAGCAGAGAGGCTATATACACGAATAATGTACAAGGTAAGCTAAGAAAACATAAGCGATATGCGCCTACTACAAAGATTAGGGCAAAGCAATGAGTGGGGTATAGATACAATGGGAATATAGTGCAGGGTATTATTAGATTATGTCCATCACGATCGTCCACAACATCGCGTGAAATCCATTCCACCTTACAGCCACCTTGCGATATCGTCCCTAACAGCCGCCTCATCATTGCGGATGACTATCAAAGTCATAGTTTATGTACTGGTCGAAGAGAGCATCCAAGTCACGCTCTTCGCCCTGCGGGTCTTGCAACCCGAACTGGGTGTTCGCCGTCGGCGCTGCATCCTCAGACTCCACACGTGAAATGGGGCCGTTTAAAGGTGGACCCTGGATCAGGTTCGTGTCTTGTGGGACCGAGCCTTGGGCCCCCCAATCCACTGGGAAATCGTAGTGAGCGTAGCCTCCCTGCGGAATTTCGGGAGTGAACTCTTGGCTTGCGTCAGTTAGTCCTGGAGATGCCGCGTTGGCGTTCTCCCATAGGGGGATCGAGTGAGCATGATACGGCATTGGGAGTGGTGGTAAGGGTGGGGGGACAAACGGGAGTCTATGGTGGGGGAGGGCCGGAGGATGATAGGTCTGCGCATTCTATCGTTAAGAGTCGTGAAGACAGGAAACCCGAACTGTGTACATACCGGTGGACCAGGAACTGAAGCTGTAACGTGTGAGATAGCGGCGGACGAGCTAGAGGCAGTTGCGTTTGGTGCAGTCCCTGACGAGGGCCCTGCAGTGGCCACAGCCGCTGTTGCGCTACTCGCTTCAGGAGTAGATTGTTGCCTCGAGCGGTTGGCCCTACGGCGATGGCTAGGTGCCGATGGATAGTGCATCCCAAGTTGTGGCTGCATAGAGCTCGGTGTAAGTTTAGATACTACCCATCAACAGTTACCAACGTACCATCGATCCAGAGGGCTCTGGTGACGCGCCAGTGCCAGCTGGGTTGTGAAAGGGGAGGGTTGAGGGATTTGTGGGTGCAGGGTACGCAGCACCAGTCGACGTTGTGCTGCCTTCCCGATGCGCCAATCGTTGTCTAGCCCTACGACGACGGAGGGGTGCTGGTTGGGTTTCGGGAGGCTGTGGTTGGCCCAAAAGGGTTGATGTACTCGAGGAAGCCTGAGGATCCTGGGTGGCAGACGTAAGGTCGGATACTACTCGTCGACAGATTATCAACTTACCATCGATCCACTAGACTCTGAGGCCTCACTCTCCTCCGTCTGTTTCTTCTTCCTGGGCTTGTACTGATAGCCAGGATATCGTAGCAGATGTTCTGCCTTAGCCTCTTCCGCCTTCCTATCCCAGTACGCTCTCTCTTGCTCAGAGAGAGCCTTCCACGCTTTACTGGCATCGCCGCTGACTTGCTGTTGATTGCGGCTTGTCGAAGCTTGCTGCTCTAGCTGCAGTTGTTCGTTAAAGTGTCGCCGGAACAGGATCCAGCTGTTTGGGGGTCGTGGGATGTGTTCAGGTTGATCATCTTCACGATCCTGGTTTTTATCGGTTTTGCGAGTGCGCTTGCCGGCCTTGCCCTTTCCACTGTTGTCTTTCGGCATGGAGATGAGGATAAAGAGATGATAAAGGTAATGAGGGTCTAGTTGTCAGGGTCGAAAGACGTAGACCAAGGGTTCAAACGGACTCTTTGTGCAAGAGAGGTGAAATGCCACTTTGGTGAGGCGACTGCAGGACTCTGAGTGGCGACTCGGACTAGGGGTGTATATTGCCACTCACGTGACCGCGTCTAATCTAGATAAGCAAGGTCGGAGATTTAACCACAGTACAGCCACCAGCCCAATCAAATTCGCCACGAGTCATTGGGATGATTTTCGGAGGATTCCAGCCAGCTAGAACCACAAGTTCCTAGCATAGAGCAGAGGTACCGTAGGACAGAGTGCCATGCAGCCAAAGAGCACCGGAGACCCAGATAGTAGAAGACCATGGGCAGTAGAACATGCACCAAGTACTGAGCAGTCAAAGGGCTTTCGACGTGTCGAGGTCCCGGGGGAGAGGGCGGACGTAGCAGCCATGATTCGCGGTGCGTACGGCACTATGCCACAGTCTGAGTTCATTGGCTTTGACAGAATTCATTCACGAGTCGTCGCGTCGAACGGGATATGGCAGCACGAATGCAGGAATGGTGGCGCAGCAACTGCAATTTCGGCATGCTTGATGCCGAGCACCAACTGTCCAGTCTGTCTCGGCAAAAGCCTCAACCCCTTCAAGAATGTAGACGACGATGACCTCAAGATCCTCATTACACCTCTGGGGTTGCGTAGGTCGCTTCGCTCTCTAGCTGTAGATACTCACGAATGACTCCTGCAAAAGTGTATTCACCATGGGGAGGGGCTGGAAGATTATGTGGTTCTTGGACCGACTTTGCCATCTTGAGTTTGGTTTTTGGACCTTTACTTGAGCGGGGGTGGCTTCGCCTCTCTCTATCGCTACTGTTGACACGGAAAATCTCGCGTATATCGCTCTCTGCGTACTCCGCACAGAATTAAAGGCCTTTAGATTGTGTTGTTGAAGGATGCCAACCTCGCAAGGTTGGAAGTGCTGTCACTTCGGCCTCATACTGAAAAAAATACATCTAAACATGTGGGGTACTCGGGTTCGAAGCATTGGCTTCCTGGCCATGGTATCACGCCCACCGGCCTATGGATCTCGATCCTTCGGAGTATCTGAGCCAGGCGATGTCTGTCCCGATCTACGTTACCACTGGAGGGGCCCAAAGGGCCACTCATGCTGACCGAGCTCCTCGAGAACATGACTGGATAGATGACGTCAGGAACCTGTCTATAGACCCAAAAACGTGAGGATGACATGAGGATTGTGCTCAACACGCGCTCCCAACGGAATCTATGAATGTGGCCGACTCATATGATATAGGAGTGCCCAAAGGTACGACACATCGTCAAATGGTTCTCGTAACCCGACTCGGATTGAATGTGGTGTAGCTTATGATGCTGCACACCTATTTTTCCAACTCTGGGCATTCGAGGAGAGCCCCTACGGCCTTTGACCTATGTCACACTATAGAGAACTTTGATGTGCTGTATCCATGGTGCGCATGATTTGGTTACCGGGCACTGTCACCTTCTAGGTTCCTTGGATTGATCGTGTTATCCACGTCGGGAAATGTCATCTCTCAAGTCACTTCTCGCGTGACTCTCGCCTCAAGACTGTGGGTCGTCGAGACACCCTCAATAACGCTCTCTCAGGACACCAAGTACCATGTATCCACATCCAAGGGTGTACAAACACAGTTGCTGGGTTTAAAACTGTCGACAGTCCGTCACAACGTCAACAACTGCTTTTAGAAAATCGAGCGCTAAGATTTCCTTTTTCAACCTTGTGGGGAATTCCGGACTTTGTAATTCAGGTTTTTTGCGCATCTTTGAGAGAGGGATGCTGGAATTGGTGTGCTATGGGCGCCATTGCCTCTTCTTCCAGTGGTCACTCAAGAGCCACGCTGCCTCCGAGTTGACAAAATCGCAACCAGAGCCCGCATACTTCTCGGGGTCATCGGCACTGCGCTTTCTGGCAAATTCATGCTCCTCCGAGGCTATATAAAGGGGAAAATGTTACCCTTTCACTCCAGATTCTGCAACCTTCACACTCCCATCGACTCCCTTCACCTGCAATCAGGCTTTGACTCGCAACATGTGCAGAGAATTCTACCGGTACACCAAGTATGAAGGCTGTCGTCATGAAATCAACCGACTATCCAGTACCGTAAGTGTGGCGCATTTCCTCTCTTTTAACCACTGTAAACCACAGTCGTGATAGGAGGATTGCCGCAACCCGATGTGCAAAAACAGCTATGCTCATCTAGTGGACAGAATACATGAGTGTGGGCACTATGGTTGTTTCCAAAGGCAAGTGATTATCTGTAGTACGGCTTCCCTGTAGACTGAAGTCTGAACCCTTGGAATGTAGCATGACTCGACATCAACTTCCTGGAGTCGTTGTAGCACCAAGCGATTGCCCCCATTGTGAGTGGCTGGATAACCAAGAACTTGACGATGCTATGATTGCACCAATTGCCGACCAACCATGGGAACAGGTTCCTGGTGATTCACCTTTTGATACCTGAGCGCGTTGGCTGTCGACCCTCCTTACGAAGCTATGATGATATATTTTGTTTCTTTACCCTTTTCCGACTGTATTTAGATGTCAAGTTTCCTGCTATACGTGACTGTTATACGTGCTTTCCTACGATGCATCCCATATAAACCTGCTACCTCTTCGAATCAATATATTGCTATTCTCTTAACCACTTTCTTGTAATACCATCGTGTTCCTGATACGCTATCGGAAGGTTGGCACTACGAACCTAGCACTGACCGAAATCTGATTGACTGAGAAGGACAGCTCTGTGGGGGGACGCTCAGCCATCTCCCTTGAATTGAGTCAGGAAAACTTGGGTACCTGGGTCTGTAAGCGCACCAGTCCATACCAGTCAGTACCAGGTCTAGGAAAAGATGACAGTGTTCACGACTCGCCAGCCTGGCTGGCCACGCCACAACGGTATGAACACTGGCTATCATTACGCGGCCAGGATATAATGAAGTCGTTTAAAAGATTATACTAATTAAATAAGACTCGGTGTATTCAATACATTATAGTATGGAGCAGACGAATTGGCAGCTATTGGTACATCCGTTTCAAGTTACACATTCACTGAGCTGGTCGTTGCTGCGCTTCCCCCGGTAGCAGTACTCCTGTCGAGGACTTGATGCTCAAGTAGAAAGTGGCTAACCCTCGAGATAACACGGAACCCAAGGTGGAATCAGATCCGTCATCCCTCTCTGGGGTATCATTGTCCACCTAGTAGTGACTAGTGACTACCCACTGCTCTCTCTTCGCAGAGTGACCCCAGTGGTGTGTCCGATAATCTAGAGGCTTCGTATTTCGTATGGGAAAGCTTTAGCGAGATACGATGCTTGGGCTCGTGTCACTCCGCCCAAAATTACGGATACCAGGTCTATCACGGGGTATAACACTTTACTCAATCGGAATCCTGGAGGCCTAGCCTCAACCTCTTCGTCGATGATAGCTTGAACTGCATATCCCATTGGTCCCTCAATCAAGCGAATTGACGGGCAGTTACTGTAGCTCGTTATATAGATCTGAGGTAGCTAATACGGGTTGAGGGCGGTAAGCATGGGCTTGGGATAGGCGAAAGGTAACTGTTAATGTGCGTCAAGCTTCAGAAGCAGAAATTATCCAGATATTGTTAAAAAGATGGTAAAATACTACATGCTAGTAATTTACAGACAAGCGACAAAAGAACTATTTACAAAACGGAGACAACTATATACACTCCGATAGATTGAGGGATATGGTACAGAGTAACTTAAGCAAAGCAAATATGCGTGATATAGTACAATGACGGTGAAAGCAAGGTATAACAGAGCTATGCAGTGAGCAGCAGATATAGATGGATTGGGTAATGCTGAGGTATGCAATGCGGGGGTATAATAAATGGTACACGTCCGAAATATGCTGAAAGTAGTTTACCAGGCGTTTGGCCATGCTCCTAATGTCCCTTCATTGGGACGAGGGTCGAAGACGTCGTTGGTGAACTGAGCACAAATGCATCACAGTCGAATTCTTCTACCTCGGGTCCGTATGCCCCAGATTGTGCACCGGTCGTCGTTAGTGGGTGATGGAGATTCCCGTAGCTCGCATTACTACTGGAAGGACCGTCGCCTTGCCCCTGCCAATCGCTCGGTGTACACTCTGCTTGAGGAATCACGGGACTGAACTCTTGGCTTGAGCTTGTTATTGCTGGGGACAACGTAGCGGTTAGCTCCCAGGGTAGCATAGTGCTGGTGAAACTGAGTGGCGAATTCGGTGGCAGGGGTGGCAGGACGAATGGGTGTTCGTGGGGGTGCTCCTGAGGCAGATAGGGAGAGGAGTTCTAGATCGGTGTTTGATTACAACCGTAGTACTAGTAATATCAAAGTGTATACGCACCGTGAGAGGTCGTGAAGAGGACCCTTGAATAAATCCTGGTGGGTGGTGCACAGCAGTGTCTGGTCTGCTTGACGGCGCACTTCCTAGGCCTGTAGTACCAGCCAACGGGGTCGAACCACTCGCTTCGGATGTTGATTGTGACCTTGGTCGCGGGACCCTACGGCGACGACGAGGTGCTGAAGGTTCCGGGTCTGCGCGAGGAGCCACTGTACTGGATGAAGGCAGAGGATCCTATGTGGCACACGTGAGGTCGGTTACTCCTTGTCAAAGCATTGCCGACTTACCATCGATCCACTGGGCACTGGCGACGCACTCGCCTTCTTCTGTTTCTTAGCCCCGGGCTTGTAACGATAGCCAGGATACTGCAATAGGTGCTCTTCCTTTGCCTCATCCGCCTTACGGTCCCAGTATGCCCTCTCCTCATCGGAAAGGGCCTTCCAGGCATGACTTGCATTGCCGCTCACGGTGCTTTGATGAAGCCCTTTCCAGTTGGTCTGTTGTCGGTCCCGTTGCAGTTGTGCGTTGAAATATCGCCGGAACAGAATCCAGCTGTTTGGAGGTCTTGGGATATGTTCAGGTTGATCATCCTCGCGATCTTGGTTTTTATTGGTTTTGCGAGTGCGCTTGCCCTTTCCATTGTTGTCTTTCGGCATCGTAACGAGAACAAAGAAGTAATAAAGGTAGCAATTTGGGGTGGAAATACGGGTAAAAGAGGCCACTGATGGTTCAAACAGGTCGTTTGTTCAAGGGGTGGAGGGTTGTTTTAAACTTAGGGGCGGAGTGGCGAGGATCATATCTGTGGCAACACGTGATCGCGTCAGGAAATCCCGTATCGGATGTGCAGCCACCATCAACGCCTGAAGTTAACAAAGCCAAACAATTTAACAACACAGGCCCAAGTCCACTATTGAAAGCAGGCATTGCGACCAGCTAGAAGACAAAGAAACACCTGCCAGCGTAGACCAGACGTATCCTAGTACAGAGTCCCAGAGACAAAAAGAACGCCAGAGAGCCAACCAGTAGCAGACGATAGCAAGCCAGCGGAAGCCATCAGAATGAGCATTCAAAGGGCAATTTTAAATTGCAGGGTCGGGATTGGGCTATGAGGAACAAATGGCGGAGAGAGCGTAATTCGCGGTGCTCCAGCACACTTTACGCAGCGAGTTTGAGAGAATTTCGTTGCGTCGGGAATGGGGTGACGCAGTTTCGGCAAGAATGATGCCGCATCAATAACTGTATAGTCTATCTCGGCAAAAGCCTAAACGCTGGCATCACAAGCAAGTGATTATCGGCCGCGAAAACAACAAGCCCTCAAGACCGTCGACGACAATGGCCTCAAGACCCACCGTCAATGTCCGCTCCGTTTCCGGGGGTATGTTGGTCGCTGTGCTGAGCGATGTCCAAATTCTGACAGCGTTATACAGAGGCCTCCACCTCCCTTCCCCTCCCCGCCGTTCTGACCGCCCCCATCAGGCTCGATGTTGTCCAACAGGTCCACAGTGCGTTTGGCGGTATTCCAAAAATCAAAATGTGCTCAATTTGACGTGTAGAGAGCATCGCTAAGAACAAGCGACAGGCTTATGCCGTCAGCGAGAAGGCAGGTCACCAAACTAGCGCTGAGTCTTGGGGTACCGGTCGTGCGGTTGCCCGTATTCCCCGTGTTGGAGGTGGAGGAACTCACCGTTCCGGACAAGTGCGTCGTGAAAGCCCTTTTCTGCGACCTCAAAATCTCAAATTTTTGTGCTATTTCCTATAGGCCGCCTTCGGTAACATGTGCCGAGGTGGACGAATGTTCGCCCCCACCAAAACCTGGCGCAAATGGCACGTCAAGGTCAACCAGAACCAACGCCGCTTCGCTGTTGTCTCTGCCCTTGCCGCCTCTGCTCTCCCTTCCCTCGTCCTCGCTCGTGGCCACCGTATTGAGCAAATCGAGGAAGTTCCTCTCGTCGTTTCCTCTGAGGTCGAATCTTTCACCAAGACCAAGCAGGCTGTCACCCTCCTCCAAGCCCTCAAGGCCCACGCTGATGTCGTCAAGGTCTCCAACTCCCGCAAGCTCCGTGCTGGCAAGGGCAAGTTGAGGAACCGCCGCCACCGTCAACGCCGTGGTCCTCTTGTTGTCTACAACGAGGACAACGGTATCGTCAAGTCTTTCCGCAACCTTCCCGGTGTTGAACTCGTCAACGTCAGGAGATTGAACCTGCTCCAGCTCGCTCCTGGTGGTCACCTTGGCCGATTCGTCATCTGGACCCAAGGTGCCTTCGCTGCCCTCGATGAGGTTTTCGGAACCTTCGACAAGGAGTCTGTCCACAAGAAGGACTACATGTTAGTATCCTCGCTTGTTGTATATATCTCCTGTTACTGATGTCCTCTTTTAGCCTCCCCACGGCAAAGATCAGCAACCCTGACGTCACCCGCCTCATCAACAGCGACGAAATCCAATCCGTCGTCCGCCCCGCTGGCCAAAAGATCGCAAAACGCCCCTGGACACAGAAGAAGAACCCCTTGGTCAACAAGGCTATCTTGTTCCGTCTCAACCCTTACGCCAAGACCCTCCGCCGACAGGAGCTCCGTGCGTCTTCTTTCTTCCACTCACACGACAGTTTTTCTTACATTCCCACTTTCAGTCAAGCAAGAGCGCATCAAGGCAAAGAAGGCCAAGAAGGCCAAGACCCCCGCTGCTGCTGGCAAGGAGTTCTTGGAGAACTTGCTCGCCCCCTAAGCGGTTTCCTGAATCGTTGCCACTTACATGTCGTTCGTACTTGCATGCCCCATGTCTTATGCTTTATATGGTCGTTCGCGAAATTCATCAAAATTTGTGACGGTGTCCAACGTCTACGTTTGAGCTAATTGTTAGGGTTATGCTTTCCTTTAGAAGGCTTAGCCTGATCGGTGAGGTGAGTCGAAGTGCAGGCTTAATCCCACTACCTCCAGCATCGCGGACTATATATCTATTATCTCCACGTTGTGGCAATGTGCCCTTTTAAACGACCCAGTGGTGTGAAATCGACCCCATTTTACTTTCTTTCTCCCGTCGTCTGCTGGAACAGCCGGTAAGCCGTTTAGAAGACGCCTTATCCATAAAATCTGATCATAGGCGCTGAAGCTATTTCGAGCCCATGTCACCAATCGCAGATTTCAAATTTCAAACTCTACTTTTCCCTCGAGCTAACGAGACGGAGCCTTCCTCTATCGCTGACGATGCTATATTCTCCAACTCATACTTGTCGACGACGGTCACTAGTTTGACAGCGTGCATCACTTTGATGATTGCCCTTTCCTATCTGGTTGCCCTTTCATGCGTCTACAGATATGCGTATGTGCATCCGAAGGCGTTGAATAAAGTTTCTGGTGTTTGGCTACAGCGTTACGCTCCTTGTGAGTCCTTTTTCTGTCTGTTTCTGCCTACGAATAAACATGGGTTGTCTAGTCGCATATGTGCTCTTGGTTGTTGTGAGCCTCACCGAGGTACGTTTGCCCCATATATTCCTTTCAAGAAGCCTGAACGCGAAACGGTCTTCAATTTTCGCATCGAATACTAGCTGGCCATGACAGCCTGGCTTTTGCTTCAATACCGATACCACCAGAATTATCCTAACCTGGAGGCGTTGACCGCCATCCGTTTTCTTATGTGCGTGTCGATGGACCTCTCTCCTCGCTTTCATTCCACTTTCCGTTTGTTGTATTGGGGCTTCTCGGATCTCATCCACCTTGCTTTTGCAGGTTCCCTCCATGCTGGACAGCCCTGACGGCAGGTGCCTACAGCATCGTCTTTGTTCACCCGGCCTGGTCCAAACACCCGCTGGCGTCCGTGGGCGCCCAGAGTATCTGGATCCTGGCCACTTGGATCTTCTGGATCGTCGGTTCTGGCCTGCTTAATGCAGCAGTGCCCGAGTTGTTTATGGACCTTGCGACCTGCGGGCAGGTTGTCTATTGCGGGCAGATCCGTGCTGCGTTTGGTGAGCGTGATCTCCTCTTTGTTTATCTCTTTGCAATCCCTTGTCCTTTGTTCCGTCGTTCCTTTCGTCCTCGGGTAAATTTGCTGATCATGATATCTTCCGTTTCTTGATACATAGGTGTAGCCGTGTTACAAAGGTGAGAGAAACACTTCTTTGTTGTCGACTTAGCCTTTTCGGGTACTGAATATTCATTTGTTCACCTATCGGCCGACAGTTTGACCCTGACAGGTGGGATGGCTACTATCCTGTGGCTGGCCTGGCAGTCTGCACGCGACACATGGAACGTTGCGAGTCGGCCTTTCTCGATGGCCATGTCCCGGGCTTCGAAGTTATTTGCCTGAGAGATGTGCTATGGAGGTATCGTCGCGATGACCTCTGCCCACCCTTCCAGCATCCATAATTCCAATTCTTGTTATCGTCCCGACTTACTGGACTTAGTGTCTATGTGACTTGTATCAATTAAAGGAATGTATATGTATGCATATGCATAGGGTGTGTTATTCGTTGAAAGATATAAGGGAAAATACATGAGAAGGGTAGAGTTCAACTAATAAATAATGCGGATAGGGGAACTGTGAAGAGCACGCCATCATCGATGTTATGGTTCGTCGTACATGACTAAAAACGAGGGGCGGATAGCATCGTTGGTGTAGACAACCAGCTCGTCATAGTTGAGGCTGCCTCCCTTCTCAGCGAGCACCGAATCGAATCCGGCAGGAGCGCTAGTGAGGTTCGTGCTATCCTGCAACATCTTGCATCCCTTACCAACCACCACTTTGTTCAAAAGAATAGCCTTAAGCGGGGACTTGCAATCGTTGTGCGAGTAGTCGTTTGATCTAGGAAAAAGGAAGAAGATCAAAATTAGTGTTTGGCGGTAAGTAGCGTGGTTAATGTCGCGTACTTGGAAGACGTAGACGACGTGTATATCCCTTTCCCGAAACGCCCCCAGCCGGTCTTCTTTCCCCATAACGAAATATCATACGAATTACGAATGATCGAGCAGAGCGAGCAGGTCGTCGATGAACAAAACTGAGCGTGGCCTTTGTCACCTATGTTGCATGCCCTACGCGTGCCATGCCATCTTCTGTTCTCATTCCCCGGCGAACGGCCCTGAGCAGCGAATTGACCTTTCGCTTCAACACTTGCTCTGTTGATGATCAATCAGTATCAGAGCAGAAAGAGGCTGAAACGAGGAAAGTAAGAAGCATACTTGTAAGCATCATAATTGGCCAAGGTAGTCGGTGGGAGGATGATCTTGTAGATCCGACGAACAGTCGGGCATGTGGACCCGACGTGCCTCCAGGAGGCCTTGAACTGATCGGCAACTACCGCACCGAAGCGACCCCGAGGTCAGTGATACAGCATAGATTAAGAACGTGGAGGTAAACTTACCACTCTTAAATGTGACATGCCCAAAAGGAACTTCAAGAAGCGCGGGTCCCTTCTTCTCCGCATCATCGATGCAAGTCTGCGAACAAAAGTGAGAGTTGGCCATCTTGGGAGCTTGTAAGCACAGAAGGCAGAGGTTCTCGCTTAATCTAATCACGACTCCGTAAGATGAACGTTGCAGATGCTTCTAGTAGTGCGGATAACGCACGTCTTGTGAGCAAGAGAGCAGTAATCTCCGGAGGGATGTGCAGGGTTCGTGCAGCCAGGTGCCTGACACGCTGTAATGGACGGTAAATTGGATTGGATTAATGACTCAGTGTGACCTTCAGAAAGGACGAACACCTACTTTGTCCTTGGTTCGAGGGTGGACCAAGTCCAGACTGTTTCCTCTGGGGATTCGCGTGCCTCGCACAAGCTTTGCTGCAGTAATCATGAGTCCGAGTTCCGTCACTATACTTTGGGCGGACACGGCAGAACTGGCGTGCAGACGGTGAGGTGATGAGCCTTTGGGAATGGATCGAAGACATACAGTGCAGTTATTATTGGAGCTTCCGTGCCCATGTCCAGACCCAGTCTTGACATGGGTAGAGGAGGACTTGTGTTTGTTAGAAGTAGAAGCACAGGTCTTGCTACAGTAAGGATGCGTCTTGGATCCGTCAAAGTACTTCGGTTTCACTTGACAGCTCTATCACAATGATACCGATGTGGACTAGTTAGTATACTTGGAATCATTCCGACATGATGACAAGGACGTACGAGGCAAAGTGCAACAGGATTGATTGCTATAGTGTTCGTAGTTCCTGACCCAGTGTTGCATGTAGTGGACGGTGCTGGAGCAGTGGTATTATTTGCTGTCGCAGGAGGATTCGATGCGCTTTGCAAAGGTGCAGCAGGTACAGCGCTGGGTGGAGGTGGTGGCGGCGGAGGTGGCGGGTTATGGGCTTTCTGTATTCCACTAGCCACAGCACTGATAAACGAGAGTGCCATAGGAAGGTGAGCAGCCATAGACGCCATCTCCGTAGTCACTTGTAAAGTTCTCTACAGCGATGCCTCCGATGACGATGGTCGTTGGTAATATAAGCAGGAATCACCGTAGATCTATATAGCGAGTCAAAGGGGGCAGGTGAATAAACTACATAGTTTGAGGATTTTAACAGAAGAATACCCGACACAAACACCTACCTCCATGCGCATTTCCATCCCAATCGATCAATAGTAGAACGTGTACGACGCGATGCATGACTGATTGCACTGAACAGACACATGTCAACTTCTTGTTGCATTTCTGCTAGTGCGTTGGCGGGGAGGCTGCAACGAGGCAAAAGCGTGCAGTTCTAGGCGTGATTGATATCGGTTGACCAGGTCTCCGGATAGGGTGGTGGTGAGTTGCATATCAACCCCTTGTATGCGTTCCTTCGTCTTTACAAACATCACCATCATAGCCCCTTAATCACATTCATTGGTCTTGAGACCGAACTTCGACAACCAATATGCCTTCTCTCGTAAAGAACGTTGTGAACTGGGGGGCACAATTTCGAGGAGGAGGCGGCGGTAGTGGAGGTGGAGGATCCAATATCCAGAAGGCTTCCCAGGTTGATCTATGCGAGGTCAGTCTCATATTAATCGAACGAGTCTAATCCTCACCTACTGATCATGCATTCTTCTTCTCCTCGCTTCCTTCCGCACAGATATGTGGCAAGAAACCCAAATTCATTGACAACGGCTTCAAACACCCCTATTGCAGCAGGAGCTGTGCAAGGAACGGCCAGGGAGGAGCGAACGGTGGTCAGTTCAACCCGACAGCCTGCTTGCTTCGTGGTTGCCGTGCGACTGGTAAACCAGCGTTTGCCGGGTTTTGCTCGGATGCGCACGCCAGGTAAAGTATTCTGCGGTAATCTACACTTGAATGATCGTTAATTGTTGGTGCATGGTGATTAGGGATGGGGTACGCCTGGGGCAAACCCCTGCTTGCGACCAATGCAAGGTCCAACCGAGAAGTTCAGCAAGTTCATCGAGACTATGTGTCCCATGCGACCGACAAACAAGAATGTTTAACCCGAATCCAGTTCCTCGGCTGAGAGAACTGAATCCCGATGGTGCTACCTATAAGAGTTGTATGTTATCGGTGATCATCTACGGAGCAGGCCAATAGAGCTTACTTGGGTCGAACAGTGAGGGCCCAGTTCTTAAGCGAATGGGAATCAGGCCCGGGAAATGCACCATCCTTCGAGAAGGTATACGAGGTGATCCTCCCCAGAGAAAGCCGTCTACGATATGATCAGTACAGGTAGGTCGAATGGTGGATCACGGAGGTAGTACTGACTCCTAAACTTCGGCATACTTTAGGACGGCCCATCCCTCTCTCGCAGAAATTAGAAGCTTCCACAGCTCCCAGTGCATCTGCGATTTAGGGTATAAAGACTCGATATTATGCAACTTCAAATCCTGTGGAATCTGTTGCGTTATAAAGTCCTCTTTCAGATCGTTTGCATTTGGCGTTCCCTTTAATAAGGGAAGGTAGGTGACTGGATGCTTTTCCCTGAAGAGTACTTGACGATGAGTGCTGCATAGATACGGAGATGGCGTGTATTCGTACCGAAATCCTGCCCTGGCAGACATCTTCGCGACATCGTGCACATCTTCTCCGTTCCGCGTGATGATCGCTTGCGATGTATCTGTTGAACCTGGACAATTATCAGTAAGTAGACCGCCATCTACCTTCGAAATATGGCACTGATGGAAGCTAGGACGACCGTGAGTCATTGTTTGTGCCAGCGTCCGATGCGATCTTGCCTGTCTATGTCATCATGTATACCAGGTAGAGGATGGGCGGACGGTCAAGTGTTCCATAAGTTATTCAACTGAAGTCGTTGCGCATAAATATATCCCATATGTCCATTATCCCCTGGATTTAAGCCATAGCACGATAACTGATCCAAGTCGACACTGGGTCACAGGAGACATAAGCGTTGTTGTAGACTCATAGGCATGCGTTCGTCCCATGCAAATAAGAGCATTCTCTATGTCTGACGATGGTGAAGGGATCTTCATACAGCATCCCACACACCCCTAGCTTTGACCAAACCCATATCTTCGACCACTGAAACCCGCTGCGCCCTATCAGGTCTCCGAGTCTTGCAGCGACACGGTATCCTTGTATAAATTCGTCGTAAATTCGGTGATCCCTGTTCTGGTTTGCTCTAGAAATGCTTCTCAGGTCCATTGTATCCGACGTCGAAATGAAAATTAGGAGAAACGCGAGTATACCTGGAATCGCTCGTTCCTGGTCGGACGCAATGAGCTCAACGTTCAATGCTCGACACCAACCAAACATTGAAATCTCGAAATCTCGGTCGCGTTGATCACGTGCATGAAGCCTGTGTCGCGAAAAGCACGATCACGTGCGACTGTGCCTTAATTAACTCCTGATCATGATTGCAACTGTTCGCGGTATCCCAGTTCAGACGTCCGTCCACGTCCTATCCCTGTTTTGAACACAACAAACCCTTCGGGACTTTATACTATATCCTAAGTCCCGTTTCATTACATAAATGCTGTCCCAGACATCCGGAAACAGCCACAGCAATCTCGGCCTTGCTGGAAATCCAATCCCTCGATTCCGCGAGGAAATGAAACGAAAGTATCCGGGGTATAACCCCGTGATGCTGTTACGCATAATAACAAAAGAATGGAACAGGCTCTCACCTGAGGAGAGGAAGATTTATGAAAACAGGGCAGACCAGACTGCCAACCAAATATATGGAAGGCAAGACTCGTCCACTGGCAGACGTAGTGGAACGAACGATGGTGCGGCATGAGAAACAGGATCAAGTTTTCATTACGCAGAATACGATGACATAGTAAGTGGACTCTTTTATCTAATCCAAAGCTGATACAATATTAACAATTTTGTACGTAGGTGGGAGCCGGGGTATCCTTCAGTGGCCACGACAAGAGACGATGGTTAATTGGTTATTACGATAGACTCTGGGTCATTGAAAACGGGTTTAACGATTTTCTTGCTTTGTATTGTTATACTATCCTATAATGTCTTTGAATTATTCCTCTGCTTCTTAACCTTCCCAATATCTTCCACCATATATTTTCTGCATTGCTTAAGACCTTTACGGGCTTACTACCTTTGTACTTGATAATGGTCATGGATTAATCAAGTGTCTGGTGCCAATAAATAGCATATGACGTTTATTATCTTGTATTAACTCTAAACTCATAAAGAAAAACTTCATTAGTGGATGTGAACTGGGATTCGATTAGAATGCCACTGGGCCACCTACGCGTCTCAGGAAAGGGCGACGCAAAGGCACGTTTGACACATAGGGGCTAGACGCGTCATAAAAATCTCAACAAAGGGGTCTTTCCTTGAAGCCCTGGTGCTACTTTTATTTCTTTGTAAAATGGTAAACCTAGGCCGAGAGACAGATCTCAGAACCATCTTCTATGGTGATTCAACAAGAGTCGGGGAAGGCATGAAAATAGCAAAGACTCGATCAGAGTCTCCAGCACAGCCACCAGACCTAGAGATTCTAAAAACTCTATCGCTGCGTTCTCTCCTTCAGGCAAGCATTATTCTCTCAGCAGAAATGCATGCTAAATAAATCAGGAGGATTTTAAGGCATGGTAGCCTGTTGTCTATCGCCCGTGGGTGTTCTTTATCCCAAGGTGTCGAAGCGGCACATCCTACAAGTAGTCAAGATCTCGGTATCGACGACAGAAACCCACTGGTTGGCAATAAGATATCAGAAGTACCCGACCTACAAAGAACCTTTTCAAGGAGGAAAAGGATGCAGATAGGCTCTCGAAGCGGTATCCAACGCGCCGTTCTATTGTGCCGTCTGGCAAAGGAAAAGCCTGATCCATCCAAGAACAAAGTACCAGGCTTCCGACAACCGTGACTTGGCCCACCACTGGTTATGGTGAGCCCCAGGACAAACTGAACTTCAGTCCTACCCGAGATCCTGCGCTAAAGTACAGTGGTACAAATTGATATTCCAGTGGTGGTCATTTGCACGACAACGTCAGACTCGTAGTCGGCGGTGGAGTGTACTCGTACTTAAGCTTAAGGGTTTCATATTATTGTCGTCGCAGTATGTAAGTTAACATAGCCAATTATGTCCCAGGCTTGCTTTGGTCTTTTGGTCGCTACCAAGCTATAATTGATTTGTGTTCTATGCACCCAAACTTTGGGAGTGCGCCATTAAGCCATTAAGTTAGGAAACCCATTTATATTAGCAAATCAACCCTAACGGAGAAGAAACCAGAGGGAAACGTGAATTGCACGTCGATAAAGCGCTTCATCAGCGCGCCTCGCGTTGAAACTTGAAGCTTGAAGCCTCTGAGCGTTCGATGGAACCGTCGGAGTTGAAATCATGCAATGTCCGATTCGCGGTGGCGTCTATTAAGTTTGCCACAAAATACCTTTGAACATCGAAAGATGTGACCTTGCCACATTAAACAAAAGGTGCTTTTGTAAAGGTTCTCTTTGTCTCTCGTTCTGCTTCGTGAACTTCCATACGATTATTGTGGCACAGAATCATTGCCGGATTTTGGCTCGGTGTGGTCTGAGGTCAAGAGCTGCCAGTGGTTCCAAACTCCACCCACTTGCCACGAGCCCAAAAACTATAAGAACCCCTTCAATCGATATCGTGTCCCTCACTCCAAACACCCTCGCCCCAAAATCCCCTCCATTTGCGTTTAGTCTCACCGGTGTCATAAAGTTCCCTCCACTCTCATCATGCAAATTGATCGGCGCATGTATCCCCGCACTGCCAACGGCAGTCCCAACCTTCAACCAAGAAACATCTCAGATATCAACAGGAGGGCTATACCTTCAGACCTCGAGATCGACAGTCGGCCGCAGCCCAAGTTTCAAGGCCTTCATGCAGCCGGTTACTCCGGGGGTGTTAATTTCCACCTTCAGGTCTCGAGATCGACAGTCGACGATGCCGTCCCAGACATTCGGAAACAGCCACGACAATTTCTGCCTTGCTGGAAACCCAATCCCTCGATTCCGCGAGGAAATGAAACGAAAAGACAAGCTCATCTAAGGAGAAAAAGATGTACGAGAACGACGCAGACCGAGCTGCCAACCAAATTACGGATGGCGGGAATTCGGTCCTGCTATTGTAACAGCCCTGAGGTTTTAAGTGTAATGTTGGCTCTCTGCATTATAGCTTCAGACCTCGGTATCGACACCGGGTGGCCTCTTGTTAGACCTTCAGGTCTCGAGATCGACAGTCGGACGTCTCTCGTCTTGGCTACAATCCCCGTTTTATGGGTTGTGCCCCAATTGTGAGAGAAGCAAGGAGTACGCAAACCAGTTCTTTTGTCGCTTGTCACTCTATGCAGTCCCTGGACCGTCGACCTCCGGCTACATCTTGCGCATCGCAACCAACACCAACACAACCTTTGTCAATGTCGGGTGGACTGTGGCGGCACCAATTGAAGGAACTATTTAAGTACCCTCGCTTATCCTGTTATACTAGGCTGCATACGACTTCCCCTCGGCGACTGCTCCTCCGAGCCTCCCTCACTCCTGCGGCTATTATCCAAGTAGCTTTTCCGCGATTACCCATGGGCTTAATTGGTGCCTAGCTGGAGAGTTCTGTTCCGGTGCCATTTTTTCAACGAACGACTGGAGCTGGATTAGCAAGATCTATATAGACTAGTGTTACCCATACCACATTCCGCCAATATCCGTGGGTTTAAACGGGGTTCTCACCCAAGTCGACATGGTCTTGATACTTTTACCCAGGCTCATTTATATAGTACGAACGGAAGTATCAACGCTAAGTCGTGTGTAGAGACAATAGATCTTCCCTTGAGGATTATATTGGCTCTACACACGATGTAATGCTAATGTTTCCGTTCGCAGTTACGTAGCTTTAATTAATACTAGTCCGAGTCTGTTGCCGTGTGTACTAGTGTTATTCTACTTATCTTGAACATTAACGCGTCAGAAGAGTTCTAATGATCATTTCAAATTCAACGAGGTTACATAGGGTAGCAAAGTAAACGGTGTAATAAGCACCCAAAGGCGTATAGAAAGCATACTTATGCTACATAGTTAGGCAAGTATTTTATAAATATACAATAAAGATAATAGAGAAAGAAACCCTTCGAAAAGGCGATCACAATTCCGATAGTCATGGAGACCAATTCCGGAAGCCGACCGTCCCACTGCTTCACAATCTTCCTGTGTTACCTATGTCGCCAATGGGGTCTTGAACAATGTCGACATCACCATCTTAAATCTCGACTCTCTTTGCGGGGGTTGGTCGCCATATACAATCAAATAAGCAGGTCGAATGGCGTCATTATCGTATACGACTGTTTCTTCGTAGTTGAGGTCGATCCCTGGCTCGCCTATTACCTGTAAGAAGAAGTCCTTAGTGAAGTGTTGAAATGGGCGAGGATGAAGGCTTACCGAGTGATGTCCGGAAGGAGGCTCGGTGAGGCTCGTTGCGTTCTTTTGACGCCTGTGTGGCTTTCCTACTATCACTCGATTTACCAGTATGGCACGTAGAGGCGAGTCTTGCTCAATGTTCACTGTGTAATCGTCTGCCTCTTACAAGAAGATGTTAGGAGAAACGGGCAAGGAAAGAAGTAATTAACGTACTGGATGAACACGAAGTGGTATATATCCCGGTCCCAAATCTTTGATAGAGCAAGTTGACAACTTTTGCATCAGAACTCGGAGGATGGAAAGCCAAGAGAACGATAAGCGTACCGTTTAAACCTATGCTTTGAACCACATTTTTTCACATTGAATGAATTTCGAATGACAGAGCACAGGCTGCATAAAGGAAGATTGCACAGGCGAGTACTTCGGGGATCTTCGCCTAGTAAGCAGCAGCGTGTCGTTCCGTGGAACAATAGCTGTTCGTTCGCTGGGTTCTTTACACGACCTGCTAGTCCTGGTGTGGCTGCTACCAGAGCTCTAATTTGTTCAGATCACAAGCCTTACATTTATAATTATGAACAAACCTGTACTGATGGAAAGGCCGCAAGACGTTATCTGGTAATGTAATTCGGAAGATTGCATAGATATGCGGCCGCCTCTTCTTTGGATGTTGCCATCCCTTCTTGAAGCTCTTAGAGACTAGAAAGACATTAGTTCAACAAAGGGATGGAGATAAATGATTGAGAAATGTACTTACTCACCTTCGATATACTTTGAATCGCCCCTAGGAAGCGGCACAAGACGCTTCTCTTGCCCGCATCCTTGGTTCTGAGGGTGCCTGAAGCTGAACTCGTCAACGATGAATGACATCGCGCCGGTTACAGTGGGTGCCATCCCTTTGATGCCAGACCATGCTCTTATAGAGCATCTCGATGTTCGCAGGCGTCGTTGATGACCATGGGGCAATACGTTTCAGGTTTTAAATGCGGTAACCGCGTGTTCTGATTTGGATGGTAACGTAACCTAAGTGTCTTTCATCTTCGGAGGATCAAGTGACTGATATATGAGGTGCCAAACTTTACGCAAAAAAGTAATCTATCCTGGTGAGGGAATGCTGGAAAGATTGGCAGTCCGGGAGACCTTTATCAGAAAGACGGGCGCCAAACGGGAATTCAAACTCAGCGCCGCTTGATCTGAAGGGTCTCGGTAAACAAAGATCCGGCTGGATCAACCACATTTTCCTTATTCTACACGGAATCTGCAATCTGGGCACGCATTTCTGGCTCTGATCATCGATAGGAACTCGGCAACGCGTTTACAGCAAGGCAGAAGCATGGCCCCACTGCCTTGTGGGCTCGAACTAAGCAGAAGCTGACTGCGCTGCCCAACGCATACTACTTGAAGAAGCTTTCATCTGAGAGAAACCGTTATCCTTACCACGCAAGCCTCGACATGTCTCTATCGACCCGAAAGACGGTGACAATAATCACCTCGCCGACGACAGGCACCAAGTCTCTGCCTACCCCAGGCCACCAAGGGGCTAGGAGTTCGCCCACAGGTACGACGGCCAAGCAATACCGCATCGAAGAGCGGAAGAGGACGGTCTATGTTACGTCTGACCTCCCACCGTCCGAATGGGACGCCGAAAGCCTGAATACTATCTTCACTATGGCAGAGGGAGTCGAGGGATCTGTGGTACATGATGAACAACCAGAAGGGGGAGATGGGATAAGACGGACGCATTCGCTGGTGGAAACTCAATTCATCATATCTGAATTCGAAGAGAACGGCCAGGATTCTATCTCGCTATCTTCCGAGCCCACGGGGCCCCCTCCTGACCCTCCCGGGCCTAGCACCTACTACCACCGCGACTCTCAATCTCGTCGAACTCCTATGAAGAGCCCACACTCCTCCAACATTCCGACACCCCCAGGCTCGCCTAAACGGAGCCCTGTGCAGAAGTCTCCAAAGTCTCAGTATCTTAAATCCCACCCACCTCGTGCCAGGATCCTGTTTTACCACAAGCATGATCCATATTACGGATTCACGAACTTCTCGGCGCATCCTGTCATGTACAAGGGAAAGAGATACCCAACCAGCGAACATTTGTTCCAATCCTTCAAGGTAAACCCGATATCCATCTAGATGTACCCGTGATGTCTGACGTTGCCTGCAGTTCCAAGGGCATCGCCCAAATCTCGCTGAACATATCCGTACATGCTCTGAGCGACCGAGCGTCGCTTTCTCTGAAGCACGCAGGTTCCAACCTGAAGTCAGGTATGATTGGAAACGCGTGAACGTTGAGAAGGTATGTATCATTCTCGATCCGTCTGTCGATATATACTCACCATGACACAGATGGAAGAAGCCCTCTGGTATAAGTTCACACAGCATCCAGACCTAAAGGCTGAGCTGCTGGGCACGGGCGATGCAGAGCTTATCGAAGTGAGTTAATAGAGACCTTTTTACTTCCCCTCACTGATCCGCTATTTAACCATTAGGACTCGGATAAAGATGCGTTCTGGGGTGTCGGCGCGGATCGTAAAGGACGCAACGAACTAGGAAAAGCACTCGAGCGATTGCGGGCCAGATTGCGCGATGGGCAGTAACTAATTTCTTTCTTATGCCGTCTTCCTATCACGGAGGTGCTTCGCTGCACCGTTCCTTCCTTGCTGTTTCAACGAGGCCATGTCTGTTTGAACTGCGCGTTATACACGTGTTATTGATCTTATCCCAATGTTTCGATTCCTGGCTCCTTCCATCTGTTTGAGTAAGATCAGATTAGAGATCCTCAAGGCTGGCACGCCTCGACCCTTGAGCTTGATCCTCTAGGGGCACGCGGTATTAAAGCCTCTCGAAGTTGAATCTCGCATCATTTCTTCCTCAGCACAGAACCTGCCTCGATTATCGTTCACCTTCTCCTTTCCTTGCTAAATATCTCGCCCTACCACCAATACGACAGGACTGATGGCTACACGCAACATCCAAGTTCCAGCAGCTGTTCCAACTCAGCTCTGTGACGTACGATCCTTTTCGCTTCCATCTTCCTTCCTTATCAGTCGTAACGCTCCAACATCTTGCAGTATTGCCACCAGAAACCCAAATTCTCAAATCACGCCTACTGCTCAAAGACATGCGCGACTCAAGCTGCCACTCTGTGTAACGTGCGTGCCATCTTTGGCCATCATAAGCCCTTCCTCACTCATATTGGTCCTCGTTATACTTAGCATTGTCACAAGAAGCCAAAATTCCAGAACTTTGAATATTGCGGAAAGAACTGCGCGAGTTTGGCCAATGCTTCTGGTGCTGGACCTAAACCTGCAGTTGGAGTGCAGCGCCCAGGTGCACACCCTGCTGGACAGGGTGTTCCAGGAGCCAGGGGTAATGGTGCGAGGCATCAACCTCAGCAGCAGCTACAGCAATCTGTGTTCGATCCTCTTCAGATTGCCAGTACGTCGCTTTTCTCTTTCAGTTGAGGGTGAAGTGATCAACGCGATTTGCAGAGCTCGTCGTGCAACAGATGCCCCAAGTCCAAGCTTTGTTGAACGCTACCAATACGAACTCTGGAAATGCGTACCAAGCGGTTCCTAATGGACAGGGGCACTATGCACCTCAAGTTGCCGTTGCTCTTGCGTCCAATAACGGAGCGAGTGGGGTCAATCCCGGAATGAACAGTGCCAACAACCCGTTCCTTACCCAAGTCAACCCTGCCCAACAACAAGCTGCATCCGGCGGTAAGTACCTTTACTTTTACCTATCTATGCGGGAATATCGATCGACGGTGCAATGCCTAATCCATGACGCGACTCATTTAGCTCTTCACTTTAATAGTGCTGCCCAACCAGTTGCCGAAGATCTTGAATGTCTTATCCCAGGTTGTGGGAAACCTGTCCACGTCGACGCGCAAGGTTTGAAGTCTAGCGATTACTGCTCGCAGAGGCACCGAGAGTATGTTCAACTTCCTTTGCTGTTGATGCAACGAACATCTTGGACATCTTACTGACCAACGAACCACTTCGTGCGTTAACAGGGAGGCAGTAACCTCAGGCTTGGTGGCGCCATGTATAATGTGCCTGACTAGACCTCAGAGCCATACAGACTATTTTTGCGGTCGGACGTGTAGAGAAGAGTCGTTGAATAAGCATTATGACGCTGCGGATGAAGAGGAGCCCGATGAGGAGGAACGCAATGCGGTGCATCAAGGGCTGGTGCTAGGCCAGGGCAATGGTAATGGTAATGTGGGAATAGTGAATGGGATTGGCGGTGGGATTGGTGGGACTGGCGGCGTTCCAGTCGGACAACTTGGGTTAACTATCAATTAAGCTTCTGAGCAATGTCAGTGCGGTTGTTGGCGTTGTCTCCATTTGGGATGGATCAAGTATATCATTGTACATGTGTGGGGAGACCTTGTTTTGTTTTATTTATGAAATTGAAACCCGTTTTTATTTATAGTTTTTTACGACAAGTTGATATACGATAATGCGATAATGGAATGTATAATCAATCATGTATCATACGGCACAATACAATATCCAAGTATCCTAATTTGAAATTTGAAATTTGAAATTAAATACTAAAAAGTATGTGCAAATTGTAAATCATGTAGTTTAATGTGCTTAGTGTATCATGTGCGATAATATTGGGATCGCCATTATTAGTTGATATGATATAAGAATAGTTCAGTCGAGCTCAAGCTCTGCTTGAGAACTAGAATCCCACCTTGCTGATAACGCGAGCAAACGTGTCTACAAAACAGGAGAAACGTAAATATACCGTAGAGTTGGGGGAGAAGGAAGGAAAAGATACCTTTGAGAGGAGCCGCAGCGGCGCTTGACAAGGAGTGGATGCGGCTTCGACGGCGGCAATGGTGCTTGGCGAAATCACGCTCGTTGGCAAAGTCTTTGTTGCATCGGCTACAAGAGACCGCGTTGCTGGTAGATGAGACGAAAAGGGAACGTCAATTAGGTTAAAATAGGTTCGAGTCGGGACTCAGTGATGGAGAGGCGAGAAGACTCACAAGTTGTGAATGTGGAGATGATGTACCAATGCATTAACGTTGCTCAGGATGTCATTGCATCCGCGCCTTCCGCAACGGATAGGATCCATTGGACCGAGACCTTGGTCAACCATAGTTTGATGCGCCTCTCCGCCCTAGAATAGGTTCAATGAATAGTCAAATGAGAAACAAACTGCGATGCAAATCGATTGGACGCACAGCTTGGCGCATGGAGGCTCCTGTTGGGGACTTCCGACCGTAAGTCTTGGCCTGAGCAGCGTAGCCATTAGGACTGATGTTGTGCGACGGAGAATCCTTGGGGGGAACAGGAGGAGGATGGGTATCAGCGAAGGCTTGACGTCCGAACGCTTGCTGATAATCCAAAGTTGGCCCAGGTTTACGGACGTAGTCAAGCTGATTCAGACGATCGGTGGTCTGTCTGCGGTCACCAGGATAGCCTTGGGGCTGACGATTAAAAGTCGGCCTAGGCTCACGGACATAGTCAAGTTGACGATCAATACTCTCTCTTCGGTCACCAGAATAACCTTGCTGACGATTAGAAATAAGCCTTCTTTGATAGCCACGAGTATATACTTGAGGGCTATCCAAACTCTGGCGGTGCTGATGATCGTTGTGGTCGTAGTTGGGCTGGGGATTAACATATGTGATCGTCTCACTTCGGCTCTGTTCCATGTTTGTCGTAGTGACATCCATCGGTGGAGCGCTAGGACCCCCACCCAAGAGCACATGCGTGTTTGACATCCCAGCACGATAACGCCTAGCGATCTCCTTGGAAGGGGTATTAATAGTGCTTCCAGTGGAGTTACGTTTTGCGTTAGGACGTGATACAAACTCCCAAGTGCTAGACAAATCGTCCCCGTCTTCGCATCCCCCTTTTTGATCGTGCCCGACGACCGTAGAAGGAAAAGTGAGACCCGGAGCAGGAACGAAATGGCCAGGGATGTGGTAGGCCTGCGTAAATTGCGGCACTTGGGATTGCGTAACCTGGACTATAGCTGGCTGAATATACATTCCGTGTCGTTTGGTGTCGTCCCGGATCTGGCTCTGGGCGCGAGGTCTAATCCAAGGTTGTTCGCGAGAGGGTAGGACCGTGGCGTCGGACGTATTGGGGCGCGATCGTATTGAATACATAATAGATAGAAAGAAAGAGACAAAGCAGTCAAGCCAAGTCTGTAGGCCAAATGAAGGACAGAACGGAACTAGGACCTGGGTATCAGCAAGGGGTGAGCTGACCCTTGGTTGATTGAAGAGTCGAGGAGTAAAGCCGAAGTCTATCCCCAGAGGCACACTATTTATGCCGGACAACAAAGAAGCAGCTGTGGCTCCAGTGCATTGTAGCAAGCGGTATTCAGAGTCAGGGTATGGGTGGCACAGATTGGTTTGGAAGAAGAAGGGTTTGCCACCCATCAATGTAGTAGGACAACAATGCCAGATGCAGAGGAACGAGCCGGATTGTAGGTTTCCTTATCCATATGACAATGGAAAATCAGTCAAAGTCCCATATTTACTTGTTCCAGGAAGACAAGAGCAATTCTCCGGAAATCCATGGTCATCGGCCTCATTGAAGACATGTACTCGAGCGAACAATGGTCGACGACTCGACGATGGCGACGAGCCGCGATGCACTGATCCGCAGTCCTTTTTAGGGGCTCGGAGATACGGGCCGTCCGGGAATTGACGGCCGGCTAGCCGTCAACCGTGATTCCAGTTTGGTCTCGACGTCGCCTGGGGTTTCAACGTCGACAACCGCAACGTCAAACTGCTTCAGAACCTGCTCCTTCATTGTTGAAACTGTGGGCTACGATGTTGGGACGCTGCTCTATCAACCTTACCCAGCGTGCGCTGTCTACATCATTGGCTTCAGGCAGCCATATCTCTACACCTCTACGAGCAATTCCAGCAACGCGACCTCGACGACACGTCGCGACTAAACCCAATTATGAAGGGCACATTCCGTTAAGCAGGTTTGAGAACGCTTTGCTTACCGTCGGTGCGGCTTATATGGCAATAACTGACCCTAAAAGAGGAGGTACGAGTATACACATTTGACTGGTCCCGACAGCTCAGCGTCTATCTAGACATGGTCGCTGCATTGGGGGAAACCACGGCCGGACCTACGGTGACGTGGCTCAGAGATAGGATGCTTGCCAGCCCAGAAGGTCGACAGATCCTGAAAGACCGGCCAAGGATAAACTCGTCGACGGTAGACATGAACAAACTTGCTCGACTTCCTGATGGAACCTTTGGAAAGGCCTACGTTACATGGCTAGAACGGTGCGGCGTTACTCCTGATACGCGAGAACCTGTAAGTAATACAGCAATCTGGGGTTCATACTCACCAGACTGTTGACAACCCTTTTCAGGTTCATTACATCGACGATCCTGAATTGGCCTATGTCATGCAACGGTACCGAGAATGCCACGACTTTTACCATTGCATATGTAATATGCCTGTCAACGTCGAATCAGAACTAGTAGTCAAATACTTCGAATTTGCAAATCTAGGCCTTCCCATGACAGGCTTGGCTGCTCTCTTTGGTCCCCTGCGTCTCAACGCAAAAAAACGCAACAAATTGTTTTCGGAAGCTGTCCCATGGGCATTGAAGTGTGGAAGCAGCGCCAGGAGCCTTATCACCGTCTATTGGGAGAAGCGATGGGAAGAGAAGGTTGAAGACATGAAGAAGGAATTTGGAATCTGGGATCCGCCGGAAGCAAGATGGAGCAAGCCACTTAGCGAGGCGAAGGAAGCTGCCGAACGACGCGCAAAACAGCCTCGACAGCAATCGTACTAAAGCGTTTTGTAGTACCAGGGCTGGGTATTGGTAACGTAAATTAAGATCTAATGTTTTGCTTAGATGAAACGATCTCACTGGCTTGAATCGGATCCGGTTTTGCGCGTTTTCGAATCGGAAGAATTTCGTTAGGAATCGGATTTGGTTGACATCCATGATTACGGCCTGGTTTCTGTGGTGTCCTCAGCCTGGGAGCCCAGATAAAGCGTACTCTGAAGCCTCCACAGACTTACCGGCAGAACGTCCAAGTTTGTCCCCACTGGAAAAGCCTCAACAGGTCGAGATGAACCTCTCGAGGGCTGATTCGATCCTTTATCAAGGATCAGGTCTGGGCAACCTTTTGAAAAAGCTCCTAATATCACGGGAACGACAGGGCTGATGTTGGTACATAGTGCCAAAAGTTTTTCAGGAACATGTTCATGGTGAGTAGTACTTCCACGTATCATATCATTTCGGCGTATGGTTGGGAATAATATACCAAAGTTTGCCTAGTCTCGGATTAGAGCATGTCGCCATCCTTACCGCATTCATGACGCAATCAGCGGACTTACAGCGAATACTGCTCTCCATGGCAGTTGAGCTGACTGTCTATATATTGAAGGCAAGTTGAAGGGTCCAGGACGTCCGCGGCAACGTCCGAACGGAACATGGCGATGATGGGACTTCTGCAAATTAGGCGGTGATGGATCACTTCTCATCCTCCGGATAGGGTTCGTCCAGGATCGGCCCCCTTCTCTGAAACAGGCCACGATTTGAAACGGATGGGATACATATGACCCTTTATCCTTCGCAGGCGGACATGAGAGAATAGTGACGCCATAACCTTATTCAGCTTCGGATTGGAAATACCCAAAGGACGTGAAGAACATCTGCAACATTCACTCTGTCGTCTGCTAGTCATCTTCTCTCCGGTGTTCGAAAAGAACCGGGTTTGAACCCATGCTTCCATGTCGTTTTGCACACCTTCCAAGGCCTTCCTTGTGAACGACATCATTGCAGTTTGGTACGCTTCTCGATGGGCGCACCCACTACATTGATGATTGAGGTACTCGCCTCCAGGCAACGAGGAGGTGGCCAAATACGGACACCCTACTATATTTAATATTTGGAAGGCCACGAGGCTTTAGGGTTTGCTTGGATCGCAGATTAAATTTGGATTAAATAAGAAATCACCTCCCCACCAACTGATGGCCATGTCAGGCCATGTCCCCTCGGATTTGTCGCCAGTCTGAGCGCTTGAACTGCATTGCACTGTCCCCATTGGAAAATGTGACGATAACGTACGTAACCGAATCTAATAGTCTAAAAGTAGTGTGGGCATGGCCTCCCGCAGCCATAAACGCGAACTTCTTGATTTGATATTAGTAGAATGACCATCTCCGGAAAAACGGCCATTGACATTCATATTCGCACATATTTTTCTCACTTCATAGCACGTAACGTCATTTCGCATGTGCCCATTTGATCAATTAGCACGGATCCCCCAAAACGAGATCTGCCAGGATGTGCCTGAGTATAAGAAGTCCGCTGCTCATGCATCATGCTCCTATTCTCTTTCATTCTTTTTTATCGTCATGGACGCATCTCTCTTCGGGTGCAAGGACACAGGCGCCAACGTCAAAACAAAAACAAGCAACCACGTACGTCCACCACGTATGACACGACCTCTGGGCGGAAGTTGCTGAACCCCGTTCGGCATAGTATTTCTTTCAATACCTTCGCAACCGCCTATCTAGAGCACATTACTCCCAACTACTTGAAGCTGCTTTTTCCCCGGCAAAATACGCCGTTTTCTCGGCTATCGGATCGTATTTTCTGGTCTGGAGTGGGTTGCCACTCTCCCGGTCCCTCTCTACCAACGCAATTTCGGCGAAGGTTGGCTGTATTGGGGGAACAGTGCTGACCATCCTCTATCTCATCCTCTTGATGACCACAGCCCATGGCCAAAATCGAAGTCGATATGAATCTTCGACATCAATGACCGCCAAGCACTCTATCAAGGTTGTCATGGACGAAATGTTTTACAGCACCCTTGCTTCTGGGCTTGGAGCTGTCGTTTACTTGATGACAAGCTATCCGCCTGTTGACCCGATATCACAAATGGTCTCTGGTGCCCTTGGGCCGCTGTTACTCGTTATAGCCTTCCTAGGGTGCCTTGGTGTTGCCTGGGTCTCATTCAGAGCCCATTCAAAGTTCACGGGGAGGTACACGAGCTATAACTAGGGGGCCTTGCCTCACTCGTTAACGTATCTCTTTTTCCGTGCACTATTGGCTCTACATCTACATCTATGACATCGCTAATTTAGTACGTTACGGTCCATAATCGGGGCAATTACTGCCTTTGCTCTTAGCATAGCCTTTCGCATTTCGCTTTCACTATGTTTTGCTTTTGCTCTGATAGTTTTTACTAAAGTATTCGCTTAATTATGCTGTCTTTAGCCCATGTACATCGCCTCTAGATACACTGTGTAGATTTTTGATCGGGGAAAGTCTCTAATATACTTGTAATATGTATATCACACCCTCATTTCATGTCACATCCCATGTCCGCCGGATCCACCTAAATGCTGAAACGTGTGAATTCTGAAATGTTGTTCGTGAGAGGTAGTCACGGTAGGTCGCCAGGACCTTGGAGTCGGATACCAGTGGTAGCTTGCCATGTCCCTTTCGTATGTGTGTTAGAACAGATACTATGGGGGCTCAACCACTTAACAACGCTCATTAACTTCACGACGATCATTAAATGGTTCTGGAATGCTTCTAAAAGAACTTCGGTGCCACTACTGTCAGGAAATGTCAAACAGTCTCGTCCTGTACGTTACATATTATCCTCCAAGTTCCTGGGTCTCCTTGCAAAGCTGTTGCAGTCGTAAGTTACGATCAGTTACCTTTGGCGTTATGGACGACTATTGGGGATTTGAATAGATACTTTCTTGCGATTCTATCTCATCCGAGTAAGTACATTTCGGAATTTAGGGCGCCAAATTCTCAATTCAATTCTCCATTTGCTTAACTCGAGCGGCTGTAACGGGTTGGAAGGAGAAGCGGTGGTATTCAGATAAAGAACAAGATCCGGGTGTCATTAGACCTGCCAATGGCCAGCTACTACTGAAATTGGACGGTGACTGTGCTCGTTCTTAAGGGATAGTCTAATCAGTCACTCATGTACTCGTACATCATGTGCGAAGATGGTTAGCAGCTACGTATATAGATATCAATAGCCTCCACCAGTGAACTCACCACCTCTTGATATGCGACTCGGAAAGAGGGCTGTTACAAGAGAAGGCCACTGGTATCATCATTATACTATGGTCTATGCCGTTGTTTTGGGTATATAAGTGCTGTAGGTCGTGTTATCTTTGAAGCTCTTTCGAAGGAGCCTTTCTGCTACACAAAGCAACCCGAAAAAGCACATGCTCGTGGCCTGAATGGAAACAATGGTGCACTTGAACCATATGACTCGGAAATTCGACATTCGCGGGCACACCCAAGGTTGGATACTAAAGTATTTCGAACGGGTTCTAACTTTAGCCCTTTTCTCATTTATTACTGAGTTCAGGAGGCTCTCCAGCGCCCGGACCTTCTACATCTGCATTTTCTTCTTGAAACGATAGGCTCGGATAGCCTATCATAGCGTTGTTTGCTGGGTTCCCATTCCAATCTGTAGTGATTGTCGTAAATACCTTATGCATATTCGTTCCCCGCACGCCGCTAGCTGAATGTGATGGTTACTCGCCTTTGGAATAGCATTCAGAGCCTCCATTGAATCGGGGTCTGATATTTCCCAGCCCTTTTACCGTTTCAAGAGCTAGTATGAGCCGTTTCACGGACATGTCATCATTTAAGCCAATTTCATCCATCTGTCTTCCGCGAAAGTCGCCCATTGTTGGCCCTTGAGGATCACTCGGAAGGGGCGATGGATCTGAGCCAGGGGAGGAGTCGTAGTTCGAATCTGATGTCTTCGCTGTGATGGGCAAGGGGGAGCATGCCTGGGATAAGCAACGACTATAGACATAGAGGTCGTATATCTCGGAGTCGCTTTCCGGCTCTCCGTTGCTGTAGTAGTCCTGTGAGCGTCCTGGACTAGCTTGGTTGTCCTTCGAGTGGGGCCACAATATTCACCTTGTAGCTTCGCTTCGGTCATCAATGGACCACGTTGAAGCGCAGTCTATCTCGATTTCAGGGTCCATCGGTGCTATAAATCGCATCTGTAGGTTTTTCCCTTGGAGTATGTTGTGAACGGAATGCCGACATACTAGCAGGGAGGACGTAATTCAGTGACAACTGCCTGAGAGAGATCTCGTTAACAGGTATAACAAGTAGGTTCAAGAGAAAGCCGTGTTTCAAGAAAGCCCCAGAGCGCCAAAGTCATATCGATTATCTATCTGTCACGTAGCTGGCGAGCTTCTTCCCCAATTTTCCAGGTTCATTACGGGGGTTGCCTGAGCGGCCTTGGCGGAGTCAGTGGGAGAGTCGTCCCTTTCAAGCGTTCTAGAACACGCCTGCCGCGCAGCGTAGCACAAGATAGGGATTATACACGCTTTCCAAGCCGCTTTATATGCCTGATAAACGGTAAAACTGAGGCGGTGGCGGTTCGAGTCCAAAGAGTAAAGCCTTGATTCTTGAATACCTAAATTCAGGGATTGTGCAAATAAAGCAAAACATGAGGTGATGGTCAGAACAACGACGAGCACCATTTACCACGATGCTGGCGACTAGCGCCCGACGTGCTGCTCACCGTCTGCTGCCGCCATCTGAGACTGCCAGGAATGTATACTTCTCGCGGCCGGCATCGTTGTACCACGCCAGACATGCCTCGACGACGTCCAATTTCCACCCCATAATTCGGGATTTCGCTGGCGAGTTATCCACCAGACTGCCGAGTTTCCGTGTTGAACCTCGGAAAATCTCCGTTCTACAAGAACCTAAAGAGTTCTTCGAGACGTTACTGGTGTGTAATGCGTTCAGAGAACCGTGCACTGACAATGACACTGGATTAGGATATGATAGGACGCGCTAATTCCAGGATATTTATTTCATCATTATACATTGGAGAAAAGGAAACCAAGCTAGTATGTGCACCTATCTTTCTATGGAAAGTACTTATAAGTCCTAGATATCAGCCCTTGCAGACGCATTGCGTAGCAAACCCCATCTCCAAGTCTATCTGCAGCTCGACCTCAACCGCTCGACGCGTCCGGGCATTTCTTCGACAACAAAAATCCTGCTGCCTTTGATACGCGATTTTCCTGACCGGATACACGTATCTCTTTTTAGAAGTCCGCATTTAAACGGAATCATGGCGAAGCTAGTGCCTCCGCGGTTTAACGAAGGATGGGGAACATGGCATGCCAAAATTTATGGTAGTGACAATGAAATTATGATTAGTGGGTGCGTGTTTCCCTTTTCACTTATATTGTTGCTGTGGAACTACTGCAGAAGGCTGCTCGTTCCCTATTCGGCTGTTGGGTGTACCCTTTTGGTGGTAATGAAGATACAACCTGTGGTCTCCATGACGCCTTTCTTCGTTATCTCTCTGCTGTTGCCCGTGGACTGATAGTCATGCTGCTTCCAATTGCTCAAATTTTAAACCGGCTGTCGGGTGGAATGGTAAAAATTCTACCCACTGAACCGAAACCTAACCGTTTGTCACGGAGAATTGGTGGTTCGGCGAGTGTGCGACTCAAGCACTGTGATCTGAATGGGCTTGCACTGAAGCGTCGTCCGCCGCCTACATCCATGTGCACCGTTCGTCTTCTCTTTCTGAGCTGGGCTCTATGGCACAGAAACGGATACACACCGGCATTGGGGCATTGACCTTTGGTCCCCTTGTCTAGCATTTCCTCCTTCCCCTTCCCCGTATCTGTTCTTCTTACTGACATGTTTTAGGGCAAATTTAAACAAATCATACTTTACTGACCGACAGGATCGATATATTCACTTTAATGAGCAACCAGCCCTGGCCCAGTACTGTTTCGACTTCCTACAAGTCGCATCGACCTTCTCCTTCCGTCTCTCGCATTCATCCTCATCTCCAACTGATGCAAATCCCCACTCTTATATCAAAGAAGATTATGCAGTCTCATGGCCAGAACCTGACCTCCATCCCCATCGGATACATGACAGAGTGCACCAGGCGCTTTCGCAGCTCCAAGATTCTTATATTGCAAAATCAAAAGACGAGTTGCCCTCAGATGACGTCGTCATTTACCCTCTGATTCAAGCCGGACAATTTGGTATCCGAGAAGAGGAGACGGTGTTCGACCTTCTATTCAACCATTTACGCACCATGGCGCCGTCAAGACCTCTGCTGGATTTGACCAGTGGATATTTCAGCCTGTATCAACAATATCAGGAGCTCATTCTCTCCAGTTCGAACGTCGACTGCCGCGTGGTTGCGGCAAGTCCCGAAGTGAGTACAAACCCTCTTTCCCTTGCGGCTTATCCTAAATCGTGCTCTAGGCGAACGGTTTCTATGGGTCTGCAGGATTATCCGGGCGGATCCCCGAAGCTTATACACTCTACGAACAACGATTCATGAAGGCTGTCACACGAGCTAGCCGTCTTTGGGTGAAGGACCCGTCCGATGAGAAGGGACGGGGGATATTGCTCAGCGAATGGGCTAAACCTGGCTGGACGTATCATGCGAAAGGTACGGAGGGACGGAATGACTTCATGTGTAACTTGATTGACCTATGTTACCCAGGTATCTGGCTTTCCCCAGATTCCAACTCGCACCCTATCCTGACACTATTTGGATCAACGAATTTGAACGATCGTTCGGCTCATCTCGATACGGAGCTATCGTTTATGATGATCGTACCCTCAATGCCGACCGCGACACCTGAAAGTCCCTCTCATTTGCATGGAGAATCTTCCTCTTCGTCTCCTTCGGATTCGGCAGGTTCTTTGGAGTTGCGTGCTGCGCTGGCCCAAGAAATCTCGCATATTAGGGAGAACACTGTCGAGTGGAAAGGGGTTCAACGCAAAGTCCGACTGCTCACGAAGCTTCTCGTGCGGCTACTCAAGGGAATGCTGTGATAAGTACCCCACTACCACTATCACGTACTCTGTATATCTAAATATACGATACCGTCGTCTTACTTGAACTGCCCGAGTACATCACTATCACCTGGAGCAAGTGCCAAGAAAAGGATAAAATTAATAATGCCAATCACGTTAGGTTTCGGTTACTGGGACATCTCTGGCGATTAGGAAAATTTCGACTATCCGTCGTCCATCGGAAGGAGGATCCGTGGTTGCTATGGGTTCTGTTACAATTCTACATGCCATGGTATGGTTGTTAATGATTAGAGTTTAGTAATGATATGGCAAGTAATCGACGGACCTTGCTGCAAACGATTTGTGTCTGACAAACTCTTTGTAAGTAGGAGGGCCTTCAGATGTCAAATTATCCGACGTGGCTTTTTGAAGGCCTTCGATGAGGTAATACCCCCCTACTCGCCCGTCCTTTGAGGTTTTGAGCATTGTGTTTACGGTGCGAGGGAAGACAGGAAATGCTCAACGTGTGTGTTGGGGTCGTTGTCCTCACTCTCCAGAAGCTCTTTCCAACGGACTTTCAACAGCCCCTGAGTGGCAGGTCTTGGAAAGGCTTTGGATGCGTTTCTTTGGAACTCGAGGACTTGGTCTCGAACCTGTGCGTATTCGAGGGTGGATCCATTTAGGTGGACTTGAACGTTCCTAGAAAAAGTGGAGTCGATTGCTCTGAGAGCATCGTCGACGGAAGTTGCTTCGAAAATTGTTGTGATATGTTGCTTGGCCCAGTCGGCAAGCGAGAATGGTGCCTTAGTGTGAGGGAGGGAGGGTTTAGTCTGCTCCATGATGCTTATCTACTCCTCTCGTTTGTGGTCCTTTGCCTTTATACCCCCCTCCTCGTGCCTTCTTGGGAAGAGGAAACCGACGGATTCGCAATTCGATTGATAATATACACGGATTTGAGTCATTAGGCTTCTGAAAGTGCGGCTCAGGCTGAATCATCGCCGCCTAATTCGCTTATAATCCAGTTGGAGATTCAGATTCGAAATGGGGTTGGGTTCTGCAACGAAAGGGAATATGCGCATGGCAGTGGGTGGCGAGCGAGAGGCTAATTACTCGTACGAGTATCACGCACCCACCGGTTACCGGTTTGCGAGAAAGCCGCAGACGGAATTCTCCTCAGAAGGAGAATCTGTGAATGTAAGGCCGTACTCGTAACTTCTTATATATTCCGTTTGAATTCCGATAGGTAGAAAAATGATGGAAGTTTTCAAGTTAAAGACGAGGAACTGGAAGTCATCTCGCACCCATTAGTTCTGTGAAGGTAGTAGAGATGAATTGGGCCATTTATTAAGGGCATTTCTGGTAGGAGCGCTTATTGTGTAATAGCCGCCCGCGAGCCCACCGGCCGACCGACCGGATCAATCCCGGCAATCTGGCCGATAATATTACTGTAGGCGGAGTAGCGGTTGCAAAGCACTTTCGTCTCTCCCTTCATCGTCTCTGACACTATGGATCTCAATTTCGATTTCGATCCCATGGACATCATTATAGGAAACGCCGGAGGGGAATTGGAAGTTGAGGATATCCTGGCGCGGCAAGAAGCAGCTCGCGAAGCGCTCGAGGACCAAATGCGCAAAGCTCAGGCCATGCTGGGCGTTTTGGTGAAGAAGCGGGATGAGCAGGTCCAAATGTACAGGGATGTCGTTCAGCGGTCCAACATGCTAGGCGATGAAGTTCTGAATAGCCTTGTCGACGAAAAGGATGCGTTGGATCAGGAGATCGAGGATAGACAGCGGCGGAGTCTGCGGCGTCGGGAAAGCGAGCAGGTACGGGCGAATAGCGGAAACGGGAAGCGAAGGTCTTCCGTGGCGGACATCAACGATGATGAGGACGAGTTGCAGGAACTCATCGCTCGACGTGCGGTTCTAGCTTCCCGCTTAGAGCGTATCAGGAATCCTCCCTTTCGACGGCTTCCACCGGAGATCGTTCAGCAAATCTTCCTCCATTGTGCCTTTACCAGGGGTGGAAAGCGGGACCCAGAATTCTTCGGAGGTGGAACCATATTTCTTAGACCTCACCTCAACAAAGCACCTCTCGTTTTCACCAGGGTGTGCAAAGCATGGCGATCTTTGGCGCTGAGTTTACCGGTTCTATGGTCGAGCGTCTACGTTTTGATCACGGAAGAAGCCGACAATAGCTTCAAGTGTCAACCACCACTTCCGGTCTTGGAGGAATGGATCAAAAGGGCGGGGGTTTGTCCGTTGACCTTTCAGATTTGCGAGTCGAGGCTGGACCACAGTGAATCTTCGGACGATTCATTATCGACTTCCCCAGCTCTGGGCCTTTCGCTGTCCAATGATGGTAACAAAGGAAGTGAGAGGGGGTATCAAGCCGCCATCCAGTTGTTCATTCCTCACTACGCCCGTTGGGAGGCGGCTCGATTCAAGCTACCGATGGACGCCAATCTGGAAGATGTTTTCAAAGGCTTGCCTGAAAACGCCTCGTATCCATTACTTCAGGATCTCCTCATATCCAGAGGTTTTTGGGAGCGCAACGTCCAGCCCGCCAGTGCTGAACGTATATCGTGCATGCTTCGTAATTCGCCGCTCTTACACACTTTCCGATGGGGTTCCAGACAGTTTGCAGCGATAGCGAATGATGTGCCATGGGCGAAGCTCCGAGTCCTGAAGTTGGAATCCATCATGTCGATGGAGAGGTTTCGTTATGTTTTGACCGAGGCTCCTCACCTAGAGTCACTTTCGGTTCATGTTATGCTGGGGTCGCAGAATGGTCCGACTTCCTTCGTGCCCGCGCCTGATCCGGAAAATCCGAATGACCGTAAACTTGAAGACCCACGTCTTCATCTCTCGAACATGCAAGAACTAGCTATCAACTACGAAGGCCCGGGATACGATCTCAAATCCTTCATGAATAACACCACCATGCCTGCCCTTAAATCATTCACCGTCAGTGCTGAAACCTTGGGCATCGCTCCACATGCTTGGCCTCACGAGGAGTTCCTTTCGTTCGTCAATCGGTCACGCTGCCAGATAGAGTTTCTGGCGATGCACAATGTGAAGTGTAAAAACGAAGACGAGATGCTTGCACTTCTCGAGGCTATTTCGAGTTCGGTGTGGCATTTGGGCTTGCATTGCGATAAGAAGTATGGGTTTGTGACGGATAGGGTTCTTAGAGCGTTGGAAGTCCCATATAGTCACGCAAGGTTTGACAACGACGAAGAACAAGACGAGGACGAAAGCGGCGATCCCGTTTCCTCTACACATGTCTCAGAAGGCACCAATACTAGAACGTGGAAGGTTCTATGTCCCAAGCTCGAATACTTGAGCCTTTGGAACTGTCTCTCTTCGACGGACGGTGTGCTGTCGGATATGGTTGCCAGCAGGAGAACAACTCTCCGGCCTCCGGGTGTAGCGAATTTGGGGAGTGTTATTCTTACTTTGGACAATGCGAGCAAGCATAAGACTGATATTGAAGTTTTTGAGATGTTGAATGAGGGTCAGTGGGGGATTACCTACATTACTGTGTAATGTCTTGGTCAGTTAAATCAATACACCAATGCACTTCTATCAGGTCTTGTCCTATCCCAGATGGAGTTGGGAGAAGCGAGCACCCGTGCTCAGGAACCAACTGGTACCATGGTCTTAAAACGCCTGGATCTTGGCAATGTGCCCGCTCATTGTGTGTACTCAAGCTTCCTTGCCCCTCGCCAGCACTGTTCCAAGTTGTTTTGGCCTGCCTGATACAAAAGTCTAATTGTCTTGACGATACGTGGCCCGCTTACCAAAGGCGCGCTCCTCTCTTAGTCAGGCCACCAGCTTTCCATAACATTGGAGCTTTGATAGACTCTTTGGGTCTCGAGTGAGTAAAAAGCTGCGTTTTCCCCGCTGCGGGGACTCGCGTGGCCCAGCCAAATGGAAGTTCCCACGCGGGGGTCGCGTGGGCTTCGTGCGGGCTTCGTGCGTGGTCGCGTGTGCGGGGGGGCAGGACAGCCATAGGGAAGTCTGTCGGGCGTCTGTAGTGGTACATGAGTTAATTATAAGTGTTCTGGGGTATTATATGGGTCAGGACGCACGGCATATGAGAGAGCCATGATAGAATTACGCGCGAGGGTATTGATGGGAATAAAGTGGTATTGATGGGAACGTAGGGCCCGGGTATTGGTGGCCATCCGAGTCGAAATATAGACCAGTAAAAGTCTCATTTCTCGAGATAGCCCTGTTGTTGACCTTACTCAAACTCCTACTCTCAATCCGTTCACGCCCACGCTTGGCCACGCTGATCCACGCTGACATGAGTCGCTTTCCCCCCTGATATAGGCCCCCGCTGAAGCTGATAAAGTTGCTTTTACACGTCCACGCATGCGGACGCACGACCCGCATACAGACGTAGCTTTATATAGGGGCACGCACGTCCCCGCCACGCGCGTCCCGCAGCTTTTATAACCACCTTGGGTCTCCTGCCTCTCCTTGACTTTTCGATGTGCTTTGCTAAATTGATCGTAGTGACATGTGGTGCAAGGAAATCCTTCCTGAATGCTACGTCGCGGGATGGATTGGCAACGCCTGGATTCGCCAATCGTTGTCAAGACGCAACAATTTTGTCACTATTGTATCATTTCTCGAGCAGACCTTTACTTTCTAGCAAAAACGCGAACACCTTTGCCTTTAAAGTTTGATACCCTGCCACTCACGAGTCCGATAAGAATAGACCTTTGTATTAAGCGCCGTCTATTATCCTCGGCGCTATTCGCGTTGCCACGGTACGTGCTGCCACCACTCCTGGACCATGACCAAAAAAGGCTCTTCGAGGCGGTTGCGCTTCGATTGTCTTATGGACTGCGCAAAGAGTGACCACCCTTCGCACCACCCTTCGCGAGTATATAATGCCTCTCATCTCGACAGGTGAACCCCACGCACAATCATGCTCGCTTCGTCCAGCTCCTTCGCCTCGAAAGTACATCAATCAATGTACGTAGCAATGATGACCCCTGCCGGTCCACGAATCAGACCCTCCAAGACAAGTTGGGTCTTTGATAGCGGCTTTTTTTCCGTCTTTGAACAAACGCCAGCTGGTCAAGACGCCAAAAGGCAGGGCTGGGTTCAATTCAGAGCAGCGGTATTTTTTGCGTGGCTTCAGTTACCTTTTCCCATCATGCTGGAATGGGTAAAGATGGCAGATATCGTTCGTCACCGGAAAGCCTGCGGAATTTCTGACGATGTCATGTTTACGAAAGAAGACATGCATCGAATCGTTGAAGGCGGCGACTCGGATTACCGGAAACTGGTTCAGAACATTGAATACTATAGGTTGAGATGGGAGGCGAGTCAGAAAAAATGGGGGGTCTTTGTTGAAGTGGAAGCTTCCTCTAGCTTTGACCCTTCCGAATTCATGAGTGAAATGGTGAGGTGCCTATCCTTCTTTCCCTGCTTACACCTCACTGACATGAATATTCCTCTTTTTCCAGGGATGTTCGCACGACGAGAGTGTAGACGCAATGGCTGATTCTTTTATCTGGACAGAATTAACAAATGAATTGCTTGCCCCAAAATCGGAAAGGTTCAGAGAGCAGGAATATTGGAATTTGGCTTCCATGTCCCTTCTTGAACGCGAGAGATTGGTCGATGAGACGATCTCCTCTGTGATGTCGTCACAACCATGATATTAATCACCAGCAAGATTATGCATGAAGTGTCTCGCGGCTTTCTGTTCCATTTTCTTTGATATTCACTTGAACTAAATCTCTTGTACTACCATTTGCACGCAACAAAATAGAATATATGCACTATCGTCTGGCATCCCTCCTCTTTATGGTATGAATCGTTCTTGGAGCATAATAGAGATTGCTCATCTTGCTCCTTGTGCCCGTGACGAGTCAAAGGTAAACGTGATCACTGAAAGTATAGGGAACTCGTAAGTTTAAGGTGACGAGACAAGGCCCCAAGGAGCTGTTAATGGACATGACGAGTTAAATCAAAGTAGCGAGACAGTCATTGCAGTACTGGGAGAGATAATGCTATTCATAGGGAATTGTTTGTCGCCGCGGGTCCTCAGGTAATTTTGCTATTGTGTCGGGACTTCGTTGTGGGTCCCTGCCATTGGTCATGCACTTTGAAAAACTCAATTTAATGGCATAAATGGCCACATCGTGCTGGCAGAGGTGACGAAGGTCCTGTTTCTTGCCTTTCTAAGTCCTTCATGGCTCATTCCGATTCGGCTTTCCGAGCCCCTAAGTGCTGAAGATTGCCTAAAAGAGCACCTCCACAAGTCAACACCTTGAGAACCTAACACGCACAAATTCACAAAGCCTGTTCTGTTATGGATAATACTTTTTCCTCATATCCGATTACTCAAGACATTCCATTTCCGTAGGACTCATATCTTTACTCCAACTAGCACATATTTCTGAATCCTTACTTATTGGTGATCTGCATTGCTCGATACCCAGTATCTNNTAGTTCTGTAGTAGGTAGTCCTCAGCCAGTTATTGAGATACTTTCCTCCAAACCTCTCTACTCTTAGCTATAAGGCTTATCTTAGGATAGCCTTTGAGAGAACTGCTCAAATGAACCAGAACTTGATCCAGAATGATTGACTGTTCCAACTGTTATCCTCAGTTGGTCGAAGTCATAGCATGTTCTGCTTGTCGGTTTGTCTCCAATTACCAACTTTGAGGTCAAATATTGCTCAGATTGTCTCTTACTGAACGCTTTTGTAATTCAATTGGGTCCCTTCAGCGGTTCGATGTTCTTAATTCAAAGCCTAGGGTTCTCTAGTACTAGCAAACACTGCTGTCAGCTGCGCATCTATAACTGACAACTGTGTCTGCGTTATTTCCAAGTTCTTAGGGGGTTCTCAGCTGGTTCTCAGCTTAATTACGTCTCCTCGAAAATTTCTTATTCCCCGCTGCTCCTGATATGCTAGTTGTAGTCCTGGACCACTAGCACCCAACTGTAGACGATCGGATCTGCAGGCCCGGCCACATCCTGTGCGCTCTAAATCTAGGACACGCCAACACCATATGCACTTTCACCTCCTTTCTGGAAACCGAACATTGATGGGGTCCTAGCTGGACTCCTTCCTGCAGGTCGACACAGCGAGGACTGAATGTCTCCCGGATTGTTCTGGAAACATCGACGACTTACCCTATGAACCGGGCTTTACGCATGCGACGCCACCCATTGTAGTCGGGGAGTCTCTATTGTTCCTTGAAGTAACTAGTTGGGGCAACTGCCCCGTCAGTTTGGTAATGGCGCTTGCGTGTTTGAAGGCTACTTCGCTGAAGCTCTCTCTAATTGTCCCCTCCACGGAACCAATAGATGTCAAAACTTAACAATCTACTCGGGCTACGCAAGCATTCTCTCTCTTCGGGTCAGCCTAGAGTCCTTGCATGGCGGAAGAAGCTGTTTTCGATGCACTGAATGCCTAGGAACATCAACACGAGCCTTCTCATAGTATGCACTTTCTCCTCTATCTGGGGCTTTGACCATCACCTGGAGGTTCACACCAGATTTTGCGTGGTCAGGGTAAGATCTCAAACCATGGTTCTTGACCCGCTTTCCCTGTCCGAAAAAAGGAAACATACGATAGCAAGGCCTTCAAAAAATTTTCAAACATCTCTCCCGTAATTAATACAACATGGAATGACCCGAGTGCTCCGATAACCTCACGAGTCGTGGAGTGAAGAAGAACATCCTTCGGGTAGATCATTTGTTGTATTAAACACTTACCGCTGTCACTGATCCACTCGGTACCATCGCGCCCAGCCTCCCACCTAACTTTTGCCTTTGACAGCCCAATCATCTGGCTCAGCACTTTTGAGCATCAATTCTGTTGCCTCAGCTTCTTGAAGGATCGCGAGATCATTGATCTCTTTCGCTTTTCTTTATCACGAACCGCATGTCCCATTCATATTACTTAGGCATTTCAGCAGTCAGATTGAACTGCACATGAAGCTAATATCTCATGGATACGTGCAGCACCATCCTGCAATTTTTCGCGGTGCGAACTATAAATAAAATTCTCGGCATATTGATGAATTGCCGGATCGCGGCCAAAATTTCCGCAGATTCCGATTGGAGTCCGAAATTGCAGGGGCACTTGAGTCAGCTCGAGTATTGAGTCAGTCTTTCACTTCCATCTAAATCGTTCGACCTTATCTCAAGAAATGGCCTCTACGCAAGAGAACAGCACTAACCAGGTATGCCAAAGCTGTTTCGAGCGAAGAGAACATTGCTGAGCTTGAATACATTAACATTTCATGCAATAATGCTCCACCTCAGGTACGCTCTATCAATAGAAATCCAATTAACCCGTCAGGACCTCTAATACCTAATGGGAAATAGAGTGTCAATCGTCTACCTGACTCTTATTACGACGATTTTCTATCAGTCGTTGCTAAAGAGCGCAAACCGAGCCCCAGTTAGTGGTCGATATATCACGAGGCCCCTGTTCGGCTCGTTGAGCAAGTTCTCATCTGAATGGCATTTTCTGTTGACAGTTCGTGGGCTCTTCCCCCTCGAGAATACGCCGGGTTTGATTTCGCTCCTTGCTGGCAAACCAAACGCGGATACATTCCCATTCTCGTCTCTGAGCTTCAAAGCGCGTTCTCCAACCGATTCTGCCGAGATCGATCTTACTTTGGATGATACCGATCTCAAGGAAGGGCTCCAGTATGGAGCGACTGCTGGAATGAAGAAACTTGTCGATTGGTTGGCCAAGTTGCAGGAGATTCATCATGGAAGGACCCGCGGCGAAGGGTGGAGGATATCTGTAGGATCCGGGTCGCAAGACCTTATCTACAAGGTGGGAATGAACATGGTTCTATGGCCCGTAAATTTAGCACTGACAGTGACAATCAATGAGTAGGCCGTCCAAGCTATGGTAGACCCAGGCGATTCCATCCTTGTCGAGTCACCTGTCTATGCGTGCGTGCGACTTGATAACGCGATCCCATTCGAGGGGTTCGTAGATGCTCTGTGTGGTGCTAATCTGCACACAGGGGTGTGATACCGATGTTTTCAAGTCTCCATTGCGAGCAAGTCGGTGAGAGGTTCTTTCAACTCATATGGGCAGAGTGGAATCCACTAACCATGGCCGGTTTTACACACAAAAACATGACAAAAATAGAGGTCGAGACTGACTCGGAAGGCATTCGATCAAGTTTTCTTCGCTCGATTCTAGAAAACTGGGCTTCTGGGAAACCGAAGCCGAAGATACTGTATACAGTACCTGTAAGCTTTGGTTTTTCTCACTATGCTGTTATTGAGGAACGCCACGATGGCTGAGCTGATCAAAACCTTTTATCCCCTCTCTTCGACCTCTTCGGATATACTTTGATGATGTGGTCGTTTTTTCCCTCAGTACGGATGCAATCCCACAGGTATGACTGCGACGCTGGAGCGACGCAAAGAGGTTCTCCAGCTTGCCAGAGAACACAATTTCATCATTCTGGAAGGTGTGTAATTTGTCCCTCATCTCTATCGCCAGCCCCTCTTCTTTTTATAGCTCTTCCCCACCAGGGGATAGATGGAGAATGGACAACATGAGGCAGTGAGAATACACCATCTCATCACTCCTCTCTGTTGTCACTTTGGCACTTTCTGATTGACAATTGGGCTGACATACACAGTTCTTCTCGACTTCCTTTATTCTTATTCCTTCCTTCTTCGAGCACTGGCGGGCTGACGTTATTCCCTTTGTTGTTGTGATTTGATTAGATGACCCTTACTATTATCTGTACTACGGAAAGGCCCCACGATACCCCTCGTACTTCTTTTTGGAACGGGAAGAAGCTCAGGTCGGGCGGGTGCTGCGCTTTGACAGTTTGTCCAAAATTCTTTCGGCCGGTGTGCGCATTGGGTTTGCGTCTGGTCCGGAGAAGCTTTTGGACGCTATCGACAGTCATGTAAGTGCTCTGTTGGCTCGTTTATGGTTACGGATTTGTTATCCCCTAAAGCATTCCTGGTGTTCGCATCCCTGGGCTCATTTATTTATTGGAACTTTCGGGGACGACTACTTGTTCCTATCTATTATATTAACTAGACCCATTTAATTTTCCCCTATCGTATTCATCCCCTTTTCAATTGTTTTTCCACCGCTTCTTTTACTTGTAATCTTTCTTGCTCCCTCGGACACATTGACTGTCTAATTCTCCTTCTTTGTCGGACCTTATATGCAACGACAATTGGTGACGACTATTGATTCTTGATGATGCTAACTACAAAATCATAGACCGCGACCTCGAACCTGCAAACGTCGTCGTTGACCCAAGCGATTATCTACACGCTTCTTGACGCTTGGGGACACGACGGGTTTAATGCACATACCGAGCGAGTAGCGCAGTTCTACCGCGAGAAGAGGGATGTTTTCGAACGGGCTATGAAAAAGTATCTTACTGGACTTGCCGAATGGAGTTCACCTGAGGCAGGCATGTTTTTCTGGTCAGTATCAATTGCGTTTGTTGTATCTATATATGTGATTTCGGATGGTTGGAAACTTTGTCTTTTGCTACGTTGAATGTTCCCTCCCTTTTGGGTGGGAGATTTTGGCATCTGAGATATGACCTTCGGGGTAGCGTTGCCTTCCAGCCGTTGCTTTCTCTGTTTATTGACGACCGTTCTCACCATGGGGGTATCCCTTCCTTTGTTTACAGGTTCAAGTTAAACTTGCAGAAGGAAGGTTCGGCTGTGGAAAAGGAAGAGGACTCCGAAGCGGTCATCAAGACTACCGCGTTTAACCGCGGTGTGCTGGCACTGCCAGGCACTGTCTTCTTGCCCAATGGGCGCAAGACAGCCTACGTCCGAGCTGCCTTCAGTCTTGCCGGCGAGGAAGATGTCGACAAAGCTATCCAGCGGCTCCAACAAGCTGTCCTTGACGCTCGAGGCCAGGCATGAAGGGAGTGTGTTGCTAGTGCATTGTGTAGGATTTAAGGTTAGATCTAGGGGGCGGTATCCTTTGATAGCGTACAAAGGTATGTTTCCCGTAACTATGTCGTTTAATGTGCTGTCATCCGAGTTTTCTCATGATTTGGGGTCTTCAATACGTTTAGGAGCTTACCAGATTGCAGAATTGACGTGTTTTGTGTATGCTTATGGAAGGAGAGGGTCCGTACCCTGGAATTTGAATCCCTACCTTCCAAATTCCGGTTTGATTTGATGGGCTAACTTCCTGCCGGGCGCGCTGCGGGGCATTCTCATTCATGATTCATGAAGCGATCTTCTCGAGGGGTTATATGACTAACCTAACGCAGATGGGTTGACATTAAGTAGGTCGTTGGTGGCAACCGGAAAGGACTTGCCTTGAATGTGGGTTAAAATAGACACTGGAAACGAGGGTACTCTTGGCTTCGCTCCCTCGTTTACAGATTACGAACCACCGCGAGTCTCTGCCCGAAGAAGGGGGCTAGTTGTATAATTCATTTGGTCTATCGGTTAGGGTCCTAGTGATCGAGCCGTTTGCTCGTTTCATGTGGACACACGACCGCCTTGAATAACACGACTGGGGGTCAGGAGGACGTTCGGTAATTAGTTTGAAGATTGGGCGCTTTGTCTGGTATGCTTTGACCTGTAGTTAGCACCCCGCTTTTTTGTCGCCGGATTTGTGGGTTGATGGACGTGTTCGCAGGAGGTGTTCGACTTTCATGTTACTGGCATTGCCTGACAGGAGACAAGTGACAGATTGGTTCGGGTGTCTGGAGACGATTACATGTTTACAGGGAGTTTGCTGTAATTAGATTCTTCGGCCCCTTCTGACAGCAGCTAGTTACTCGTCCAATACTTACCGTGTGTGTACCGTGTCAGAGATACCGTCGGCTTAACATGTGCGCAGCGGTGCGCGGTTGACTAATTATAACTTAGGATTACGGAATTGCTCTAGAAGGAGAAAATGAACGGTTGGACATTTAAACAATGGGTAAGCTGAGCTGGGGAGATATCTACTTTTGCTGTTAGATACCGTAGGCCGGTGTGGGCGACCATCGGGCGGTTCAATGGAAGCATTTGTATTTGGAAGTCTAAAAGGCCATGGGTTTATTCATACATAAACTCCCTTATTCCCACCGTAGGCTTAGCTACAGTTAGCTACGTACGCGTCGATCATCATTATGAGAGGCAGAAGTTACCGTCGGAGGTAAACACTAATAGCGTGGCCGCGAGGGCCGAGGCAGCGTTTACTAAACAGCAATGTAAAAAACTACGCGCTAATTTAGGTAGGCAAGCAGAGAGAGGCGACATTTTTAGTTGCAAATAATGGGCCTTTCATGTTGGGTCTAGAGGCGCGTTGTAGCCGTTTCGAAATTCCAAAAGGCGCGATCTTCGTACGGCCAAATTGTTATGTTTTTTTATTTTATTTAGTCAGCAAGGTTCTTTGAAGTGGATCATGTGAATAGGTTATCAAGTATCTGACTCATCTCCACGATTAATCTTCTCCCTTAAACCGCTATCAAGATATCGAAGGTTTGTCGATTACCAGTACGACTCTGCAGAACCTGAACGGTGCGTTAAGGGTCTCGCCGTGTACATTTTGTGATATTAACTTGGGCGGTAGGGTCTAATCGACTTATCAAACAACGTAAAGGCGAAATCAGTGATGAAATTACCCATAGAAAACTAATGCGCTTTTCCCGGTTTAGACTTGAAAGATGACCTCTGTCCTTGACTTTGCTCCCGTCAATTACTGCCGCCAGGTAGAATGCCAGAAATGTGGGAAGAAGACGTGGCCGGTGCGTGTTGGTTTTTACTTCTCCCTGGGGCCTGAAGGCCTGGATCAATACCGCCAAGTTCGTCTTCGCGACGGTGCATTACATGTTGCCGTCTTCTGCCCTCCCAATGATCGGAGCGGGTTACCCAGACTGTACGCCATCGGGTGGCCAGCGATATGTTTCTCCATTTCTCCGAGATAGGTTTATCTCTGACTGGTGTTTTTATTACAGGGCTGTGGTCGACACATCGAAGAGGTAAACAAGGCAGCCCTATTTAGCGTATTACATTTATATTGACTGATTTAGGCCCTGAAGGACGTGGCAGAAGAAGATCGATGCCAGTGCTCGGAGGCAGCAGAGAACAAGTAGATATGTAATATTTAATTCTGAAATTGCCCCGGGAGATTGCGATTCGGGGGTGGCAGGGGTACTGAGTAATTACCGGATTTGGCAGGCGTCTCATGATCTTCAAAAGTCGTAGCAACTCTTCGTATAATTCCCAATTCTCATTCAATGAAGTAGTCCCTGTATGCCTCCCCATCGCCCCCCAGATTCAAACGACGGCGACGACGACGCACGGACCATTTTCGATCCCCCCGCCGTCACCGTCACCGACCATCTCACAATGTCCCTCGTCAAGCAGGATGAGTTCCATTCGAGCCCCATGCTCAACAACTATCTCAGACACAGCCGTGTCGGTGGGGGCCAGCACGGCGAGGTCTATCTGTGCTACAAGGTCGACACCAAGTTCCCCCAGGGCCATCCAAGCCGTCGTATGGCGGTCGTACGTCCTCTCGGGCACTCACTTCTTGCTCTCGTAGCTCACAGCCAGCTATAGGCGATGAAGATGGTCAAGCGCAACAACCCCAAGGCTGAGCGGTACAAGAAGCTCATGGAACAGTCAAAACGGCTCCCGCCACGCTCCCAGGACCGCGTTCCTCTCGTAGACAGGCTCAACACGACCGAGCAGAAGATTCGGAAAGAGATTGCTATTATGAAGAAGCTGCGGCACCCGCATGTTGTACGACTGTACGAGGTTATAGACGACCGGTTGAAGGATAAGATCTACATGGGTATGTTCTCATTATTGGCTTTCGCGACCGTATTGCTTGCCCCTGGCCATTGTTCGCACAGCTAATTGCTTCTCACAGCTATGGAATATCTCGGCGGGGGAGAAGTCAAGTGGAGGAACAACAACAACGAGCCCGTGTTGACCGTGGCACAGACCAGACGAATCATTCGCGATGCAGTGCTAGGCCTTGAGTATCGTGCGTCTCCTGGCCAACTCTCCTAGGTCGTCTATTAACATCTGGATCGCCTATAGTGCATCACCAGGGCATAATCCACCGCGACATTAAGCCCGCCAATCTCCTTTGGACAGAGGACCGAAGTCAAGTCAAGATCGGAGATTTCGGCGTCTCTCATTTCTCGTATGCTCAACGCCTTGCCGCAGCAGGCAAGGAAGCTGCAGACGAACAGGAAGACCAGATCCTATTAGACGACTCAGATCTTTCAAAACGCGCCGGAACACCTTCTTTCCTAGCCCCTGAAGTGATCTGGGAGTTCCACGCCCTATCACTATCACCCGTCAACTCTATATCATCCCTTCCCGCTGCCGCGAGCTCGGGAACCGCTCAAAGCAGCCTGTATTCACAGCCTCGGCCACCAATTACCAAATCCATCGACATATGGGCGCTTGGAGTCACACTTTACTGTCTTCTCTTCGGCAAAGTCCCTTTCACAACCCTTGGAAGTGAATTCGAACTCTACCGTGTCATTCTCAACTGTGATTGGGGAGTTGATGATACGGCGGGTGCCGATCAGGTTCCTACAGGGGGACGCCAACCCAACTTGAGCGCTCCTGGAGGTCCAGCCATCCACCTTCTTGATCGTTTCCTCCAAAAGGACTACCGTTCCCGCATCACACTTGACGAAGTCAAGGTCCGTATTCAAAGTTTTACCATCCACCCCATAAGCGATAAATTCTCAAATGTAGCTTTTGATTGGTGATGTACAGTCCGATCGTTGGATCCTAGAAGACCTGCCAGACCCAGAAAGGTGGCTTAGAGCCACGTCTGCCGCGCCCAAAATCAATGTGACCGCCGACGAAACTTCCGATGCCATGTCGCTTGTGCACTTCAAATGGAACTGGGGTGCGCGTGTGACGCAGCGTATCACCAGCTTCTTTTCGAAGCCCCGCTCGGAGAGGCCTTCGCGTGTTCCTGAGTCAGTCGATGAAGCTCAGGAGCCTCCCGGCGCGATTGTGTCTGATCCTCGTATGAGGCTGCCACGCACACCCCGGCCTCGGACGCTCTCGAGACCCGGCAGGGGTGGCGTACATCACGTTGCCTCGAGTCCTGGGCTCTTCCCGCCTCGGAGCGATATGAAGAAGGAGAAGGGGAAGAAGAAAGACGAGCCGAGGAGCCATACCCATCTCCCGTCTTTGCAGGACTCGGCGGTGGGCAGGCGGCAGCGGTCAGCCAACTTTTCGGTTATGGAAAGTGGGCCTTCGTCGACAGTGTCTAGTCCCACTGCCGACCGGCCACTGGCGCAGAGCCTGAAGACATGGTTCGCCCGTTTCAACCAACGATTTTCGGGCACCAAGTCGTCGCAACAAGTCCACCTTATTAGCCGACATCATTCAGCGCTTTCGCATGGACACGGACACGTGCATGCACCCAGACGAGGAGGATCTGCAAGCCGACTCACTCGAGCCGATCCTAATACACGGAGGAGTGAAGAAGCTCTGCGGTTCTACAAGGCACGGCAGTTCAGCGACAGTGGGCTGCTTACTGCTGCTCGCCGTGCGTCGAGTTGGGGTCAGGGTGACGAACCCTTGGAATTTGCGGAAGTAATGAGCATTACTTCTACCGAGCTCCAGCTGGACGACCAGGACTTTGTCATTGGTGCGGGAGGCATAGAGCTGCGGGGGACCAGTGGGATTGAGCCGCGGCATTATACGCCCCGGCCGCGTCCCGCTACAAGTTACATACCCCCGCGGCCAGGCGATGAGGACTATGAGGGCGAAGACACGGAGAGACTGCTTCTGTCGAACCACCGCCATGATTTCGCACAGGATATAGAGGAGTTGCACGGGACACCATTTGATGATTCGTCGTCCATTGTCAGTGGGTATGGAGAGGGACCCGAGACGCGGTGGGTGAACACCATTGGGGACGACGATGACGAGTTTTTCGCTGAAGAGGACCATGAATATGAACATGAACAGCATCGACAGCAGCAGCCGTCGAGGCAGAGTAAAGGGAAGGATCGGGTTGTTGGTGATGGGGATCAAGACCAGGGATTGGAAGGGTATCTGTACAGTTCGGACGAGGATGAAGAGGAGAGAGGGGTGATGTTTTCACCTCGGAAGCGACCTCTTTTGGATGAAGAGGAAGATGCGGGTTCTGGTAGTCCGCCGTGAACGTGAACTTGTCAAGTTCTTTGCTTCCGTTCTCGCTTCGACCTCGTTCGTTTCGTCCGTGTCTTTCTATTTCACTTGTTGTACGACGGTCCGAACTTGGACCGTTCGTCTGGGGTCTCGTCTGGCGTCACCCTTGCACTTACTTCACATAGTTGTATTTATATGGAGGGCTCCGCACCTTCCAATGACTTCCTTCTTTCATTTCACCTTCTACACTCTGGATCGGACGCTTTTTTCACACACATACTCTATGCAACCTTCCACCTTCCATTTCAACCATCATCTGGAATCATTGCCCCTTTTCCTTTTCTGTGTTTCTGTTCTTAGCATCCACATTTTTCTCCCAACATGCATTAATCGACATTATACCTATGTACACACCGACATCGAACCCCCACACTGCACAGACCAAGCCCTCTACCCATACTCAAGATTCGTATTCATCATCGCTTATCCCGGATCCCTCTGGAATGCTTTCCATATAACTTATTCTTTACCTTGTTCCATGGCTCGGATTTGCCGTTCTACCTTTTCTGCCTTTACTTTTGTGATTCGGATAGACAGAACTGGTCACTGGACAGCATGTTAAGCTGATGTTTTGGATACCGTTTCTTTCTTTTCGACCCTACGCCCTTCTTACTTTTTTCTATGACCCCTTTTCTTTTTCATTTCTCATCGCACTGGAATTCCATGCATCGACTCGCCCGGCCCCTTTTTTTCCTTTGTAGACTTTTTTTGTCCTTTGCACACCTACTCCAATCCATGTTGTAGTCCTACTCCTCTAGATACATGATACGTACCTATGATATGCATGTCTATTATGCTCTGGGATGGCAAAACGGAACAGATGCCAACCGGACAGGATCGAATATATTCTCTACACTCGGTCTCTAACGGGTCGACTACCCACTGTTAGCAGGAAGTCTCAGGGGAATATCCATCCGTCAATATTCAATCTGTGATTGTACATAGTATACACCGGCATATATATTAGCTATAGCACAACAAGAGCATTAATTATGCATCGATAGTGATACTGATGATGATTATGTCGAGAATGAGAGAGATGCGATTGGAAAAAGAGGAAATGATGTAGAGTAGAGAGTCGACTGCCAGTAGCTTCACCCCAACCTCTGATGACGATAAGGGGTTATAGATCAATAGACAGGCGAGTTGAAATAAAGAGATAATAACAGTTATGAAAAGATGGCAAGAGCGAGATGCAAGAGAGAAGAAAGAAAAAGGGGCATAGAATATATAGATACCGTACGCATGTTGCAAAATGATGTATACAGTGACATTGGTGCTGGATCGATCCTTGGAAAATGTAGCGTAACGTGGCGGTAACCAGGTAATCGTTTGTAGTCGGTGCCGCACATTATTGAGATTGAGTAGTCGGTAGTGATAAATGCGTAGTCTTGATGATGAGGGAGGGAGGGTCGTTACTGATTATGCGGGGGTATAGAGGTATCGAAGTCCAGTGTTGTACGTGATGATGTCGAGGAGAGTAGAGGCTGATAAAGGGGAAATCAATCATAAAAAGCATAGAAAGGGAAAAAGGGATGGGCATAGATGGGGCATAGACGGCATAGACGAAGATGCAGAAAATTGAGTGAGGGTGTTGCAAACCGAGCGTTGATCTTCCAAGAGAATAACCAACGAAACCAATAGCCAATACAAGAGAAGGAAAAGACACATCAGTACCTTCTTATGTTGGCCACCCCCTCGCCATCCTCGCAGCACCGCCACCCACACGCCCCAAGAAGCTCCAAACGGCAGCAGTCCCGTCAGTCGAGAACCCCTCCCCGGTAGCCTGCATGGTATTAAAGCTGCTCCACGCCGCCCTATCATAGTACGTCGCGCCCCCAGGCACAGAATAATGCGGAGCAACATACGGCGTCAGCGCCAAAACCACCAACGCCCCTGCCCCCGCAACAATCGCAGCCTGGGTCGCCAACGTCGTCGCCAGCTGGAACGGCGCAGACTTGCCCAACCCTTGCGAGCTCGAATCGCCAAAGACGTAGGTATTGTAGATGTTGTAAAACCTGCTCCGCCGCTTGCCTTTGCCGTTCGCTGTTGCATCCTGGCCGGTGCGGTCGTTAGCGGAAGAGGAAGGGGTGACCTTGGAATTGGCGATGATCTTGTCGATGACGAGACAATCCACACCCAACTCTTCCTTGATCCCTTTCCATTCCTCGACCAATTCCTCGCTGACTTCTCCACCTTCCACACCTCCGTCAGCAGGAACAGGGATCTTCGCACCCGCATGCCACTTCTTGAGCACGTCAGAAACGACGGCCCAGCTGTGGTCGTGGTCGCCATATGCAGGTGGCTGATCGACCAAACCAGGAGAACCTTCCACGTCAAGGCCTAAGGTCTTGTGCGGTAGTTGCTTAGGTGTAGGGGGAACAACAGTAGACGACGAGGATGCAAGACTGTCGAGCTGGTGCGAGGACGGTGAAGGGGATCGTGACACTTCGTCTTGCTGTTGTTCCTCTTCGACGATGTCGGTTTGGATCTCCATTTCCATAGTCACTTTCACAGGTTCTTCAGGTTTCTCCTCAACTTCAGTCTGAATACCCAATTCCAACGCGGGCGAGACATCGGTTTGGGTGCTGAGCGACGCTGTGATAATCTTTGGTTCCGGATCCGTCTGAGTCGTCCGACTGAGAGAGAAATAAGTTGGATCGTATTGGGTGCCTGTGTCGGAATACTCTTTCACTTCTTCGAATTCCAGGCGTTGGAAGGGCTGATTCGCAGCAGCACGACTGGCCACTTTCTACAAGAGTTCAATGCATAACGTTAGTTCAAATGCTCGCCATCGGCATAAAAGAAAATAGAATACGCACCCTCTTCCTCCTAATGATCGTCTCGACGACGTCATCATCGTCACCAGTAGACGTCGTTTTTTCGCTCACAATATCCTCCGCAAGGTCACCTTGTTCCAAAAGGTCCTCTGTAACTTCTTCCTCTTCTTCCTCTTCCGCAGCCATGTCCCACTCCATCTTCCCAGCCAACTCAGCTCCCAAACTCTTGCTCAAGGTATTACGCGCACTGCCAGTCCCTCTCGGTCCTCCTTGCACAGTAGTAGTGGCCATCGTGTTCCTCAATTCATCCATATCATACCGCATCCTGTCAATGGTCTCTTTGAGGAGAAGATTCTCTTGCTTCTGCTCTTCGAGTTGAGCATAGGCATTTTGAGCATTCTCAAGTTCGAATTCGAACTGGGTGATACGTTCCTCTTGTAAAAGCCGCGTTGCTTCGTTCTTTTCTCGATCGATTTCGTGCAGGGACACAGCTTCCTTGAGGACACGAATCTTCTCTTCTCGTTCGCGTAGGTCTTGGCGGTATTTCTCAGAGTGGGCTATGTTGCCGAAATGATCAGCTTTGGGTCAAGAGGAGAGAAGGAACAAGAACTTACCACATTGCTCTTGGTATTGCTTTTGCAAACTGGCATATGTGGACCGGGCATGCTCAAGCTGTTTGGTGATCTTCACGACTTCTACTTCTAGAGCAGTAATTTGCGATTGGTTTTGTCGCTAATAGAATAAGAACGGATTAACAAAAAAAAGTTAGGCGAGCAGAGGATCAACGTACCTCCTTCGATCTCAACTCTTTCTCTTCCCTTTTAGTCGCACTAAGTTCATTCCTAACTTGTTCCAGGGCAGCCTCTAACTCTGCATATTCGGCTTCGTGTTCTGCGACTTTCCTGTGAAGCATTTCCTCCGCGTCGTTCCGTTTCTTTTGGAGTTCGGCATTCTGCTTCTGTAAAGCCTCCAACCGTTCGTAGTCCGCCAGTGACGCGTTGGATGCTCTGATATCACGCTCAGTCACCAAATCCAGCACAGACTCTTCTTCATCAGAATCGGAGTCATCGTTCGCAGGACGAGGTAGTGGGATCGAATTCAGGCTGCCTCGGAATGCTTCTTCAGGGGGGATGCTTCGTCTGCGAGAGTTGCGGAAAGGCCCGTTCATATCCTCTGATGAAGAGTATCCATGATCATCCGAGCCAAAGTGTAGAGAACCGAAGCCCTGGGAGCTGAAACCCTGGCGGGATGCAGGGCGAGAGTGGGGACCAGGCGAGCTGACTGGAGAAAAACTACTGAGATCCATCGAGGAAGATACCGGCGAGGTTGGATTGGAAGGTCCACGACTTGTACGGCCTTGTCGGCTCGTGCTTCGTCTGAAGGCGGCTGGAGCAACACCGTACTTTTATGCACAGAATTAGATAAATGATAAATTATAATCAAATCAGATCGTAAGATACGCACCTCGTTGTCACTTCGATTTCCAGCGTCACTCTTCCGTCGAGCAGCGGGTGCTGGGCGTTTTGTGGCCCAAGCAGATGGTGCGTTGAGTGGCGTCGACCGTTGCCGTCGTTCGGTGTCGAATACTGATTTGGAGGAAGTTGGCGTTTGCGGGGGCCCGCGCGATGGTGGTCGGCTGTATGATCCTTCGCTGCTCGTACTCGGTGACCGTCGATGGTTGATCGTCATATCCAAGTCGTCCAGCTGCAAGTCCTGGTCCTGGGGTTCGTATGGCGAGTCGGAGTCATCGTCGTACCCTCGCTGGTCACTCTGTGCCGGCAGTTGAAATTCGTCTTTCTCCGGCGTGACTGGCGGGCTGGTCTGGGTCCTCTGCGCCAGAAAACCTAGAAGAAGGTTTGGAGTCACACCCAGATCAGGATGACTGGCAAGGAGCTTGTTGAACATCTCCAGCTCGGTTTCCGATAGCAAGGGCGACCCATCGGTTGTAAATTTGTCGAAACAGTCTAGCAGGGCGTCCGCAGGCAGCGTTGGCTCGCCCTGGTCGTTCATAAAGCACTTGTCGTGGGCATGAAAAACGCTGATGACCCTGTCCTCGAGGTCTGCCATAGATTGTCGGTTACGTCCATAGTTGTTGTGCGTCTAAAGACCCTGGTCAATGCCCCTGAATTCACTACGAACAATGAGAACTCACCATATTGCAAATGGGCGTGATAAAGGGTCAAAAATGAAAGGAAAGTCTATGACATTGGCCTTTTATTGAGTACAAAGCGTCAAAGCACAATTTGAATCAAAGCACAATGCCACCTTGCTTCCCCAAATCCCTCTGTTTGGTTCATTGTTTGCTACGCGAACATCCCGGCACGTGAGCAGCACAAGGTCGCGTCGCCGCGTGGCCTCGCGATTTCCCATGATCCGGTTGATCCGGCCCCAACACTCAGTGGATCCTCTTGGATCTTGAGTAGCAAATGGAAGGCGGAAAACATCATCTATGTCGACATACTGGCACCCTGTAAGACCTTCTATGACTCTGACCGCAACTGTCTGGCAGATCATTTATGCTATGGATGACGAACCCTCCCTTGCACTCCACCCTCAGACACTTCTGGAACATCTCGGTTACTTAGTCAAAGCTATATAGACCATGGTTTGTCCGAATATAGGACCCCCCAAGTTCCAAAGCTTCCTTTCCCCGGCTTTGACTTTAGACCTCCTTGGGCTCGCTGCTTGTGACCTGCCATGTTCAGCCGTTCTCACCTTGCTTTGGCATTAGGCGCCCTCTATGTCGCCGCTGCGCCTTCCTTCCTTCCCCGCAGCAAAAATGGCGGTAATCTAACAGACAATTTGCCTCCCCCACCAGCCCCTCCCCATGGTGGTGCTGGCTTGAACGAGACACCCAACTACGTCTACTACAGCGACTTTGACTTCCAGTCTCTCGTGCGTATCGCCGTCCCCTCTCCCCCCTCTCTAGCGATGACTGACATCCATACCTACTTCAGAACCTCGCACTGAACCAAGAATGGATCGAACTGGACCTCTTCCACTACGGCCTCGCCAGATTCTCCGACCAAGAGTTCGAAGATGCAGGCATCAACGCCGAAGACCGCTTCCTCATCCAACACATGGCGGACCAAGAAGTCGGGCATGGCACCCTCATCCAAAACATGCTCCAAGGCCGTGGCGCCAAACCCTGCAAATACCAGTACCATTTCAACACCGTCCGTGAGTTCATCGACTTCTCCCAGAAGCTCACAAAGTGGGGCGAGGCGGGTGTCTACGGCTTCCTCGAGCACCTCAACTCACGCGCTGCTGGTACGATGCTCCTCGACTCTATCACCACCGAGGCGAGGCAGCAGATGGTCTTCAGGCAGTTCGAAGGCTTGTTCCCCATGCCTGAATGGTTCGAGACTGGAATCACCCAAAGTATGGCCTGGACCCTTTTGGCGCCCTACCTCGTCGAATGTCCTGCAGAGAATCCGAGGATCAAATGGCGTAATTTCCCTGCTCTCAACGTTACAGTACGTTTCCGTTTCATACTCCTTTTCTTCTTGTCCCTTCATACCGACAAATCTTTATTGAATTATAGAACGACCCCGACGCTATAACCTTTTTCAACAACAGCGCGGTAGGGGAAGATAATGGGCCAGCCATCGCTCGCAACCGCAGCGAGCCCCTCTCCTTCCCCGGGCGCACCCTCAACCTCTCCTGGGAAGACCCCGGCAAGACCGTCAGCTACAACAACAGCTACGTCACTACCACCTCTGCCGGCGCCCCCAAGTTCGTCGCCTGGATCTCGCAGCTCAACACCACCTACACCCCTCTCGAGAACATCCAAGGCAACACCGGTACCACTGTCCAGCCCGGAGGCACCATTTTCGGTGGTGACACCGTCGAGATCGTCAACAGTACTATGTTCGTCCTCATTACCGATACCGACGTCTTCGTCACGCCTTTCAACCTCTCGATGTTGGACCCCCATGTCGTTGCTGGACCTGCTGTCTACCAATCTGGTTAAAGAGCTTTGGACCTATGATTGTGTGCGTGCTATATGCCAAACGACACGTACACCTTCCGTCTAGGTGGAACCCTGATATTTGCGATGGTGGATGATGTGTTGAGATGTGTGGAGGCTGCGATTGTAGATGGCAGATGTAGATTGTCGTGGATATGAACTTCAAAATGAACAATCAACGAAACAATGTAGATGTGCAATATAATGTAGTCATGTCTTTCTTTATGCACTTATGGACGCTAAAACTTGTAAACTATCATCTTCACTTGTCCGTACCTACTGTATCGCCTACTAGAGACACAGTAGATGTACTCCATTAATTAATCAGCAGATTATTCTACGTTATTCCGCGTTGTATACTAAATGTTATAACATTGCTAGAGAAGGAATCGGCACAATGAGCCCAAGAGGGAAAGTGAACAGTTGCATATGGAAGAGTGAACGTAGAACATAACTGGTCGTAAAATGAAGTAAAATACAAATTTCTCATCTTTGCCTTGCTTGGCTTTCCTTTAATTTCTAGCCTGTCGAGGGAAGGGGAAGGGGATTATATGGGCTACTAACTCGCATCTTTGCTCGCACTCCTTCCTTTCTTTTTCGTACCCTTGGTCATAGCGGCTTGAACATCTTTGAATCCGTCGTCCTCACCCTCACTATCGAAAAGAGATACAGGAATCGACCGCGGAATCGACGGCCGTATGGCACTGGCGGATGATTGAGATTCGGGAGATGCAAGCTTTCGATTAGAAGGGGAAAGTGTCTGTCGAGACTTCCAGGAGTTGTTACCGGAGTTCTCAGTTCCTTGAGTCTGCTGATCCGGCACACCGTTGAACTTGTTCATCCAAGATTCCCATCCTGCTGCACTTCTTTCCGAGCTCTTTTTAGGTTGGCCCTTCCATCTTTCACTCTGCCCAGACTTCAGACGCTGTTTCCCTTCTTGCTTTCCCTCATCCCTCTCTCCTTGCGATAATCGCTCTTTCTCGGCTTCCTCTTCGGACTCCAATCGCTCCGTTTCAGCCTTTTCAGCCGATCCTATTCCTTGCTCGACTTTCTCTTCCCCAATCTGGGATACCTCCGAGTCTTGCTTGGTCATATACTTCCGTTCATCCTCCTTCACCGCTTCAAATTCAGGTTTGAATGCTTCGAGGATATTGGTCTTCAGATCGAGTGTACGACTCCAACCACCTCGACAGCGGCGAATTATGACTCCCGATAGCTTCAACGCAGTCCTCCAATCGATTTGCTCCGCCTCTTCCTCCGTAAAGATATCTGGACGTTCTGCAAGCTCTATATATCCCGTGAGTAGCCAAGAAGAGACTTTGTACTCCTTGGCTAAACAAACTCGTTCGATCGGGGACATCGCGACATTCGTGAGCTTCGTGATGGCCACTTTACGAAGGTCGTTGAAGAGCCATTTGGAGGATAGCTTCAGAACGGAGGTCCACTCGTCTCGACTGAGCTCAGGTTTGTCTTTGTAGAATGACGATCTATTTGGCAAGACGTTATATACACAGCCGCTCGATTAGCGCACGGTGAAATTTGTAGAAAGGGTATGCGTCGTACTCTGGGCAGAGACCCTTCAGGAAACTTTCAAACTCCGTGAGATTGACGTCGAGCTCGATCATGTCCGTGTCCTCTGTATCGTCTTCGAAAGATAAGCCATAGAGGCGGGGGAACTCGTCTGACTCTGTGATGAATGGGCGCTTGCGGAGCTTCAGATAGGTGTCGCCGACCTAGCCGCCCCAAGACGTCGGTGACATTCATATTCATGGTCAAGCGCACGCACAGAAGACGAAGACAATCAACGTACCTTGAACTTGATACTACCCCAATAGTACTCGTGGTGCCTGTTGCTACCTGCCACTGAGGGTTCAGATTGTGACATAACTGCGGTTGGGTCAATTTGCATGAGATGGTGGTGAAAGGGCAGCAGGTGGTAGAGAGAAACGATAGGGCCGATAAGAAGCTCTTGAGAAGCATCGCTATCGATTGCGGATTCTTTATACAAATAGGCGCCCAGGGGCCTATAGACTTATGTAGTCGCATTGTGGCCGCCACTAACTGCCTCGTGGCAGCCTCGTGGTTCACTATGACGCGAATTTGACAAAGGAATACTTCAAACGTGTATTTTCGGAGCACCGAGAAATGGTCAGGGACGTTTCGACTTCCTAGAAGGTTGTCGTGGATACGATACAGTATCCATGAAACGGCTAATCATTTGGCAGTGGCAAGTGAGCTATACGAGGAAGATTCATCAGCCTCCATTGAGATAGGCGGCCATACAGTAATGGTCCTTAGGTAGCGTCGATATTTGAGTGTCTTCCCTTGGCAACTATCAGTTGTAACACATGGTATCCCGACGAGTGGAAACTACCGGCATTTTAAGCGCCCGTCCACCTCTCAGGCGCTAAGTTATAAATCGGATCACTACTTTCCGTAAACTCAATAATCATCTTCTGGAACTATCAGTAGAGGAGGGATGGACATTTGTGGTCTGTCTGGAGGCTTTTGTCGCTGACGGTCTTGAGGTTTTGGTGTTTATTTTTGCTTCTAATAATCACCTTCCTGGTGAGACCCTGTGTAGGCTTTTGCCGAGATTAGCTGTACAGTTCATGATGCGTTGCCGTAACCACCTTCTCGCTTTGTCCCTGCATGGGCGAAGCACTCCTCCCAAAGTCGCTGGGAAATCTGTGGTCGAGCAGCCGCATTCATGACGCTTTCTGGTGACTTCTACCCTACTGGCTAGTCTTGTACTGTCTGGTGTCGTGGCCCTCATACGTTCTGTGGTACAATACGCCTGCCCTCCGCCTGCACCATATCTCTTTGGGCTTTGGCTGGTTCCCAATGTCGCTCGGGAGCCCGGGAGATACTCCAAGAATTACGCGACCACGTGATATGCAGTTAGATAAGTGGCCACTCAGGGTGGACTCTGTCCCTTTCTACCTGTCTCCTATAAAAGACCCATCTGAACTACTGGGTTACTTGTCTCCTGCACATACCCACATATCCTTTGTGCACCTACGACCCCTCCTTTACTGTCCCCAATGCCCAAAGAAATCAATGGAAAGGGCAAGCAGCGCGCTCGCAGCATCGATAAACCCCAGGCTGGCGACGACGATCAGCCGGAGCGCATCCCTCGACCCCCGAACAGCTGGATCCTCTTTCGACGACACTTCAACGAGCAGCTGAAAAAGGACCCGGAAGGCTCGTCGGGTGTCCATCAACACACCGTCAGCGGCGATGCCAGTAAAGCCTGGAAATCTCTCTCGCGCAAGGAGAAGATGTTTTGGGAGGCCAAGGCAAAGGAGGCTGATGCGGAGCACAAGATCCAATATCCTGGGTACCAATATCAGCCTAGAAAGAAGAACCAGAGGGAGAACCAGAAGGAGAAGGAGAAGGAGAAAGAGAAAGAGAAGAGCATATCGAAGGAACCTGTGCCCGCGGTGAGTATTATCTGTTGGGGGGCTGTATTGGATCTCATCTTCGCCACCTGCTAGGAGCTTCAACAGTCTTCAAGTATGATGACGACGATATCTTTTGCTACTCGCTATCCACCAATGCCCAGCGACCGCCGGTGCATTCTCTCCCATGCACAGTTTTCCGATAGTGAAGATACTGCTAGGACATCGACTTTTACCGCGAGACTTACACCATTGACCGACCACGACACCCCTTCTCGCAGCCCGTCGACAGATATCGATGAAGGAACGTCTTCGGATTATGAGTCAGAGGTATGTCTATATTTCTATTGTCTTGATTCCCATTGTCCGGCATCACAAATTAATCTGATTATATATCGATTTGGAATCCGTATCGTACCCTCATCTATATTTAAAAACCCGAACCACATCCTTCTATTCCCCCATCTGTGCCCTCAAACGACACTAATGCGGTTTTCCAGGAATCGACGGAATCAAGTCGACATGTTCCGACACTCCGCAACCTATGGTCGGTGCCCCGGTCCGCGACTAACAAGATGGCTCGAGTCCATGGGTCGTTCAGGTGAAGTATGGGCCCTGCGGTGGGGATGGACCTTTGTGCCCAAAACCAGTACGATGAGTCCTACCCCACAAAATCCACGGGGCAAACCTGGCCGTGCGGGAGCATGGATTCCCATGATATTCACGGATGATATGGTGGCTATAAGTTGACATACCTCCCCTGCATTATTGCATACCCACTGCATTAACACATAGATACCCTACTCATCGCTCTCTTCTAACCTTGGTTGTAGCATATCGTGCTTAGTTTTCTCCTTTTTTCCCCCTACCCCGCGTATAATGAATGGCTCATGATCGGGTGTGTATCGATAGTTTCGCACTCGTTTTGTAAAACAGTTCTTAAATTGTCAATTGTTCTGTAAAATAACTGTAAATTGTAGTAACTAGTACTCAATTGCATGAATTGCGAGCTCGGCATCGTCCTCCGGATCGCTCAATTTCTCTTGCGATTCCAAGGCTTGTCATTTGAGAATAGAGCAAATCGCTTAGAGCCAGCGAGGTAGTATCGAGAATGATTCATCAAGAAACTCTGAATGGGGCATATAGGACATAATCACAGACTTGGAGTTACCTCTTTCCTTTCTTCTTTCCACCAATTGAAGGAGGAAAGCCAAAGTTATGGTCGGGTTCCCATCCACCGTCACCGTTATTCTTTCCTCCAAGGAACTCTCGAGCAAGTCGAGTAAGTAATCAATATCCTCGAGGCCATGGTCCAAAGTCACCCACTTGGTACTCTTGAGCGAGTTGAGCAAGTTGAGCGACTCATTCATAGTCTCGGTGTCAAGGCCCGAAGCAGCACCTCGCTCCAAGATACTCTTGAGCATGTCGAGATAGTTATTAATTATCCCCGGGGTGTCAAGGTCCAGGGGAGTGCAAGCACTAATAGGCGTTTCAACAGGAGTTATTGGATCTGAGCCGAATTCCCAGTCGAATCCAAATCCAAGTAATTCCTCTTGCTCGCCAAAATTTGACCCACCCTCGAAAAGATCTGTGGTCGAGTTTCCAAACGGTGAAGTCGAAACATTGCCAAAGAGAAATGATGGACGGCCCCCTCTGAAAAGCACTACATCTGGTTCCTCTTCCGTCAAGTTCCACCCTTTCTCCTCTTTTATTTGCCTTTCTACGTCCCGCATCTTGATACGGTGTTTACCCTTCTTCTCCTTCCTTCTCTTTTTCCCCCGTTCATTCTTGACCTTCGCCTTTCTGTCAGCTTCCTGCTGTTGCAATCTTTCCCGTTCCTTCTCAGGCTCCTCTTCTTGCAAGTGTCCGGTTTCTATCTCCTTCTCAGCCTCTACTTGAGATAGTTCCTGCCGGGTCTGATGCCTTGTTTCTGCGATTTTTATAGCTTCGAACTCGGCCGCAAAATCGTCGAGGACACGGCTCGTCAAATCAGTGACGAACGAAGAGGGATCCTGCAGGTGGTCAATTATGATACCGGACAGCTTCAGGGCAACTGTCCAATCGATTTACCTAGCCTCGTCTTCCGTGAACCTCCGTCGACGCTCCGCAAGCCTCTCGTATCCAGACTGAAGCCACGCAGACACGCTGTACTCCTTGGCTAAACAGACTCGCTCGATCGCGGATATTGCCTGGTCCTTCGTGAGCTCCGCAATCGCGACATAACGCAGGTCGTTGAAGAGCCACTTGGAGGAGAGCTTCAGGACTGCGATCCACTCTTCCCGGGTGAGCTGAGGTTTCTCTTTGTAGAAGGAAGATCTGTCCATAGCAGTTTAGTTAGTGCTTGCTGCATCTTTTAGCATGAAAAATCGTACGTACTCCGGGAGGAGACCTTTCAGGAAGCTTTCAAAGTCCGTCAGACTGACATCTGAGAGCTCGATGATCTCCGTGTCCTCTGTATCTTCTTTGACAGATAATTTATAGAGACGTGGAAACTCATCCGATTCTGTGACGAACGGGCGCTTGCGGAGCTTCAAAAATGTATCGCCAACCTACCATGGCCAACGTCACAATCATCAGTAACATATAACGCATAGGCGCACTAGCAACGATAACGCACTTTGAACTTGATACACCCCCAGTAGTACTCCTGGTGTCTGTTACGACTCGGTGGCTCAGATAGCGACATGACAGGGGTTGGATCGATGAGCATGAGATGGCAGCAAGATAGCAGACGGTGGAGAGAACGATGATGGCGATAAGAAGGGTTGCGATCGGCTGCGCATGCCTTATATATTAAAATAGGCTCCCAGTGACCTCTTCACCCGGTCACACTGTCACGGTGGGCGACAGTCACAGATTGCCTTGTGGCAACCTTGTACTTCGAAACAACAAGATAACAGAAAAGGTTATATTTTGAAACTAGGGAAAGGCTATTATTATGACTTACTATAAGGTCGATACTAGATACTTAGTAGATACGCATGATAAATATACTATCCAGGGACGTTGAGCTGAATAAAATACCATGTACATGAGCTTTCCACGAGGCGTTTGGTGTGACTCTGGGTGCCTGAAGTTAATTTTAAGTATCTGCTGTCGACAGTTAACTTCTTTTCTCGAGCCATATTATCGTCTTCATCCTCTATGGACCTACTGCCATCTCACGTAGCTTGACCCGACCGCAATCATGCCACCGTCTGAGCCACTAGGTAGCAGCAGACACCACAAGTAGTATTGGGCGAGTATCAGGCTCAAGGTCTGCTCATCTTCTACATTCCCCGCCATTGGGGACGTCCTGCATTGACACATAGATACCCGACTCATCGCTCTCTTCTAACTCTGGTTGTAACATATTGTGCTTAGTTTCCTCCTTCTTTGCTCTACCCATGTATAATGGATGATCAACTCACGATCGAGTGTGTATCGATAGTTCCGCGCTCGTTTTGTAAAACAGGTCTTAAATTGTCGCTTGTTCTATAGATAACTCCCTGTAAATTGTGGTACTCAATTGCACCCAACGCCTAAATTGTGGGCTCGACATCCCCAATTTCTCTTGCAATTCCGAGGGCTGTAATTTTGGGCGGTAAAACTGCATAGAACTGGCGAAGCAACACGGAGAACGGGTCATTGCGAAACGAGGAAATGCATATAGGAAGACGGAAACATATTTAAACAAATCAACAACTTTGGAGGACCCGCCGAGTCGTCACAGTACTAGTCATTCCCCTCTGTATCTTTCATCTTGAATTTAAGTATCAGCAGCGACTGCTAGAGGTGGTGTCGGACCTCGAGAAGGCTGAGCTGCCAATACCCAAGCATCGTCTTCGGGGTTATCATCAACCGGGGGATATGCAACTGGATCAGGAGGTGGTTGAGGGGAAGGAGCGCGCGTCGGTTCAGACTGCGAACTCATCATGCTTTTCCTTCCTTTCTTCTTCTTCTTCCTTGTAACCTTGGACTCCGCAGGGTCTCCTCCCAAGCCATCGACATCCTCGGTCGGTTCGACTGGAATAGCCTCAACCTCAGGTAGGGTGGTCTCAGGTTTAGAAATAGGAGGGGTTAAGACGGTCGTATTTGCCAGAGTGGCATCGAGGCCGAAAGCGCTACCACGTCCCCACCCAAAGCCTGAAGTAGGAGGTTCCGGCTTCTTCGCAGAGCTAAATCCCCAGCCGTTCGATTCTTCTTGCTTGACTACCCCGAAAGGAGCTGTGGATGAGCTCCCAAATATTGATCCACCGACGAACGAGAAGCCCGGCGGATTACTTTCTGACTTGTCCTTTCTTTTCTCCTCTGCCTTTTCATGTGCCAACTTCTCCTGACGTTCGCGCTCCTCAAGCTCCGTCTTAGCTCTGTCTTCTTCTTCCTCCTCCATCCGTCGCATTGCTCGTTCTCGTTCTTCCTTTTCGGCCTGGTGAACGCGAGCTTGTTCAGCAGTTTCAGCTATCAAGCGTTCCTCCTCCGCTGCGAGACGAGCCTTTTCTTCGCGTATCGTCGAGAGTTTTTCTTCGTTCCTCTGGTACTCTTCTTCCGCTATTCTGAACGCCTCTTCCTCCGCCTTTTTGCGTTCTTCCTCTTCTCTTAATTTACGCTCTCGTTCCTCCTCACTCTTTCGTCTCGCTTCTTCCTCCGCCGTTCTCCTCCTTTCTTCCTCCGCCTTTCTCTTACGTGCCCTCTGCTCTTCTCTCTTCTTTCTCTCCCTCTCTTGCCGTTCCAAGCGTTCCTTCTCAGCTTCCTCCTCTTTCAAGCGTCTGGAATCCCTCTCAGCCTCTTCTTCCGCCTCGATTCGAGCTCGCTCCTCCTTGATCAAGTACTTTCTTTCCACCCCTTTCATGGCTTTGAACTCGGCTCCAAACTCCTCGAGGATATGGTGCTCCAACTCGAGTGAATGTGTAACTCGAAGGCGATCAATTATAATCCCGGACAGCGTCAGTGCAACAGTCCACCCAATTTGCTTTGCCTCGTCGTCGGTAAACCTCTGTTGGCGCTCCACAAGCCTCTCGTATCCTGACAGAAGCCATGGAGACACGTTGTACTCCTTGGCTAGACAGACTCGCTTGATTGCGGATATCGCACCGTCTTTCGTGAGCTCCGCAATCGCGACATTACGCAGGTCGTTGAAGAGCCACTTGGACGAGAGCCTCAGAACTGCAATCCACTCTTCCCGGGTAAGCTGAAGTCTCTCTTTGTAGAAAGATGATCTATATAGCGTAGCCATAGCATTTTAGTGCTTGCTGCATCTTTTAGCATGGGAAATCGTACGTACTCCGGGAGGAGACCCTTCAGGAAGCTTTCAAAGTCCCTCAGACTGACATCTGAGAGCTCAATGATCTCCGTGTCCTCTGTGTCGTCTTTGACAGATAAACCATACAGACGCGGGAACTCGTCAGACTCTGTGACGAACGGGCGCTTGCGGAGCCTCAAAAGTGTATCCCCAACCTACCATGGCCAACGTCGCGGAGATCAGTAACGTGTAACCTAGGTGCACTGGCAAGATAACGCACTTTGAACTTGATACACCCCCAGTAGTACTCCTGATGTCTGCTATGATCCAGTGGTTCGGATAGTGGCATGACAGGGGTTGGCATGATGGCAGCAGGATATGCAGATGGTGGGGAGAACGATGGCGATAAGAAGGGTTGCGATCGGCTGCGCATACCTTATATATCTTAAAATAGACGCCCAGTGACCCGTAGTCACCCGGTCACTGGGCGTGTCACAGATTGCCTCGTGGCAACCTTGTTCTTCGGCACGACATGGCAATAGGCAAAAACAACATTTCAAAGCTTCGAAAGGCGAGGGCCATTCTGACTTACTTAAAGGTCACTATACTATACATATGTATGATGCACTGTCCAGGATAGTCGAGCTGAATAACGCCATGTACACGAGTTTTCCACGAGGCGATTCATGACACCTGGCAGTGCGACTGTGGGTCCCTGAAGTTAATTTTAAGGATCCCCTATCGACAGAAAAGCCTCTCTTCGCCATATCTTCGTCTTCATCCTCTATTGACCTGCTACAATCTCATGTTGCTTGACCCAACCACAATTATGTCCCCGTCTGAACCACCAGGTAGCAGCAGACACCAAGAGTACTATTGGGGGAGTATCAAGCTCAAGGTCCGCTTATCTTCTGGACTCCCTGCCATGTTTGGGCCATCTAGCCATGCAGGAGACTGATAGGCGTTGGTAGGTCGGTGATACGTACATGAAGCTCCACAAGCGCCCGTTCGTCACAGAGTCCGACGAGTTCCCGCGCATCTACGGTCTATCTATCGAGGACGATACGGAAGACACAGACCTGATCAAGCTCGATGTTAGTCTAACAGACTTTGAAAGCTTCCTGAAAGCTCTCTTCCCCGAGTAAGTACTACGACGGTTCAAATTCTATGACTTTCCGAGGGCGCTAACCGTTTATGGCAATAGATCGTCATACTACAAAGATAAATCCCAGCTTACTCAATCAGAATGGATCTCTGTTCTGAAGCTGTCCTCTAAATGGCTCTTTAATGACCTTCGTAAAGTCGCGATCGCCGAGCTCACGAAAGACCACACGATGTCCGCTATCGATCGAGTGTGTCTAGCCAAGGAGTACGATGTGTCTTCGTGGCTTCTTTCGGGATACTTGGAGCTTGCAGAGCGCCGACAGAGGTTCATGGAAGACGAGGCAAAGCAATTTGGGTGGTCTGTTGCGCTGATGCTATCCGGGATTATAATTGATCGCCTTCGAGTTACACATTCACTTGAGTTGGAGCGCCATATCCTCGAGGAGTTTGGAGCCGAATTTGAAGCTGTGGAAGGCGTGGGAAGGAAGTATTTGACTAAAAAGGAGTTGGCTCAAATTGAGGCGGCTGAAGAGGCTGAGAGGGCGCGGTTGGACCAGGAAGAAAGGGAGAAGGAAGAGATGGAACGTAGGCAGTGGGAAGAAGAGGAAAAGGAAAGGAAAAAGAGAGAGGCAGAAGAGCGACTTGAGAGGGGGCGCCTGATCAAAGAGGAGAAGAAGAGAAGGAAGTCAGAGAGATTGGAGAAGAAACGAAAGAAAAAAGAGAAGCATACGCGTAAGATGCAGGAGAACAAGGAGGCAAAAAAGAAGGAAGAGGAGGACCAATTGAAGGGTGAGGAGGAAAGAAGGCAAAGGGAAGAAGAGGAGCAGCGACAGCGGGAAGAAGAGGGTCATTTGAAAGTAGAGGAAAGGGAGAGTAAGCGGAAGGAGGAGGAGGAACTTAAGCGAAAGGATGAAGAGGGGGACGAGGAATGTAAACGAAACGAGGAGCAGGAACATGAGGGGGAGGAAGAGCGAAAACAGAAGGAAGAGGCTAGTTTGAAGGCGGAGGAAGAGGAACAGAAAAATGCGGAGGAAGAGCGAAAACAGAAGGAAGAGGGGGCAAGGTTGAATGTAGAGGAACAGGAACAGAAAAAGGAGGAGGGACATGGACAGGGAGTGGAAGGGGAGTGGAAGAAGTGGGAAGAAGAGGTTCGTTTGAGAGCAGAGAAAGAGAAAGAGGAGAAGGAGGAGTGTAGACGAAAGGAGGCAGAGCGTCAGAAACTTAAAGCTGCTGCATCCGCTAAAAATCGAACAACATTTAAGGAGAGGATGGCACAACGTGCTAATGCAGAGAGGGAACGGAGGCAAAACTTGGAAAGTAATCCTCCCTTGGTTTTCTCCCTGTTCGGTAATGTCCCTCTCTTTGGGAATGGGAATAATGGTGGCGGTACAAATGGAGGTCAGCCAAAAATACCCCCTGGACCCCAAAGACGACAAGGGTGAATCCGGGATGCTTCATAGGAAGAACAAGGTCAAGAATACGGGGAACGGCTCATTGGTGGACGGTGATACGACAAATGAGCACTCTCTGTTCAAGCCAACTTCATTGGAATAAGGAACAACAGTTCAACGGATTCCTCAACCCCAATTCTGTTGTTTGTAGTGGGAAAGGAAGAAAATAGGGAAGAGGTAACCGCATGTTGAACGTTCCGATTCAAGATGTTCTTGTTTCAGTATCATAGATTTACGTCGGAGACTTGTAGTACCAATGGTTTTGGATTGAAATGTATATGTCATATTCAAAATTCTCATTGGGTTCGCAATGTATACCGCAGTTCTGTGATAGGGTCCCTCCACCGTCATGTAGACCATCTAGTACTGTTGGCACCCTCCTTTGACGGGCTCTTGGATGATTAATTTTCGAGGATATTTGGGGTGCTTCAAGTTTGTGTGACTGTTTCAAGACATAGTCTGGTACTTAGGTGGACGTCGCATTCTCTCCAAAAGTAGCAATGCACGAGGCATGGTCACAGTGCGAGCTTTGGTGGGTGGGTGTTGGGTGGTCTCTGCTTCGCGTTCTGTGGACCTCTGGCCTGTCTTCGGGTACGTAATGGGGCGCACTTTTATAAACAAATGCACACTATCCTCTGTGTTTTCTGTGCTCTACTATCACTGGAAGTGGCACCGGACGTCCTGTACTGAGACACTTTGATTCAATGAATGCGAATTAGATAAGCATATCCGACTCGGGTTTGGTCCACCGTCTCAAGAAGTCAAAAAGGCGATGTGGTTGGCCTCTGATGGAGTGGCCATTCACCTCAGTCAAAGGGTGCCACAACTGTAGTCTGCTATAAAAGTCAGTGTAATTCTCAGTCCTGGACTCCCTCACACAGCCCGACTAAATCCTTCCGACGTATTCTTATCCTGCCCAAGAAACGAAATGACCAATCAGATGGATCAACCTCCCCATAATGCAAAGAAGGGTTGGCTTTCTGAGAGTGAGGATATCCACGCTTTTATGAATGCTGACGCTGCTCAAAACTGGGACGCTCTCTCCCCCGAGGAGAGGAAGTATTGGCTGGCCAAGGCTGTAGAAGACTATCCGGCGGCGCAACCCTCAAAGCAAATGGAGTCCGATTCCAACCAATCCCGGAACCATTCGAAAAATATAGTCTCGATCACCCCTGAAAGCCACGTCTCCGACGTTCCCAACGTGCCAGAGAGGCCTGCCAGCTCCAATACGCCTCGCCCCGATGGACTCAAACTCGCAATCGGGGATCTTTGGATGGGGTATCGCGGTCCTGCCGATTGGTTAGTGCAAGCAGAGTACAAGATGTGGGTCGACCCCTCAAGGTCCAACAAGGACGAGGTCATACGAGCTGGAAAGGCATTATCGCGATCTGGACTCCTATTAGAGTCACTTCCCGCAAGGGACTACTTTCCTCCCAGCTCGGAAGGCAATGGCTGTGACTCTGAGGACCAAGATGTTGATGAACGCTTCCGCGAGGTCTACAAAAATTGGGAAAACGATGGTCAACAGCCTTAGCACCCGAAAGCGGTGTCGACAATGTAGTTTCCAAAGCTCAATTTGATCTTTCTTTCTTTAATTTTCCATCTCTACGATATTTTTTCTATAGTTTGCATTATCCTACTTCGGTACTTGTCATGTAAGGAGCAAGCCGCATATGTCGCTCACATGCATTGGATGGTCATATATATGAATTCATTTCATCCTATCGTGATTAATCGACATCTAGTACCTAACGAAGGGTAAGAGGACATATGAGAGGTTTCACTGAATCGATATAATTATCTCAGCTGCAGAAATTTACATCAAAGTCCGAAGAACTCGCTTCCGAAACGGAAGGCTCGTTCCAACGCGGGGAATATGAATTATTAGATAGTCCGGTTAACTTTAACCCTTTATGATCGAAGAAATGGTGAGATACCTATAATCCTTTATTTCCTTCCCTTTTAACCATCACTGTCATGCGTCCTCAAGCATCCCAGGAATACGGTGATGCCTGGCATTGCCCGTTACAGACGATTCAAGGTTCGACATGATCACTGAAAGTACAGGGGACTCGGAACGTCAATATTGTCTTGTTCCTGAAACTCCGTTTCTCTAAACTCCCATCCCAGAACTTCATGATTAATTGCTTATAAGTTTTGTAGTCCCCAAGGCCGATTGAAGCTCTTCCCGTATTGCCGGATAATCGGATGCCGAGGACACACGTCAGCTCGGGGAAGCTTTTGGCAGATGTCTGAACTGATTGGATGCCGACAGCCATCAGCTCAAACAAATGGCGACAGAAAGGCTCATGGAATCAAGCATTTCAACACACTACCGGTCAGTCCGTTCCTGTGACAAGAGGATATTGAGGGTCTAGAACGCCTGTTTCAGGCATTTACAAAGTCAATTACTAGGCCATCGACGTATTATCAACGCTTAATAGCGTAAGCCAGTACACATGCACTTGTACATCCCACCAGTACACAGTAATTATGAATAGTAACTTGACGTATCATGGGACGAGAACTGTCCGGATTGGGATCTACGATCTCAGGTCGGCATTTTCGTGGGTCCTGTTTATCAATGCTTAGCGTAGTAAGCCAGTACACATGCAGTAGTAAGAGAAGTCTTGTGATGACGGGATCATTAGGGAGTATAGTAAATAAATATATGAAGGAAGAGGAGATATCCATATTCCAGCATCGTTTATCCCGCAATCAAACCTGCCGAGCAATGTCCAAGACCAAAATCTTTATTACTGGTGGAACAGGTACAGTGACCGCTCATACTTGCGTATTTCTTCTTCATGTCTTCCAACGTCCCTTGATACGTATATACAGGCTATATCGGCGGCAGCGTTGTCGACCGTTTAATCAAACACCCAGACTTCAACTCATTTGAAGTTGTTGCCCTTGTCAGAGGTGCCGAAAAGGCTGAGAAGTTACATACTCTGGGTCTCAAAACCATCGTTGGCGACTACTCAAAGTTGGACCTCCTCACTAAGGCTGCATCGGAGGCGGATATCGTTATCGCTATGGTAGTTCAGGTTTCTCCAAGGGTAAAGACCCCATTCTGACTGGGTTGAAGGCCAACTCAGATGACTATCCAGCGGCGAAAGCTATCCTGGACGGTATCAAGCAGCGCTTTGAGAAGACAGGTGTCCCATCCATTTTAATACACGCGGTATACATTTACGGTGTATATGTTCCTCCCCACATTAACATTCATCCAACAGAGTGGCACCGGTGAGGCACGCAGCCTATACATAGAATAACTTTCAAGTTAAACTGTCGGGTACCAGCGTTCTTTGCTGAAGATGCTAAAGGACTTCACGGCAACATCAACACCGTCTATAGCGACCTCCAATCTGATGTTATCGAGGCTATTCCTGAGACAGCAATCCACAGGAACGTCGACATTCCTCTCGTGAATGCGGACAAAGAAGGGTTCGTCAAGGCCTATCTTATTACCCCAGGTATATTAGATGTTCTTTGAGGCACCGTTGTCTCATTCGCCGGAAACAGGCACTGTATTCGGTATCCCGTCCGGATCCTTGGTTGACTTGGGAGTCCAGAACACGAAGTCCATCCAACTTCCCCTCTTCATCGGCGCATCTCTTGATAGGAAACAGGCCGGGTACATCGGAGAAGGCAAGAACACTTGGCCCGCGGTCAGCGTTAATGATGGTAGGCACCTCTTATTAACTCTCTTCCTATTCCAGGCTTCTTAATTTAAATGCATCGCATATAGCGGCGGACCTCTTCCTGGTCATCTTCAACACCGTGAGGTCCAACCCTGACGGAATTGGTCATGGTAGAGACGGGTTTTATGTTGCGGAAAACCTTGACTATAGTGCAGTTGAGGCCATGGAAATTGTCGGCCAAACCTTTGTCGAGCTCGGGATCTCCAAAGACCCAAAGCCAACGCCTCTCTCAGAAGCTGAAGCGGAGAACTATTTTAAAGTCAGTATACCTCACCGTCGTCTGCCACTCGTTCTCATTTATCTTTCCAGCACTGGTGGCCAGCATTGTCGACCAACTGCGGCGCGAAAGGTGATCGTTCTCGGGCCATAGGCTGGAAACCTCGTGACGGCAAAGAAGCCTTTTTGAAGAGTGTCAGGGAAGAAGTGTTGCTGATTGTGAAGCAAAAGCAAGCCTCCAACAATTGACGGATGGTGGGAACGGGAAAAGATCGTAGCCTACGCTATGTGCGTGTAGGTTTTAGGAGAGAGACCCGTATAATACATGATCGGCGACGAATAACAAGCTACTACGAATAAGACTACATTTGGGAGTGGATTGGACATAGCCTATGATATCAGTGCAAGGAGATGCGTAAAATGTGAAATGGAGCAAAAAAAATAGTGGTACCAGTGGAAGCAAACAGTGATAGCAAAAAGGGTAATGTTCAATGCAAATACTTTTCGTTCAATGCATGCACTTCTTTGGAAAGATATGGCCATGGCAACGTCCGAGCCAATTCCTTTCTAAGCCTCTTTTCCTCTTTCTTCCTCTTCTTTTCTCGATCTTCATCAGACAACTCTAGGTTTTGGATTGCTTTAGACGTTACGCCCGCACGCTCTTTGGCAAGTTTGACTTCCCAGCCACAAAGATTGTACAGCAATCGCATGTTGGGTTGAATGAGCACAGAGAGACGCCGTGAGCGGACGATCAGGTAGGCGTCCACAAGGGGTAGAGAAAGGTATTTCATCACGTATGCGATCTAGAGAAAGGGGAAAAAATGATTCAGATAAATTATGGAAGATCAGGGGAAGGTCAAGAGCGCGAAACCGGTCTGAATCGACTGAGCGAGTTCCAGCAGATGTGATTGCCAAGCGAGGAACGGAAGGAGTTTGATGGATCAGATGCGCCCCCGGGATCAGTAGGGAGATCAACACACAAAATTTTCCTTTTGCATCGCTCTCCCTTGCTCAAATTTGTCTCGTCCAAAGAAACACAGAAGGTGCGCGCTTTTTCGCCGAAAAAAAGTGATATCGGACTCACCGTCACAGTTGCACTTCGGCTGACACCCACTCGGCAATGCACCAACACTTGACCACCTTCCGCTCTGGCCTTATCGATCCAATCGCAGATAGGCTCAAGCTGGGGCTCGAGTGTGTCGATACCATCGTCGCATACGCCTTTGATATCTAGCACTTTAATCCTTCCTTCTCGTTCTTCAGTCCAGAGAGACCCGTGGCCGGACCCGTTGGAATTGGTATGCCGATAGCCTTTTCAATCCATCAATGATCAGCACGATGTCACCAGCAACATACGACCATACTCACGAGACTGATAATTGTTTCCTCCATTATTTCCCTGAAGTACCTGCATATGGAATGGCGGAGGCAACAGGGCACATTCTCCAACGCTCACAACATGGGTAATACCCAACGCATGAAGCATATACACATTCGACGCATGACTCCTGCAAATCGCAATTAGGACCGCTATACAGGAAGAAAGTGGACACTTACAAGTTGCCGAGATACAAGAACGGTAACACACGACTCGGGAAACTGCCGTCGAATCGAGGATCGTTGAACCAACTCTGGTGGTCTCCACCAGCGGCGCTGGGTAGCCAAGGGCTCGTATTCGCGCGAGGCCGACCTACAACCGGGACAGAAGAGGCCTGTACCTTGCCATGTCCCCCAGAAATCGTAGCGGCGTGTCGCAGTCTCCCTTCTCCTTGCGGGGGGAACTCAAGAGGCGGTGGTTGCGGCTTCCCATGCTGGGGTAGGACCGTTGTCGGAGGCATCGTCGATGGGTGCTCTATCTTGGCCTGATCTCCAGGGAGTCCTGGAGAGTGCGATGCCGGTTCCGCCCCCGGGGTGGCCAGAGGCGATACTTTGACGGCGTTATTCAAAGCCGAGGGAGGAAGTTGCAGCACAGGGGCATGGGCGAACGACACACTCTTCGCCGCAGGACGACCAACTTTTTGTCGACGCTCACCACTGGAAGAGGCATCAGGGAGGGCCCGAAAAGCTGCAGGGGTCACGGAAGGCATAGACGAAGACGCAGTAACTCCCATCCCCAAACCCCTGAAGAAAGAACTTCCCAAACTCCGTTTCCCATTCCCGTTACCAGACATGGCATTGCTATCCCGATCCCTCTCATTACGTTCTCGCTCGGCCCTTTCGCGTTCCCGCTGAGCAGCAATCTGCACTTCCCGCAACTCTCGTTGCCTCTCAGCCTCCCTTATCCTTTCACGTTCACGCTCTCTTTCTTCACGCAGTCGGCTCTCAACCCTGCGAAGAATACCAAGATCATGCTGATACACAAAGAAGGAACGGCGCTTTGCCACCTATACGACAGAAATCCGGATTATCGACTGTTAACGAGGATAAGAGATGAATTGGCATACCTGCAATTCCAAATAAGCCTCCGGTAAACTCAAGCCTTTGACGCTCATCAACAGACACAATGACGGCAGCGACGACTCCGTATAACCATCCGCACTATATATCAAAATCTTTAATGGGCGAGTAGGAACAACTCGCGGAGGTTGGGCTGACTGCTGATGGCGAGAATGTTGAGAATAGGACGAAGAATGCTGGTGATGAGGGTGTGCTGACGGTTGTTGATGCTGGTAGAATGGATTCACACTCGTCGGGGCAGGAGTCGTATTCGAGCGAGATCTGAAGGATGACGGAGGAGGGGAGGGCGAAGGTAAAGTTGCGGAAGGAGTAGGAGTTGTATTGGAGCCACCGAACACACTGGGCAAAATGGAAGATACGACCGAGTTCGACCAACGTCTAACTCCGTTCATGTTCCCTATCGTGGATAAACTATCGTTATTCATTTCTTCTACCGAAGGAGGCACTGGTGAGGGAACAGGAGTAATTTCAACTTGGACATCGACATGCACGTCCGGTACTGGCCGAATCCACCTGTCGATGAACCGCAATATGGGTATAATATGGGCGAGTGTCGCCTGCGTGTTAGCCGGGGAGCTGGGGAATGGCAAGTGAATGATGGCGTTTGCATGTGGGGGTGGACGAGGTGGTATCTGGAGTGTCTTCGTTTCCACATGAGGGCCCCCCTCAAGAGTATGATTCCCCTCCAACTCGGACTGAGAATCATTATGCATGCGTTCCATCTCCTTCCGGACGACTCTATCTCTCCACACGCGTTCTAGAGTAAGTAAATGCTCTTCCGCAGCTCGTAGATGGCTAGCAGTGGGGAATGGTGCCAACTCGTGGCACTCGATGCATATATCATATCCAAATCCTTTTGCGGGGTTGTTCGTAACGGTCGGATTGAAAGGGTCGTCCTCCGCCATCTCATCGGCATTGATATCTTCCAAACGATTCCTGGCACTCTCCTGTGAAGCATTCGATGGTGGTTCAGGAGCCAGAGGGACATCGCTAGAATTACCCAAGAAGACCTGGCCGACACGAGGATCGTGGAAGCTGGAAGGTGAAGAGATATCGACGGACGGATCTGGATGGTTATATGTGAATTCGGGAGGTGTGGGTGTCAACGATGAGGGAGCCGATTGATAAGCAGGACGAGGAGAGGATGGCATCAAGTTGGAGAGGTGTTGCAAATGAGGTGGTTGGGCGAAACCTGCTTCGAGAGGAGTTGCAGACTGCGGAGAGTCGTACAAGCCACCTTTCAAAAAGCTGGCCTTGGTCGGTGTGTTGGAAGCAGACCCAATGGATGGGAAAAGGCTGACAATCTCCGAGGCTTTGGTCAAGTCTCGCATTTCTTCTCGCTCCCGGAGCGCAAAATCAACGGTGTTCGGATAAGGCTCACTGTCGCTGATGTCGCTACTGGTATCTTCTTCCGTGGTTTTGGGGGAATTAGGAGCAGAAGAGTCCATCATATTGACGTCGCCATCCTGGTCAATACCCGAGTCGACATCGATGTCGATGTCGCCGACAATGAGTCCGGTATCAAGATCAGAGTTGGATTTACTGCTGGCGGTCCTGTTTGCGTCGAGCCGTTCCTCCTCAGCCACACCTCCATCGGTTGCAATTGTATGTGCCCCAGTTATCGAACCTAGGGGTGTTGAACTCAAACCTCCCTTGCTAAGCGGCTTCTCGACACCAGGAACGCCACTCCCGCAGCTATGCATCATCAAATGCCCAATCTTCTTCCTCATCTCCTCTTCATTCGCATCCAACACAAACACATTATAGTCCAACAACTCCTCATCCACACACTGAAGAAGATACCGCTCAGCAGCTTCCAGCAGTCGTGTCTCAAGGTCCTCGTCCTGGTCTGCATGGCTGACCTCGCCTCCAGTTTGCGATCCCTCTCCATGTGTAGCAGAGACAAGATCTTCTGTCGTGACATGATGATGCTGAACTTTGACAGTCTGAGTGCCGTCAGACTTCTTGTACGTTTGGGTATTGGCATGCACTTGGGAATAAACGATTCCTCGAAGAGCGGTGATACGCTCTTCACGCTTACGCCGGATAGCTTGGCGGAATCGTTCGGCGAGTGCCAATGCGTTGGGTGTAACACCCTTGGGTGAATAAACGACGACGTCGGAGAGGGTAGCGTAGATGGGCTGTATTGAAAGTTTTAACAATGCTCATCAAAATGTGTATATCCACTCGACAGTGACTCACAACTTGAATTCCAAAGTTTCTCAGCGAGATACCATCCGGTACACGAGTAGGTACAAACTCCCACTCGGTCGTCTTCTTTGCTTCCTTCTGGTCTTGGCCGTGGCTAGACAGATCGTTCGAGCGCTTCGACTTCCGCTTCTTCAACAGCTCTTTCGGCCTGAATGTGCAAGTCAACAATGGAGGAGCAGCTGGGTCCGTCTGACGTTTCCCCTTGCGTTTATGTTTAGGGATTCTCGTCTTCGGTTTGGCATTACCGTTCATCTCATCATTGAGCAACGCAAGGTTGACATGCTCCTGTCGCCCTTCATCCTTCCTTTGATCCTCTTGCTCGATAGAATTGGGATGAAGTCCGGTAGCCTCGTGTAGTTCGATGATCTTCGGATGCTCATAGGAACCGCCGCTGTTCGGAGCAGCACTCGTCGGAGAAGCAGAGAGGCTAGTTGCTGCCGTGGTTCCTGTCGCAGGGGTAGTAGTTGTGAAGACCGCATCAGCCTCCGAACCAGAGGAAGACACAGACGCGGACATGGTGATGTTGCTAGTGTCTAGCGCCGGTAATGATGCGAACTGAGAAGAATGTTGGTGGTGGTGAGGGTGATGAGGCATCACGACGGGGTGCATATACGGCATGCTGTCCATCTCCTGCTTACTCAACGGTTTGCCTAACGAAGACGGGTCATCGCCCACAGAGGAGAGGATGCCTCGCTGTTCGTCCTGCTGAGATATGGAGGCTGGTGAAAGGCCGTACTCAGAAGCGGCAACAAAGTGATCGACGCTACCCTCTCGCAAGGGATCTTCTTCATCTTCAAAGTCTTCGTTGCCCTCAAAACTCGAAGATTCAGTGTCGGAAGTCGAAGAACCATCATCGTCAAAATCGTCATCGTCACTGCTTGTGAGCATAGCGTCGTCATCGCTGTCCTCGAACAGGATGGCTTCACCTTGGGCTTCAGGGGAATCAGCAGGTGCAGACGAGGAGGGGAGCGGCTTGCGCCTGAGGACGCTCAAGGTGATCTTGTCGTCCTTGAGGTCGTCTTCGCAAACCACCCAAACAAGTCCACGGTACTGAGGTACCTTCGGGCGCAGTAGCTGGTGTATCTTGCTACTCTGAGATGCCGAGGTAAATGGCGAATGAGAGAGATCCTGGAATCCGGGATCAATTAAGCTGCCATTGAGGATAAAGCGAACAACAAGGCGGCAAGAAAGGGTATCGATGATACTCACCACAGTTTTTGCACCGGCCTGTTGGTGTTGGCCTTGATTTTGAGCTATGTTTGGTAGCGTCACGTTCACGACGTGGTGGCTTCCGGTGTAGCTGATTGGAGTGCCTTCCGTGTTAGCTGTAGCTTTCGCGACTAGATTGGCATTCGCAAAGAACGTATTCTGGGCGTCATTGTCGCCCTCTAATCCATGCAAGAAGGGGAAAAGTACGTGATCGGCGGGATGCGAAACGAGATGGTCTAGGTGAAATGAGGCAAATAATGATGGAGGAATCAAGCGAACGGGATTGCTATCCTGGGTGTCCTTCGGCTGGTCGGGTTGGAGAGAATCCAAGGGGATGGTAGCAGAACTACTGCTACCTGTTCCTGAGTCCATCATGTTCGTATTGGAAGCCGTGGACAAGCCCGTATCAGGGGAAACGACGGGGAGTGGATCAAGAATACTTGGAGGGTAGTCCAAGCCATAAGCCATTCTCGTTGTTGAAAGGAAAACGTCTAGCTGGTTGTCTTTGAAGTAGGATCAAGAGGAAGGAACGATGGCAGGAAACACGGGGTAGTAGACGCTTCCGACGGTACTGTATATGTATCTGACAATGACGGACATTTCGATTAGCTTCTTGCCACAATGCCAATCCGTCTAGTTGGGAACGTACAGGTTGGAATTGATGGACGGCGAGGACAGGTCGATGCCTTTGTCAGTGCTCTCTGTCGTTGCGTTTGGGGCCCTAGAGGGTCAATATTGTCGTTTGGTGTTTGTCGGGGGCTTCAGCAAACGTTCTCGTCGCTCGTCGTATGTTCTTGTCGTGCACAATGTCCTTCACTTAACTTTGGATGGTTCAGCTTTAGTCGTGAAGATGCCACACTGTCAGCATACCGCTAATTCGTCCACGAACAGAGGTTTTCTTTGTTGGTCCAGGTAACACCTCGACCTCGCGTTGTAGAGGTTCTAGTCCAGGTGGAGGTTGCTTCGAAATAGGCCCGGGATCGAGCCACGGCGTGTTGCTGTTGGTTGATCTTGACCAAGTCGACGTCAATAAAGCTGTTGGGCGCTGACGAACGATGAGCAGGGGTATAGGACGATATGTATGCGATGGTGGGACAAGAGGAAGAAGTCGTTGGACTGAATTGGGTGGGGTCGTAATTGACTGTTGCGGCGTATCGCACGCGTCTTCCCCTTTCAATCTGGACCCTGACTTTGTTGGTAAGCCCCATTGTATTTCCAATAGCTCCATTACACTTTTTCCTATTCATTGTCTATAATCCTCCAGCGCCAGTGCATCTTCCCTGGCACAGCACCGCACTGGTCTCGCATGTTGTCTGCCACGACGTCCTCGACGGCCCAAGCACCCAAGCATCGCGCTACCAGTGTTCTCGGCTCTCGAGATCTCTTGGGTCATGAATACATCCTCTTTTGGAGATCTGATCGGTCTTAAAGGATCTTATCAGTCCCAAACGTATCCAATATCGCCTCGTGTTTCGGCCCCTTCTGGGCATCGCCGCTGGTTCCTTGCCTCCAGGCAACGGGAACTCTATAGGCTATCGGTCACTTCAGCTTTCTGGACAACCCTACAACAATGACTACTCTAGAACTTGGGATCTTGTTGACTCTGTCTCGTGGGGCTAGCCCATCTCATTAATATTCCCCTCTTCCCCCGCTCTAATACAGCAGCCTCGATCTTAGAAGCAGGAAACTACGCGGATTAACTTTACTGTCCTTGCCAAACTTCACCATGCATGAGGGTGGCTGCCTGTCTGTTATCAGTTGACTCGAACACGGGATGAGTCGTCTTCTTCTCCTGGTTCTCGTACTATCCTTCCTGAAGTCAAAGTAACCGCAAGCTGATTCTCGGACTGGAAGCTCCTCTAGACTGAAGCGGCTAGAAGTCATGATCGCTACTACACCGCCGTCTCAAGAATGGAGAGAGGGTTCTGGAAGATTTCCTCCAGATAGCGCTGTCGGATAACCCCATCCCAGATTCCAACCACCCCAGCTGACCCTTCACCTTGCCTAAAACATTGCGAGAAGCATACTCAATCCGTATTCTTGGTTCAGACTAGTGCGTATAAATGACGTGACCGTCCGTTCTCGTCTAATCATATTGGGGGTATCGAATTTAGCCCTCCATCGCAACCTCGTAAAAGAAAGGGTTTAAAGGAGACATGCATACTAATGAAGAAGCACGACTGTATGAGAAACCGATTTGTAGTTATTCCGTTCAAATTCCCTCATGGTGGTGGCCGTATTCCCATCAACCGTCTTAGTTGACGGTTGATACCACGGACCAATAAAGTTGTTCACCTCTAAACACAGCCGTAGGTATACATACTGCTGTAGGGCCAACAAACACGTCCAATTGTATGTATGACCCCTTTGGTGGGAGAACATCAGTACCTGACGCCCCCTGCCCACATGCCTAACCCTAAAGATAGGAAACAGCAATCTCCATTCAACAATCCTTCGAGACAATCGTCCTCCTGCATTCATGTTTTGGTACCCTAAAGGAGTGTGCTGATAAGGAAGTCGCGGTAACCCTTATCTGCTATCTCCCGCTCTCGTGCCTACAAGCTCAAGTCGAACTCGCAATAAAATCCGTACGAACTAGTTTTCTGAAGCTTCTCAAGCTCCTTCCGCTGCAAGGACATATTACGACTCCAAGTTCCATTTGTCACAACCAAATCAGCCGACGTTTGTGACACCTAGCACATTTCCTACATCCGCCGTCGACCCTGCACTCTCGGTATGGAACCAACAAGTGGCGCTTCTGATGGTTGCCCTTCGTTATTAATTTGGAGTCTCGGTATCCAACTCCAGCGACCACGGAACCTTTGGCTATGCTCCGGTGATTTGCGAGGGATGTAGATATCTACCTTCAATGAGCCCTACTTTCGTGTCTCCGTATCGCATCGCAGAGCCTTCCGCTCAACGGCGAACTACTGCTCGCTTGCCTCTCAGATCACATCTTCTATAAATAACAGACTGTGGTGGGATATAGAAGTGAAATTGGCCACGCATCATTGTCCCCTTTCATCCAGACAACGGGACTTCAGGATGTCTTCTCTGTAATCACCACCATCTTCGAATGTCACCTCATTCTGACATATCAGTACTGTCGGATATTCATCATCTTCATCCGTAATGTGGACGACTTCAAATGAATTGTGATTTACAGTCCGCGGAAGAAGCAGTTAGAGTGAGCGCTGTCTGATATGCACTATATCCTATTAACCACCCCTTTTCTCCTTTCCAACTTCCATGCTCTGGTACTTCTATCTTCTGAGCACATAGATCCCTACTTGTTAAAATTACTTTCGCATCTCTCCGAATGCTATGCCATCATCTTCTGTGAATCATACTTCTCTTACTAGTCATACCGTATACAGATCACCAAAAGCCGCTCAACCAACGATCACATCACATACCGACAGGGGAATTTTTTCCTCATTCGTCTCCTCCTACTTCCTTTTCAGTCCACCTTGCGAGCTCAAGCCTAGTTTCACGAAGTATCTATAGGAGGGAAAGGACAATTTAAGTACGAGTAAGGTGTCAATATAATGAAAGAACCATGGAACAGAGCAAAATTATATTACACCCGTGGGTCACACGAGTTGTCCGAGATGTCGAGCAGATCTGTGGCAGATTTAAACATAGAGTATAGTCACATGTGGCAGGGCATGATTTGGAATTACAGTACACATCCTCTCCTAGTCTAGTGAAAGCAGTATACATCTATCACTGTCAGCTGATAACGTCCCATAATGCTATAAGGATGTTGAGCGCTGAAGCCGTACCAGAGGCAACAGCGGCGGAGTTAGCGCTTTAACCGACGGTCTTTTAGTGCCAATTGAATTGCCGGCGGGTACGTCTTGGTAAGAGGGACGCTTTGTGCTCATATTGACATCCAACCGCAAGACCAACGGGACGCAGCCCGGGTCCTGATAATTCGATCGCAAAGTTGAAGGGCTCCGACTCGGATGATAGCCGAGTTGGCAGGAAGAACGGAAGAGAAAGGCCTGATTGTGTGCAACTGGTTTGTAAGACGACAGGGAATGGTTTGATACGTCGAAGATGACTAGCGAGGGCGTTACATTAAACCCACGCTGACTCAGATCAAACAAGCATTAACCTCCGATCCTATAGTTAGGTGTAGCCGAGCGCCTGGAATTTGTGGCGCTTGCCTCGACCCCACAACGGGCTCATATAGTCTCCGTAGCTCACTGCAAGACGGCACAGATTTCAAGAAAAGGTTAATTCTAAAAATAAAACTTCTATACAAAGGCTAGCTACTAATTTACTATATCTCTGGAACGTGAGGCGCTTTCATCCTACTCGTAAGTTAGGCCATCCCAAGACGCTTGCGTACTCTAGGAGGGAGGGGAGCAGAACTGTGGATCAAGCGTCGGGTCTTCAAATAAAAAAGGTACCTCTAGCAGATATTCCTCCGAAGGAGTCTATGCAAGTCATTTTCTGATACATTCATATCGGAAGGGAAGGATAAATTAAACGTCGGTGCTGGGGACGTTTCATATTGGTTGATGTTCAACCAATCCAGTTCTTCATTGTCATTCCAAGAGTTGGCAAAGCCGACAGGGGAGTGGCTCCTACTCTCTGAGTCACCACGCATAGAACATTGGCCTGACGAGATTGAATGGGCCTCGAGCTCTAGTGTCAAAGCTTTCTCTGGAATAGCAAGCTAGGTCGAGTGGAAGTTGGTTTGCCCTTCGCGGACATGGCTACCAGTGATTAGGTCGGCGCGTCTTTCTCTGGTCTTCCAATTTTCAGGACGACATACGAGCACAGAAGGCTGCTCCGCAATCATGTAAGAGCTCAGAGGTTGAGGGACTCCGGACGGATTGATGCTGTTTCCGACAGCGGGCATCCCGGCCAAAGGCACAAGAGTCCGGTATGGGCTCAAGTTTGGTTTACCATGGGACTGGCCATTGCCAGGGGAGGCGAAGATGCCACCACGACTAATAGATGACTGCTTTAATTCCGGCTGGTTTTCTTGACCATCGGTCTGGGATACACGGACAGAATCTTTCTCCGTGACAAACCCCATTCCCTCTTTGCCTTCAGGCTCACTACAGGGAATGTAAAAGCGAAACAAGTCGTCGGCAGGCAGGTTTTGCTTCTTTCTTGATAGCGAGCAGTCAGCTTTGTTGCTAAACGTTAACTCTGATGTTTGTACGGTGCTCACCCCTTTCCTGATGGGCCAATGTTTGCATCATGCAGAACTCTATGTCAAGTGCTAGGTTAGACATGTCGGTTGGAGTGGTGCCCATTTTGGAGGAGGGGGAGTGAGACAGTGGGTGGTAGGAAACCCTTGCCAGAATGCATTATATATAGCTTTTTACATTGTGGAAAATTTGTCCACGCGTGGACGTCTTTATGAGGAGCACAATGGTGGTCGGAGTGCCAAGACAGCAAAATGGCGATGGGTCAGTGTCCTAGAAAGGAAAACGTGGCCATTTCCTGTGTATACATACCTTCATACTGAGTCTTACATGCATCGACGTACAGGTAAAGGATCCGGAGATAAACGCCTGTGACGTTGAACTCGCAACGTTTCCCCCCGTATGCTCAAAACTTGGTCCAACTCGTTAAGCCCGCCCAGTTCCCTAAATCATTGGATGAGCTCTCACAGATGGACGAAGTTTGAAATTCATGCTGAGCTCAATAAATCAAGGGGCAGCTACAAGAGCAAAGGGGCGACTAAAGAAGATCGCAAAGTGGAAGGACTCCGACTCGGAAATTAACCCCTGAGACTCTAATGGAAGAACGGACTCCAGGAAAAGGTAAAGCCCACCAGCAACCAATTGGAGATAACCTCATAGACATGAAACTGCTGAGATACTCATCAGACATGCCAGCACCAGTAAGAATCGAAAAAGCAGAAATGGAATTCTGAAATCAAACTAAGTAGAGCGTTTATCGTGGACTTTGGAAAGTGGGGTACTCTAATCCTAGTGCATTAAGCCGTATATCACGAGAACTCATGTGCCCTGAGTGACCATCGTAAAAATTGCCGCAGGGCCACGAATGGATGACCAATGTCGTCAAAATTCGAGCCATGACTCAGGGTATCTCTGGTTTCCGGATCGGATATCCGGTCGATTAGCAAGGCAAGAGTTTGGTGCAGAATGGTAAAGGTTGGGCATAGCTGGATTGAGTGTCTCGAAGGTACGCTGATTTCTAAGATGAGGAGGGTGTGTGGTCTGCGTACGCGGGTTTGCAGGATTCCTTTGGGGTCTGTGACGTCTGCGATTGGCACGTGCTCCACTACCGTTCCTTTCAACAGGCCTACTATTTACAGCCTGATAGTTGACAGCGAAATCCATGTTTGTGGTACAGGGAAGGCCCGCCGCATAAGGTGTGCCTTGGAAGCCGCCGTAACCAGGGGTAGCCAAGTGAGAATGCCCTTCGAAGCCCTGCTCGTTAACAGGGGCCTGATGGATGCTGGAGTTCTGCCAATAGATCTCCTCTGGGTGTTGGGGATTGGCGCCTACGTTCCTTTCAATGTGACTCATATTTGAAGCCTGATAATTGGCAGGGGAAGACCAGTTTGTGATGTAGGGAGGACCCGCCACATTAGGTATGCTTTGGAAGCCACCATGACCAGTGGCTGTCAAGTGAGAATGCTCTTCGAAGCCCTGATAATTTATAGGTTGAGTCTCGGCAACAGGGGCCTGATAGGTGCTGGAGTTCTGCCAGTCGAGCTCCTCTGAGTCTTGGGACTTGCCCGGATTCAAGATTTTTTGCATGTCATCCGGAGGAAGTGTATTGAAAAAGAGTAATGCCTGGATTGTTGCCATGTCCTCAGGAAAAACTCGCTGGTTTGTCATAAGAGGATGGGATGAGAGATCTAAGGGACCCCCACTTTCCCATTGTTCTCTATAACGCGCCATATCTTGCAAAGAAACGTACACAGACATTTTCACAGTGGCGTGGGAGAGGAGACAGGGGCGGAGATACAAAGTGAAAGGGGCGAGACAAAGCCAGGTAGGGAGGATGAGAACTTAGGTGGGTGGAAGCGTTGGTTTATGTAGAAAATGTCATCATAGGCTCCGATCAAGGGTGTGGATGTCTTTGCAATGAGAACAATGAACGAACTGGAAAATTGTCCCGGAAAGGAAAGCGGACCACCACATCGGCAAACTGGAGACCAAAGTAGTCAAAGGCCACAATGGCCACAGTGCCACTTAGACTCTCCAGCTTCATGCCACTGCGGCACTATTTGTTGCTAACCTCGGAAATACGATGCCAGGACACGCATCCGCGTGTAGCATAACCCCAACCTTTATCAGTTGTAGACAATCCGTGCCCGTCTATTTGCACTATGATATTACTTGGCTGGAGAAGCCCTCCGAGTCAGTTCTGGCTGTAGTGTGGTCTAATTTGGCTTCAAAACTTTTCATAGTCACCGTCTACAGAGACATTATTGAACGTTAGCGCCTTCGATAGCACTTCTCGCATTGTTTATTCTAAGTCATATAAGACGCAGGTTTGTCCGCCTATTTCAACATCTACTGTCCATTTGAGTTGAACACTGAGATGACCAGTCCATAGAAAACACTCCGAGACTCGAGGGGTTTCATCGTCTTTCTGTTCCTCCTGCTAGTAGTTGGCCTTCACCTTTGCGAACTATCTCAGTATTCACAGGTGGGTTAAGATAAACATTCGATCGCTTCCTGCAGCTCCTCTTCCGTTAGCGAGTGCAAAAATTGGTTCAACTCACGTTGGAAGTTGAACTCAGCCTCTTCTAGCTCATCGAACCCTGCAAATGGGTTCTTCCAGGTGGGAGAGCGTCGAAGATCAGACTGGGCTGAACCTTTGGTACGGTTAAGCGAGAGAGAACCTAAAGCATCAGTCACTTCAGCATAAGAATCAGGCTCCTAGAGAACAACCATGATGTTCAGAACATAGTCGGACTAAGATGAATTCAACGATTAAAACTCACCACAATCATCGGTGGAGACCTATGATTGATCCACTCGTTTCTCTCTTTGTCGGGCAACTCAACCCAGGCCTGCCAACCCATTCGGAAGGTCGCGCGATTAAGGCAGATCTTGGGTCCAAGACGATTTTGGAATCCTCCCTGGATGGCGTCTTCGAGCCGGAGAATGTCGATAAAGCTTTTGAGGTATCTCGTGAACGCGCGGTCACGAACTGTAGGCTGACTTTGGTCCTGCTGAGCTCGGGTCCTAGGATAGGATCGGGCGGATTTCCGAGGCTTGAAGTTCATAGCTAATTTGTTGGTTCAAGTTGGGTCTGGAAGATGGCGGTATAGAATCGGGGCTCGGTTGAGTGGCCTTTTTATACATCCGCCCCAAGGTGGTAACCTCCTTGACAGCGACAGGTCGACCACTGGGCGTGCACGACACGACACTGCCTCAACAAACAACGTCGCGAGGTCAAGTCCAAGCCAGTCAGGACCAGGGGCGCCTAGAGATGCCAGAAAAGGAAATACGACATGGTCCGTCCACTACACTATTAAATGAAACCGTCTGACAAAGAGCGCAACATTATTGCTTGGGCCACCGGTTGGCACTCCCATTTTTGGGTGAAGGGTGGCTGCCTGGGTAGCTAAGCTCTTCAATTCATGAGTTTCTTTGTTCAACAGACTAGTTTCCCAGTCGCCACAGCACGGCGCATCATGATGGCGGCCAGAATACCCGCCATCATTCTTCCCGCGCCCGTCCTTTCGACATACCTAGTACTACATAGCCAGAAATTGGATATTCACCGCTCAGAATTAGGTGCATCAGCGCTCATACAATATTTCTAAAACCAGGTTAACTATCAATCGTCCACTATTTTCCAGCGGAGCCCTTTGACTATGTCTGGCGCTCCTCTCAGCCTATTGTCCACACGATCGCGTTTCTCTTGAGATAGTCTCCACGCCCTTGGGTCGTCAGTTCCACCCCTGATACCTTCCTGTCTTCCTAGATGGCCACTGACGCTCCACGAAGACGCCTCATACTGTATTCGACAGGTCATGTGTCTCGGGACCGTCCCTATGTCTAAAAACACAATCGGTGATTCGTCAGCTTGCTGGGGAGCAACCGGCGATTCTCTAGTTCTCAAGTTGTTATCTCCAGCCCATCATCACCTCAAGGCCTCACAGATATCCTTATCCGTGTCTTCGTCTTTGATTCTTCTGCTTCTAAGAACCACCTTATCGAGCTTGAAACGATGGTGAAAGTCACATTGGGAGGCCAGACCCTCGCAGAGTCCAACGAAACAATTCAAGTGGAAGGGAACCATTATTTCCCTCCTTCCTCCGTTAACACCTCTGTTTTCACCAAATCCGATACATCGTGAGTGCAAAAGTTCTAGGCTCGAAGGTGTCTCATGGTCGGATCATCTTTCAAGTTACCATTGCCCATGGAAAGGGTAAGATCTGAATTCCGGATCTGACGTAGACGAGGGTCGTGTGACAGGAGTTATCTTCACAGGGAGGCGTCGTATTATAGCGCTAACATCGACGGGAACGTACACGAAGATGTAGCGTGGTACTACCCTCAAACTATCACAGACCGCGCTAAGCCCATCGAAGGCTATGTGGCTTTCTACAAGGTAAGCGGCAACCTTTGAGGTCCCGTGTCCTCGAAGGAACCTAATAACTACCTGTCTGTTCTACTATAGAACAAGGTTAACATCGCTTAAGGGGAAATATGCAGTATGTCCCAGGGCCTTTGAAATACATACAGGCAGTGCATGTCATCGTCACAATACAGAAACGGGGTAGATAGTGATAGTTTGGTAGCTGTGGTGAAGTCGAAAGGAAGATATGTGGTAGCTGTTCAGAATGGCATTTGATCCACATAACTTTGTGGTGTCATCGAAGCATTGTTGCGAGCCGGGGCGAGAAAACCGAGAAAGTCCGATCCAGGGAACGGAATATCCTTGGATTGCCTGACAAGGGACTGTCACTATTGTCCAGATGGAAAGCAAGGACAACTTTCAACTTACAATTCGCGGACTGTGTTGGCAAGGACGAGACCCGACGAACGTTCAAGGTGAGTTCAGGCACACAGTGATTTGCTTGGCGGAAAACGTACCACGGATGATGAAATTCGCCAGAACTGCGAAAAATAGGGCGACGCTGAGTAGGACTGGCACTAATAGGGCATCTTTGAGAAAGCGTTAAAATTTGTTTGGGTGCTTGTTCGGAGTTCACGCACCAAAATGACCAGGGTCTCGCCGTCGTATCATGGTTATGCGGCGTTGGTAGATAGCATACCCGTATATCTGCAAAGTGATTAAGTTTCGAAGCAATCCTTTCTATATTTTAGCTCCTACAAGAGTAGCGACGCTGATTGCAGCGTAGACATACGCGAAGGAACGGGCGATTTCGTCCTTTGATGCGTTGAAGAGGGCAACGGATAGGGCAGCAAGGATCATAGCTTGATTAAGCCAGGATACCCATGCTAGTAAATACAATTCAGGTTTAGTGCCTTCCTTTGACCAATGGCGATACTCACTTCTTTCGTTAGCGAACCAAACTTTGCCTTCCACCTTCACCGACGTCGGTACCTTCTTTGGCACCCGAACTTGTGAGGGCACAGAGTTGATAGCATGATAGTCTCTGACAGTCGGCCGTTCTCCTTCCTCCTCTTCTGTCGGCTCTGGGATGTTATCAGCGCGGAAGTATCGTGCTGGTCGCTGGACTCGAGGAAGACTGGCGAGTGCAGAGGGGGAGAATGGCGACAAAACCGCTTGCCATGACCGTCGTAGCAACGAGGTCGACCTCGAGCGATTGCTCTGTCGGATCCGAGGATTGTTCTGCGCTTCTTCGATGCCATCGTTGGTGTTCGCCGTCGTCGAGGACATGATGGACATCGCGGTAAGGAGAAAGACGTCACGGCCCAAGCGCGCCGGTGGCGGCAGCCGTTTCGAGAAAGAACTCCGAAGCTCCGGTTAATTCCGGACGGACCGGTCTGGAACAGTGTGACATCATTTGGCATTTACTAGAATGCTCTGGTCGATCCCAGTAAACTTGGACACCATCTTTAAAGGCTCGACATCACTTTTGGGGAGCGAGACATTAAACTTTCACTCTCTGGTCACAAATAATGGGTGCAGACTACTACAAACTGCTGGGGGTTGGCAAGGATGCCAGCGAGGACGATATCAAGAAGGCATACAAGAAGATGGTTCGCGAGGTCTCGGATATTATCAGGGATTTTGTTTACTGACTATACACAGGCTTTGAAATGGCACCCGGACAGGAATAACAACTCGGAAGAAGCAACGAAGAAGTTCAAAGAGGTAAGTTGATCGCAATATCCAGGACGTAATATGCCCATTAATGCCACGCGATACGCAGATCTCAGAAGCCTTTGAGGTCCTCAGCGATAAACAGAAACGGACAATATACGATCAATTTGGGGAAGAGGGGCTCAAGGGTGGAGGGGGACCACCGCCTGGCGCAGGCACAGCGGGAGGTTTCTCTGGATTCAGCGGTTTCCCCGCAGGATCGACATTCACCTTCAACACTTCTGGCGGACCTGGAGGAGGTTTCAGCGGAGGTCGATTTAATCCTACCGATCCCAACAAAATATTCGAGTGCGTATATTCCTTTCTACTTTGTCTTTTATCGGTTGGCTGACATTTCTGTCCAGGGAGATCTTCGGCTCTTTCGGAATGGGTGGCTTGGGAGGTATGGCCGGTATCAGTGGTATGGGGGGTAGGGGGAGCGGACGGCGCCCTAACATGAGTGGGTCATTCCACATGGACTCAGACGACGACATGAACGGCAGTTTCTCGTTCGGAGGTATGCCAGGAGGCATTCCCCGGTCACGGCCGAGTGCAACACGGTCTGGCTCTGGAACATCACAAAAGCCTTCGGAAGTCACCAAATCTCTCAAAGTCTCATTGAAGGACCTGTATAACGGCTCAACAAGAAGGCTGAAAGTGGGGCGCAAGTTGCTGAATGGCACGACGGAGGATAAGGTGCTGGAGATCCAGATTCATCCTGGATGGAAGAGTGGGACGAAGATTCGATTCCCCAAGGCCGGTAACGAGGTTGGTCCATCGGGTGATGCGCAGGATTTGGTGTTCGTAGTGGAGGAAACACCAGACGAGACATTTACAAGAGACGGAAACGACCTCGTAGCCACCGTCAAGATACCGCTCGTCGATGCGCTCACAGGCGCACCTGGGGGCGGCAAATCTACCAAAGTCCTCGAGTTCCTGGACGGACGCAAACTCCAGATCGCCGTTCCTCTAGGCATCGTTAAACCAGGCCAAATAACCATCGTATCCGGCGAGGGCATGCCGATTAGGAAAGACGGCCAAGTACGAAGAAAAGGCGACCTCAAAATCAAGTGGGAGGTGGAATTCCCTGAACGACTAACGCCAGCGCAGAAGGAGGGAATTAGAAAGATTTTGACTGGCTCATCATAGACGTTGACTTTTTACGCCCGCTTTCATTTGACTTTGCATTTGTATTATAGTTAGTTTGCATGAGGTTGCATTTCGAACGTCGTTTATTATTTTGTGTAGCTGGATAGTTATTGTTGTAATAGGTGTTGTATCACTACTTCTCGATACCCTTCATTGAACCCTCCAAGGGGCAGTAATTATGGCTTGATAGGCGTCCCAGAGTCTGAGTGTGCCGAGTGTGGGATCAAATGGATCATTATTCAATCCGAGTCGTGGCGGGCGATGTTCAAACGTTCAAACTTGTAGCATGATCACTGGCAAGTCTCTGCTAGGCAGTCACCACTCACTAGCAGGAGCCAATCTCTTCTGTCGCGTCTACATGCTAATGTGTCTGAAACTGCTTTTTGCTCCGTCTGGGAGTTCTGGCAGAGCCACTAAGAACCAACTGGAACAAAAGAACTGTCGGTGCAACGAACCCGGCCCTGCACCATCTTTGAACTCATTACTGGGGGTCTACTTCGTCGAAGATGGGAATCAGGGCGGTGTACGTGCCGAAACTGGTCAGGGGTGCTTCGGAGCGTTGCAACTTGAACGACCTAACCTTCTTTCTAGAGCTGAGACTTGTCCAGCCGCACCCCTTGCTTTGCTCTGTTCTCGACATTTAGCTGCATTTGTGTATCCTCTAGTTGCGACAGGATACGACGGCCTAGCTATCGACCAGGGAACGTGACTTCATTGCAGGTGCCCGATGGCCCTAACGGTCTGACCGCGCGCTTATTCTTAAATTCTCAAATGGCCCATTACTGTGTCGCCGGGGCTCGAAAACAAAAGTGTTATGTGTAAAGGCTCTACCATACCCTATCCACTATAAATAGGGCCGTAAAATTGCAGAAGATGTCCAGAAATTTCCGCATCCCGACTCCCCTCGTGCAAACCCCGTTTTTCACCATGGTCACTTGGAACACGCCTGTCTACACGTATCCCAAAGTCTTTTACAACTACACCTCAAAAAAACGTTATGGAAACAACCCGAACTTTATCCGGTTCGCCTGGGATAATGAACCTAAGAAGGAATATTGGCATAGTTTGCAAGGATGCCTCGACAATGGCATCATCGGGAAGGAGGAAGCCTTCTCTTATGGGCATGATCGGAAGGCTGCATGAAGCTATTGCCAATGGTATTGATGACCCGGAGGAGAGTCTGCGACGATTTTTGAACTCTTTACGTCCGCCTGAACTCCGGCTCGCTCTGGTTGAGGTGAGATTGTGTGAAGCGCTCTATGCGGATGCTCCTCCGAAAGAATATTCACTGGCAGCCGAAAGGTACTTACTATTAAAAGAAATCTCTGATCGTTCTAGGTAGTCGCTGGACGACTGCTCGTATGACCTCAAGACTTAATAGTCACTCTCCTAATCTTATTCCCTATTTTTATAAAGTCTTTCCAACTTGATTAACGGAGTAAAGATTCCCGCCAGCACTTCTTGTAATACGGCAAATATTTTGTAATAGTACTACGCTTATAATAAGATATGTATTTAATTAGCATTTGAATCATAATGTGGTGGCTTCAATCAAAGAATCCTCTTGAATTCGAACTTCGATAATCTCGTCGGAGTGGGGCGGGTTTGGAGATCAAACGGACTAATTTGGCGCGTAAGGTTCACGCCGTTGCCGGCATGTTGTCTTTGTAGCTATATGCACAGTGCCAGTTACGCTTTTGAACCGATCTCTCTTTTGCTCCTACTACGTACTATTACTAGAAGTGTCGGTTCTCTCAGAAGACCTGGTTTGAACAAGTCCCTCAAAGCTTCATTCTGCCGTCACAAGATTCAAATGCTACCTTCTACCTGTTTTTTGGGCTATATCTTACGGGGGTCAACGTGGCGCACGTGTAGAGATGCTGGACCCCTGGGCCCTGGCGAGTCCTGGTGCTTCAACTTGAACTTCGACGGCCTGGCCATCTTGTTGATACTAAGGCTTGCTATGCGGCAGTCGTTTCTATTTCTGGGTGCTCGACTGTACTTGTACAGCCTTTACGATAGGTGGCTCGATCATCGAACGAGGAACGTGGCTCTGCTCGGACCTAACGGTCTGTCTCCACGCTTATTCAATTTCTAAAACGGAGTCTTACCCATCTTGGTCGCCTTTGGAAGCGTCGACCACATGCAAACTGTCGCCAAGGATGGACCACAAACAATTGAAACTACAGCCACTCTAAAAGGTGTGACGACTAATGCGGCTTTTTCGGTTGGCGGCGTTTCCTGTTATGGTCGTCCCCCAGTGCCTTTTGAGTCCTGCCGCATATGGGGATGTCCTTGGCCTCGAAACAAAGATGAAATTGCTCCCACTCCCTTGTCACTATAAGTAGGGCTGCAAACCTGGAGAAAACATCAATTCATCGTCCCTACCAGCCTCGTCTTTCAGCTCACCATGCATCGGCAAGAATTTCTGTACATTCCACCTGAAATTCTCCAGGAACATACTCTCGACGTCTCTCCACCTGAAGTCTTCCGTGAAGATACTGTCAACGTCTCCTTTCCCTTTGGACAGAGCTCACAATTCGTAGAAACTGCATGGGGCCTATGTTCTAAACTCCAGCAGGACTTCTGGCGTGCTTTGCAAAGCAAGATCGACACTGGCATATTGTTGAAGGAAAATGCGCCGTATTACGTCCAAATTATCAGAGGACCTTCTGTTCCGTCCTTAGTGGCTCACCCTGTCATGATAGTAAGTAACGACAATCTCTTGATTCTTGAATCAAGAATTTGATACTACATGCTACATTCAGTCTGGCAGCGAGCTCTATTTTGACCATGATGACTTTAAGGGTCTCCCGGTGGCACCCAGTTGCAGGACTCTCGTTTCTGCGCCAAAGCCCATATTGGCGCAGGGCATCTTCAATGCCAAAACGATTCTGACCAGACAATGGGGTGACGAGGGGAATGATAGGGCGCAACAGTGGAACTCTTCTGTCAATGAACAACCCTTGCCTTCGGAGGGGCCGAGCCCCATAATGGTGCGTGGTACCGTCAGTACTGATGCATACCCAACTGGCCAACGGAGTGAAGAAAATGATCAAGCGCAACAAAAGGGCTCCAATACTTTCTACGCTGATGAACGCTCTATTGCCACCCTGATCAGAAGCCTTTATGACGATATCGCCAGTGGCGTTGTGACCGATGAAACTCTGGTAGAGTATCTGCAGTCCAACTTTCGGCCAGGCCGCGAACTTTCTATCATTGTGCAAGAGTTTAACTTTTGGAGACTCTATTGGGATGGCGAGGTCGACCGAAATATAGCTTTATGGAATCTCACTGCGGCGCAGGGCAGCAGCTAATAGGATAGGGGCGCATTTCGGTGCAGACGCGACGCGCTGTTGTGAGATGCTTGGTCACAGGGGCTTCCCAGCCAGTAGCGTGTCAACAGCGCGTCTTCGCTACTGTGCACTTTTACCCCCTCTCGCACTATCTTATTCCCAGTCGATGGAATCTCCGTAATACTATTATTACTTGTAACTAATCAACGGAATCCTATACCAAGCTTGACATCAGTTTCACATCGTAAAGAGGAAGTATGATTCAAATATGTCTGCCTTGCCGCGGAATCGGCCCGTGGAATTATTCTTGATTAGAGCATAATTCTGTAGTGCATTCAATGACTTTCTTGCAGCAATTATTATTCATCTTTGAACTCGCATGAATTTAACGATTAATCTGGAAGATCTAGCCACTACGAACGTTATGTGATCTGTAGCCACCATAGGCTCAGGCAGATTCTGTGTCTGCGTTGTTCTCCTTTCAATTTTCCTCTTCTTCCTCTTCTAGCATGCACAATCTTGCAGCATAAGCCTCATCCGGCAACAAGTGCAGGGATCATCTGGATTCTCCTTGACGCAAATATCGAGCTACGTGCTGATCTATCCGGGTAGGTTAGTAACTTGCGCTTAGTCGTGATCACTGTAATTCATCCGATCAGTAGGTGGCATTCGTTGCTGAGTCGAAAATGAGGCTGTCCGTTGAGCCGGCTATTGATGTGTCTCCGAGTCAATTCCAGGGTTCAGAGCTATATCAAATTATCTTGCAACTCTCCACCCGGCCAGACTCAGTGAGGGTTATATAATTGCTTATTTCATGGATGCAGTGGCTTGCATCGTTGCTCGTTGCAATATAAATCACCTAGCTCGCGTTAATGCCAATGCCAGCATCAACTTAGGACCTTGCAATTGGAGCCTTTGTCTCAAAAGATCTATTTCACTGGTATGGTAAAACTCTTAAACACCAGGGGTTTCGCATATTAGGCACCGTCACCAAAATTAAAGCCTCTTTGCATGGCCACTGCAATCCGTTCTTATAAAAGGCTGGCTCGAGGTGGTTGAGAGCCACTATCCCCCAGTCCCCCCATTTCTAAATCGCTCTACAAGCCTACTTTACAGTTATTCCTTTGTAATGACCCGTGAAAACCCTCTTGACGAAGAAGTTGAGCAAAATCTGGGAACGCCACCTCCGAATTTCTTCTATTCACCTGCCGGACAATACCTCCGTCGACGTACATCTCTAACCCCTGACCTGGACCACATCCAAGACGCAAAAGATTTGGAAGAGGGTTTTGGGGCATTTCGAAGGGATCTTCTGGCCAAGCACTGTAAAGATGACAGACGGGATCAGATACGACGACAAATGGAGGAGGTGATGCAGTCTGCTTTACGGCGACTCGCTGAAGGCACTGGCAAGGAGTTGGACTCGATTTTTGAAAGAAATCCTGACAGGAACGGAGCCACTGAGGGACTTCAATTTATCTGCAGAAGTATCCCTGACAGCTCTAGCACGACTGGACTAAAGCGACCTGACCCTGCACCCGACGAGTACGATGGCACACTAGTGCCGAGCAAAACCAATGTCCAAGACCCATGTATGATGTTCACGGTGAGTTTGTGAGTTTGTGCATACCCTTCTGCGTTACTTTGTGACTCAACATACAATTTTACATAGAGGATCTGCCAAAGCCTCTCCGAAAAACCTCCCGCGGCGAGTTCGGAAGACTTCGAAAGGTATCTAGACAAAGTCGCAGCAGAGGAACATAACGCCCTCTTGCGATACATTGGCCATATTGACTACCCTGTACCATTCGATGACGATTTCAACACTTTCTTACCGTACGAGGACCCTGAAATCGATGCCTTCTGCCACCCTTTGGACCCAGACTTTGTGAGGGTTGTGAACGAGTTCACGGATAGTCTCACCGAGGAAGAGGTATTGCAATTTCAAGCTTGTTTGTCTCCGGACTGGCCAGGTTTACAAAATCAATTCAGCTATCAGCCATTAATTAAATAACTTATCAGTATATTAAAATATACGTTTGAAGAGTGTTTCAGAGAAGCAGAGGGTGATCGTTTAATGCTTATTTCAGTCGGCTTGATATACTACGGGAAGTGAAAGGGGAAGGCAGTGAAAGCCATTGAGAATGGGGTCAATAAATTCTTCATCTCACTGATTCAAAAGAGGCCATTCGATGGCAAAACGGTCAGCATGCTGACATTTTGACTATGGGCGCTTGTTGCTCTCGTAGGCGCCAATGCGACACGTGGATGGACGATCTTGTGGAAGCTAGCTACCCCCGACTCCCGTGGCTGTTCACCCCCCCACGCTCTTCATGGTACGTGCATCGGTCAGAAAAACAAAAAAGGAAACAAAACTGAACGGAACGGTCACCGACTACGTCAGTTGCCCTCGGACCCGTATCCTGGTCTTTGGCCCAATAGGGCTCGTGCTGGACTGGGCTTCGCTTCCGCTTACTAACTGTGGCCGCAACCTTTTTTCGCACTCGCTGACGCTCAGTACTAGTGGTCCATGCTCATAGATGTGAAAGCGGTCGACTTTTTTGATCCGCTCGAATCTGGCATGGCTGGTCCAACCACTTCAATTCGATACCGTCCATGGCCAGCAATGTATTGTGTACGTGTCCAATACATGCCAATGGACCGTCGTCGGTAGCAAGCAGGAGCCGACGGGTTCATGTTGCAACAGCGCTCCTGTATGTATAATCACTCCCCACGCACATAGCATTACGACCTGCGACGGACCTGGCCATTCGGTCCCGAAGATAGACATACAATACAAAAAGAGCTTGAACGCTGCGAGGCAACGGCGGTATTGCTGTTAGGGGATGGCTCCTCATCTTCCTTTCCGAGGCTACCTACGGCCATGGCTCGTTACTGCTATTCTTTCGTATTGGGAAGGGGCTCTCCATGACGGAACGAAATAGGAACTAGACATGGTCCATTGATCAATGCCCTCAGGTATATAAAGGGCATGAGTGGTCGAGGAACGTCACAGACGACATCCTATTCCTCAGGCAACTTTCCAATTAACTCTTTAGCTATGGCATCTCCTGTTACTGAATGCTCACACCTTTCTACTGATACCCAGGTCCGTAATATCCGACCTGTTCTATTTGAATTGCGTTGCTAACTACGACCTTCAAAACTAGGATCATGAGGTTGACGTCCCTTACGACGTGACCGACTCCCAGGAGGCGACACCTCCACTCTCAGAAGCTGACACTGACTCAGAGATGTCTGTGGAGTCAGTCGAAACCAGTGGAAGTGAAGACGAAGGCCACGAATTCTTTGGGCCGAACGACTATTACGCTCCGATAGGTTGCCCGGATATATCGGAGTACAACCCGTACTACTTGGATTCTGAAAGCCCAGAAGTCGCGTGGAATACCAAACGGGAACTGGATTTAGCGGAAACAATGCCGTACGATGCCCAGAACCAGAAACAAACCGAGAATATCGTCTGGAAGGTTGACTGGAGCAAGTTCACCCAAGAGCAGCTTGAAGAGACTAGGAACAATCTCGTGAATTATACACTCACAATCTCAAACTTATTAGAACTAGACCAGCAACTTTGAAGGGAGATCTCTGGGAACTTTTCAAACTATTAATGACTACTTTATTTATTCCATTCTGTTTTATGATTCATTAATGATATTTATGACAAGCGACAAAATCCAATGGGAACCTCTACTCCGTCTTCTATTTCAATCCGCCATCTAGTATCTCTTATATCATTTCAGGGTACTCACCGGGGTCATACTCGTGTTGTCTTAATTACGATGCAGACAACACCTGGGGCCCATACCCCGGCGCTCGAACGGGCGCCTAACGGAGAATCAATTCAGGGTGTCAACGTTCTCTTCAAATCTAAGCATAAATCATTCTCTGCTGCATACTCTTTGAAGAATGAACGGTACACAAAGAGATGGTCTTCGGAATTTTAACGATGTTGTGTAGTTGATGTGCTATTTACTTTCGCACCAACGTCTAAACGAGACAAAGCGGTACATCTGGCGGAAGGAAGCCGGTGTATAAAAAGTATAGCACGGGACGTGTAGTTGAGAAATTGAAAGAGGAGGGGGAGGCTCTCCGTATCGGACTGCCCACTGCTGAACGAATACCGGTGGGATGTGGGGCCAACGGTCATATTTGTCGTAGCTCACACATTTCGAGTGATATTGCCTTCTTGAATCATCTGGGGGCGACTTCCAGCAGTGACGTATGCAAAAAATTGAGCGCCTCTTCTGCTGTGAGGCGCCGTCTGGTTCTCCTGGTCTTCATGCTATTAAACAGGAGAGTGAACTTATCAAGAGCAGCATATCGTGGCAACCGCACCTCACTTATGTGCTTCGCATCGCATTCTCCACCGTAACATATGGTATGGGAGTCTTAATAACGACCGTATGGAGATGCCGAGATTGTGTATAGCGTCCAAAAGCTTTCCAGAACTACGGAGACGTAGTCTTTCGGGGTCATTGCGAGTGGCGCAGTACTGGCTGACCAGAAAGTTACATCCCAAAGTATGTTATTGCACCAATGATCAGAGTGTTCGTTGACGGAAGAATACTAGAATACTACTATGATCGTCGTGTATATCGTTTTCAAGGAGAAACTTCAGCCTCTATCAACCACATTAGATCATTAGAGTAAATTCCTGTGTTGACCCTGATGTTACCTTTCGGATTATCTGAATGACCTCTTCAAGAGTCTGACCTCCTTTTTAAAACCTACTCATGAAAGGTCCATTGCCATCGTAGGTTAATTAATCTCTCTAGAGCCTTAATCACATATCCCCCATGAAGGGCGATTTGACAATGGCCGTTACAGACAGGAATGCATTGAAGGTTAGGGGGGAAATAGGGGAAATCAGGAGCTGGGCCGTGACGGGCCGTTTTAATGATGACGCCAGTTACGGTTGTAGCAGGCATCGCTCTGCATCGCTTCCCTCCTTCGTTGACCACATTCACGCCGCTAATCAAGGTCCTATGAACTACCAGAGAAAAGACTAGGATACATAGGGTGAGCTATAAGTCTGAAACTAGTCAATTGAACCTTTCTCAAGTCGTCAAGGCGCCCTTATACGACTTCCACCAGATATCCAGGATGGGTAGAGCCCGAGTTCTGGTTTTCGGATTCGCAGCATCTATTATTTTGGTATACTTGGTCCATGCACTGAAGCTGCACCTCCTACTCCTATCACCGCAACAACTAGACTTCATTTACGCCCTCCGTCACCGCTTGCAAGGAGCTCAAACCGTGCAAGACTCGGAATTGACAGAGCCAGAGGCACTCCAGCACCTTATTGAAAGTTACAAAGGAAAACGAACACCCTTTACCAGGCGTATCGTTGCTGTTGGTGACTTGCATGGAGATTTGCCCAATGCACATCGGGTGTTGCGGTTCTCGGGCGTGGTGGATGACGAGTATAACTGGTCAGGGAATGTGGATGTCTTTGTACAAACTGGAGATATAATTGACCGGTACGTCGGTTCTCAATTGCTGCCCCACGGAGAGGTGATTAAAACCTGATCACACATTGTAGGGGCGATGACACCATTCCTCTGTTCTTCTGGATGGACAAGTTGCGTGAACAGGCCTTCGCTGTCAATGGCATCGTTCTTTCTCATCTCGGAAACCATGAATGGATGAATCTGATTGGTATGGCCTAGTTTTTTTCGGTTTCAGGCATTTGACCAATATCTTTGCTACCACAGGTGACTGGAGGTATATATAACCGGTTCAAGGAATGGGCAAAGACTAATGATCACTCTGCAGATACGTATACCCAACCGAGATCAAAACCTTTGGCTCGACGGCTGCTCGTCAGCGCATGCTAAGTTCAGGAAGAATTGGCCGCTCTTGGGCAGCAAACTACACCACTGCGTCCCGCCTTCCATTACACCCTGCCTTAGGTCCTCCAAATACACCATACCCATCGGAAGACGGGCCCCATTTCGAGAAAGACGATGACGACAGTCACCACCACCTGTCTCTGTTCTACAACCACGACGAAGACCCTCTTTCGCACGCCGCAATATCTTTCGTTCATGGGGGGCTTTCACCGACCTACCAAGAATTGACTCCGTTCCCGAAGAAGATTAACAAGATATCGACTTCGTTGATGCGGAAGCTGCAGAGGAGGATTCAGCCACCGCCTCATCCTCCGAACCCATATCCCGGATTACCTGAATGTAGGTTACCCTTCCGACATTCTCATCCTTCATACGTCTAACCATGGTTGACGCTCAGCAACAACCGAGGAAGAACACCGACTTTATGACGGTAATGGGCCTTTATGGTACAGAGGGTGGGCAACACAAGCAGAGGAGGTTGTCTGTGCAGAAGTTGACCAGGTACTCGCCAAGACTGGTACTAGAAGAATGATCATGGGGCATACACCTGATTTCCACGTAAGCACTGAACTAGAGTGTTGGCGGCCCTAACGAAGCTGACGCCCGACTTTCCAGAACATCGTTTCGAGATGCGGTGGCAAGATCATCATTATTGACACTGGAATCTCTCATGCGTACGGTGGGGTGCTGTCGGCTCTCTCAATACATTACGAACTTCACCCTGTTGGGAAGGATGCACACGGGAGATGGGTCGAACGGGAAGTTGTCAAGGCATTGTACCCTACACATCACGAGGTCATTGCAAAAGACGAGAGAGAAATTGTCGGCAATTTCCAAGTTCCCTCATAATGACCGTTGTAATAGACCTATATTGCACGAACTTATTTATTTGTACACTGGAGACATCCATACGGGATGCATTGAGAATCATGCAAATATACTTAGAGTTTGGTTTGACGAGGCTTGACGTCGAGCCTTCTCCACTGCATGGACGTCAGTTCCGAATTCATTGCAATGGCGTGATAACTTACCCAGGGATACCAAGGAGTCAAGTTCTTGGAAAGGGTGTCGGTAAAGCTGGGCTTGCGCCTTTCAAAGAACGCTTGAACGCCCTCGGTAGCATCGTGTGACTTGCCGAGGATTCGTATGGCTCGTGAATCAAACAGGTGATTCTCTTCCGGCGAGTTACCGGGATGGTGCAAGAGGCCTTTGGCGTAAGCAATGGAGACCTGTGAGGTATTCTCAGCGAGATCTTTGGCGAACGCCTTAGCCACCGGATAAACGTCTTCACGCTTTGGGATGATCTCGTGGTAGAGAGCGGAGACGAGAGGGGAGGTCGCGGAAATGGTACCCCCCGACAAGAAAACCGAGTTGGCTCGAGAGAGTCCGATAAGCTTAGGAAGGAGATACGTGGAGGTAGCTGAAGCGAGTCTTGGTTAGCCCTATTCTTCACTCACTCTTGGTTGAAACGCCATACCTTCAGGGATAATGCCTCGTCGTACGAAGGGGAAGGTCAACTTGGCACCTGCCCAAATAAAGCGGAAGTCGAACGGAAGCTGCAAGGCGGTCGTTCCAACACCAGCGGCGTGACCATTGATGGCAGCAATGGTAACCTTGCGGCAGTTGAGGATGGCGAGGGAAGTCTGGCCGCCACCGTCTCTGTGAGCGTGCTCTCCTTCTTTCTCGGTTTCAGGGGACCAAAGAAGATCCCAGCCACCGGAAATGTCAGCCTAAGCGATAAATGTATGAGTTCAAGAGCGGGATAGAGGATGCGTTAACGTACTCCGGAGCAGTACGCCGACGCAGTGTGTTCCGCAGTAAAGATTACCACACGAACGCGGTCGTCCTTGTCTGCCAGTTCGAAGATTTCAATGAGCTCAAATTGCAATGGCCCGACGTAGGTGTTGCGCCTATGTTCAATGGTCAGCGAAAGCGGGATAGATCTATGCTGTACTTACTCCTTGGCACGATTTAAGAGAATCGTCAGCACTCCTGCGTCGAGTGTCACAACGATGGTGGTGAACCTGGCATTCAAAGCGGCGTAGTCAGGGTCAGCCATTGTGATGTCTGTTGACCTAGAGGAAACGGTGGCCTTTATAACGGTTAAGCACGACGGGTTATGGGACAAAGGTTGCCGAATCAAGATCCTTGTGATTCTGGAACCATGATGAGCGTTTCTTAATGATGTACACAGGCGTACGTGATGACTTTGGCGCCTCACTGGACTTAAGCGCTATTGATAGAGAGTACTTGGCGTCGCTGTTGAGACAGGGGCGCTGACAGTTCCGCGATCACGACCCTGGGATTTTTGGTAATAGTCTGTCCGCCAGGGTCAGGCTCCAACCTCGCCCTAAACGTTTTGCATTCTGACCACCATATACTTCCATAATCGACGCTTCCGCAACGCTCCTGGTGGCTCCAGGAGCACCTTTCTGAACTCATGCCTGCCGAATTTGCATCGAGAATTGGCGAGCGTGTCGTTATGTATGGCAACAAGACATGGGTGAAACCAGGGCTAAATAACAAAGGCAATGCCAACAAAGTGTCCCCGTCGCGACGGTATAAAAGGATTGATGGGCCCAACGGCGCTGTCTTCCTTATGTCTGCAGATACAGCCCAGATGGACACTGGGTACGACAGTGAAGGTTCCAGTATCAACGGTAACGGCAACTCTCCCGACCCGCCATCGTTATTGACTCGGATGGACATAAGCACGCCCTCGTCGAAATCGCTCCTAGAACGGGTTGAACCCGCCAATGCCACGCCCTCGCATGGTCTTCTCGCATCGCCATCGTGCCCACAGTTAATAACTACTGTCAACAATCAGGCACCGCAGAAGAGTCCTTTGACGCCCACAAAACCCTTGGGAATATCGTCCCCGGTATGTCGGCCTCATGTGGTCCCTCGATGTCTTCAACAATCTAATCCCCCTTTCCTAGAAATCTGCACTTGTTTCCAATCGTGAAAATCCTCCATCGGAGCACTCTGATCGTGCTGTTGCTCGGGTGGACGATTCTACAAATGTCGATCAGGCTAAAACAGAAGAAATAGAGGTTCCTGGGCCCTCTGGTTCTAGCAGCAAATCTTTTAGTACACAGGAACCTCCAGCCACAGACGACAATGAAATCCCTGGGCTCTCCATGAGGTCTATTCAGGAAGCCATGTCATCCGCTCTACCCCCGATAACTCCAACGAACATGTGTTTTGCAAATGAGGGTTCGGTCCTGGCCATCAAAGTCGCAGCTTCTTCCTCTGTTACTAGTCGAGACCAATTATTAAGCAGGGTAAGGGATCTTCTGACCCCTTTGATTTCACAGAATGCGCAGCGTCGGCTTCCTCCTGGTCAGTCACAGAATGACAGAGAACTTACAGAGAAGGCAAGGGCCCTTATCAACGATGGACTTTGCGAAACCTTCATCAAAAACTCGGCTAGTGTCCAACAAACTCTCGATACAATCAAAGGTCTTGCGGAAAATAGCTCAGAACACGCGCAGAAGAACGTGGTGCCAGTTTCGATTAGAGGGCAATCTCCGATCGACAGCGACTACAAAATGAAAGCAAACGAAGTATCCATGATTCCTCATGCCGGACCGTCGTCTCTTTCCACGATCCCTGGTAAGCAGATGCCGCAGCATCCACTTCCTGCAAAACCAAGAGCAATTGGAAAAAGTACGCGATCGCGATCACGTTCTCCGACAAGACGAGGGCGGGATGAATTCCACGCAGTCCCCAGTCTCAAGGGCAAAGAAAGAGAAATGCGATTTTCTCCTTTGCCGTTGAACGGGGAACCTCTTCCAAACCAGCTTAATCGGCGTTCGCGATCCCCTCCAACTCGTAGATCGCCGTCGCCATCAAGATATCCCTCTTTACGAGAGAAACCAACAAAACCAAAACCACACTCGCGCACTCGAAGCCCGCGCCGTTCCCCCTCTCCTCACATCGATCGAAAATATGGACCAGGGAGACGGCATTCAGGTCGATTTTCGCCCCCTCCTACTTCGGGACAATCCTTATCGTCTCGTTTTCTGCCGCCGCCGCCTTCTTCGGCGTCATTTCGTTTCTCAGCTACGAATGGTTACTCTCCACCTCCGTCGTCGTCGAAGTACTCGGCACGGGATCAATCTCGTTCATGCTCTCGCTCGCGGTCTCCCGCCCGATCGGGATACGGCGAACGAAGCGGTATTCCCCACCGATTGCCAGCGCCCCGCAGAAGGGCGTACTCTCCCGTGCGAAGAACTGGTCCACCCCGAGGTTGGACGCGTTCGCCACCTCCAAAGGGTCGGATTGATTCCCAGCAACACTCGAGAGTTTTAGTAAAACAAGAGCCTCGGGATGATGACCTCGGTTTCCGCAACCGACATAGTCGTCAATGGTCTCCTATTGACCTTCGAGATAGCCCCCCACCAGCGCCACCTTACAGACGAGACCCTCATCGACCGTATATGCATCGGCGTTCTCCATCTGACGCCAGAAACACTAAGGATCTTGAATATATGGGTCATCGCTCGGGGACGAGATGGATCAAGAGAGAGGAGGCTATTGAATCAACTGCTCCTCTAGTTTTTGGAGTGCAGACACCTATTGATGTTGATAAGGTCGATTGGTCATGGCCTCCTCCAACAGCGAGTGCTCAGAATCAAAGGAAAGGAGCCAGCCGCGACCAGTCGAATGAGCCCGGACAAATTCACGAATCCTCGTCGATGGAAAAGTCTACCTCACAGTCGATGGGTGGAGAGCCTGGCTTTGGCAGGCCTCCGACGACACGTGGAATGAAGTCTGTATTTGAGATGCTGGAAGAGGAAGATCGGAAGCCGGATATCCATGAGTTGGAACGTCTTGTACAGACGATGCGCCAAACGCAGCCGACGAGTTTTTTGGATGTGCCATCAAGTACAACTAGAGAGTCACTGGATACCGTACTTCAAGAAGAGCCGAATCCTACTGTTGCAAACATGCAAAATGGTTTCCACGAAACAATCCAGGTCAATGAGCCGGACGGAGTGGATGAGACAATGCAAATGGATGAGGAAAGTATTGAAACAAGGAAGAGGAAACGGAGTGCCAGTCTTCATGAAGAAGAACAAGATAATGAAGACGAAGCAGAACCGTTGAAAGTTCGGTGGAGACCAGTCTCCGAGGATATTCCACTAGTTTCAAGTCCGGAAGACATAAGCATGGTTGCAGACCAACCAATACCAGCACAGAAAATGCAGCCCTCTAATGAAGAGACAATGGAAATCGATGATCAAAATCCACATGAAAACAATGGCAAAACAGAGAGCCTTCCGCCGCCTATTGTTCCATGTCATTTTGTTCCAGGGGTTTGGTTGCTACAAGTTGGATCTAAACGGATTGATACAGTCGATTGTCGGTTCACGATCGATGAAATAACGGCCAACAAGTGGCTGGTCGGTTCTGGGTATGTTATATTTCATGATATTGTACAGTCGTTGCGTTCAACTTTTTGTTGCTAGCGGCGTCTCGGATGCTGCGCCTAACGTCGAGCACCTGCACCCCACGCTCCAATCGAGGCTCGACCTTCGATTGCTGTGTTTCGCGACTGACAGAGTGAATGAAACCCTGTCTTCTTTGAAAGAAGATGCTTCGTTGACAGAGGTCGCTGGGGTGCTTTCTGGTCTTCAAGAGAGCTGGCCTCCGATGCAAGACCTGATCGTCATGCTAAACCCAGAAACAACAAAAGAGAGGGTATGGCTCTCGCATAATTTGGTATGCATGTCAATCTTCCCTTCCCCATGGTTTGTTGCTAAACTTGGTATATCCACTACAAGCCATCTGCAGATAAGAGATCGAAGACCATCCAGCTGGAAAGACACGTTTCTGTTGGCGAAAACGTGCTTCGAATCATTCAACTGAATAATCTATCGCGGTTCACATTTGTGCTCTATGCGGGTGAACGCCCGATCTCTGAATTGGACAAGTATCTTGGGCGGGCTCAGGCAGAGCTCTCGAACCGTCTTGATGTTCCTAACGTCGTTATAGGGATTAACTCCTTGGTGGTATGATTTTTGTTAATTTTTTATAGTTGATAAAATCAAAAAAGACTTGTATATTCCTTTATCTCTTGTAGTCGAGTCCCGATCCTGAGAACGGCCGCAAATTAGTGAAACTTTCATGAAAATTCTATGGTATCTCTAGATGCATGTAGAATGCTCTATGATGGCTCAGGAACGAGGAAACCAACCAGACAGGTATCGAGCATCATGTCTGCGTTTACCCAGCCGTGGGTTTCCGCTAGTGGGAAGATAAATATGAGGTCTTCGTGGAAGGATGAAGCGGCCCACCAAACAACTTGGTTCCGTCTCGACCAGCTACCCGCATTAATTCGCGTTCGCCTCCGGGATGGAATGGGAGATAAGGAGTGATATTGTACACCTTGCCGTAAAAGGCAGACCAGGCATCGTCCCGTTTGTTGTGTTGCTTTAGGACGGACGGAGGGATGCGCATTAGTGTGTCGACTCCCTAGATCACAAGGAGTCAGGATCGTTAAGGCGTTTAGGGAATGCAATGAACGCACCCGCAAATCAACCCCGGAAGACTTGAGCTTTGCCCAGTCCAGAGGGCTGTGGCCTGGAGCCAAAGCAACCTTGCCTCGTTTCTTGCTTGGCTTCGGGGGAGGTTTCGTCGTGCTGGGAGGAAGTGCCAATGAAGAACTTGCGCCTTGAGGTGGCGGGGCCAACGATGAAGATGCTGTTGCTGGTGTTGAGAACCGCACCCCAGGTTTTCGAACTGCAAGGCCAGGAGCCGGGGGCGGAGGCATAAGATCCGAATCCCCCAAGATCTTGAGACCTCCAGCTTTCGAGGTATTCTGAGATGTAGACCGGACCCTCTGTGCACTGTTCAAGCTCGGAAATGCAGGAGCGACGTCGTCGTCTTCGACATCTCTATCTCTTTCGGTTTCCGTGGCTGATCCCTCGTCGTCTTCCTCGTCTGATGCGGGAGGTGATATCGTTTGGATTGTGGGAGCTTGGACGGTCTCATTGCTAGGGGGCGCCTGGGGTATTCCGGTGAAGAGCCAGCTCCGTAGATAGGAGGCCATGGTGGACGTTCGGGATCAAGCACGGATATCGAGTCATGGCGGGCGGCGACATATACCGTGACACGCAAAGCTACCCATTTGTGCGCTTTTCCTTGTCAGCCTCCGAAGGCGATGGATTGGGAAAATAACAGACACAAACAAGCACTGTAGCTCGAGTTCCCTTCTTCCCGCTTCCTCATATCGCGGGTGGCTTCTACCATGATTCTAAAGATCTTTCATGATTCTAAAGATCTTTTTACCTGGCTCTCCTGGTTTATGAATGACTCTAGTCTCTGCTACCGACCAGGCAGGGTCCGTACACCAAGTCTCGCTTATAAGTTGGTTCAGTCCCCACGCCGTGACACCTTTGTGTTGCCAACAACTAGACTGCATTTGTTTCGGCACAGGAAACGACATTGGATATACTTCGTGCCTCCAGAGTGATACTGACATCTCAAGCCAGCCTATCGAATTCAAAATTCATATCTTCCAGTCTTCGGATTCTTGTGATGTTGATGATGATGATCTTGGGATGTATAGCCGGCACCAAATTTTATCGTAAGTGAAGTGGACATTCTTCTCAGTTACTACTTAGTATTGACTGTGAAATAGCTGAAGCGAGGTCCCCTTGCTGACCCTTTCTTTTGGGTGTCCAACTCACCCCGGCCTAGGCACTAATATATTGACAACCGGGACCCCGCCTCCATTCTGCCGACATCCTGATTACTCAGAGGCACACTGCTATATGACCTTGGCCTCTTGCTCTTTATCAATCAAGCGATCCCGAAGGCTCTGTATCTCACTGTTGCCAGGGGCCTGTATACCATATCCGTACTTAACTCCCCCGGTTACATCTGCTATCAAACGTCGGGTATTGACAGAAAGAAGATAGCCTTAATTAACGAGGCTTATATAAAGTAGCGGCAAGGCTATGGAAAGGGTGTGCGAAGCCCATCCTTTAGTGTCATGTCCGGAGAACATTATCGGATTTTGGCCACCACTTTCGCTACCGCTGGCGTAGAAGGATTCCTCGATGGAGTCTTTACGGTGTTGTGCTTGACTGCACTATACCTTTTTATTCGTCGTTCTCCAAATAGATCTCCCAAGCAGCGTCGATGTCTGTGGAGGTGTCTGGCACGCCCTATGGTGCTTGGAAGTATACTACTTCTAATGACCATCCTTGCAGTAAGCCCGTTCCCCCATATTTCGATGTTTGCTGACACTACATTTTGGTAGCACTGGGTGTGCATTATGATTCGGGTTGCCACTACTGTTCGGCTTATCAGCAATGGAATATCGCCTGTCGATTACTTGCAGGATGTGTCTCGCCCGCTGACTGTCAGCATGAGCTTTCTCATTGTCAGTTCGGTTGCGATAGCCGATTCCTTGCTGGTCAGTCTACTGTGCTTATGTTGCGAGGAAACCCAGAATAATATCTCGACAGATATGGCGCCTGTGGGTCGTTTCAAATCACAGTCGCTTGGTCATTATTTTCCCTCTGTGTACCGGGGTTGCCTTCGTAGGTAGGCGATGGGAAATCGGCCTTTGACACAGTTCATTGCTGAACAAAACGCAGTTTGCGCTTTCAGGGTATGTTCCTTCTTCGCAGAAGGGAACCAAGAACAAGGAGTTAGCATTCACTCGGATGGGATCGTGCATTTGGTCCAAGCAGGAGCTCTTCTTACTCTAGCGTATGCCATTGCTTCTTCGAGCTCTCTTTCTCGCGCTCATCATGCCTTTGTACTTATTTCAGCACCAATCTCTACTGCTCGGGTATGCATACTGACATTTTTCATCAGTTGAAAAGAGGTGGCATTGACCGATTTTGGTACAGCCAGCCTCATGATTTTCATCTACAAGATCCAATCAATGACCATCTTTGGGGATAAGCAAAGACTCAAAGTAGGCCGGAGTTCACAACCATATGATCTTTCCCCGCTCACATCATCGATCATCTCTTCCAGTCGATCCTGGTTATCGTCATCGAAAGCGCCGCGATCTGGAGGTATGCATTTATTATTGCATTGGCAAAGTTTTCCCCGTGCTAAGAATATCGGTTTCTTTGAAGTGCATGGAGTGTCTTCGTATTTATCAATTACAATCTCGAGTCTTTCCTTAGCCTGCCCACCTTTGACGGGTGTCCAGCGATATCCGGAATCGCGTTCATGCTCATCAACGTCCGAGTGGGCTTAGGATGGGATACCACCCCTTCGACATTCGACAACCAAATCTCTACTGGCGGCGGACTTCCCACCTTCCGAGTCGACATTTCCCGAGGATCGTCACAACGTTCCACTGTGACAGTTCTTCAGTGGCCGAAGGACCTCAGCCGAAACTCGTCTGTGGCTACCCGACCATATAAGGCCGGCTTTGCAGAGCCAGGGACCCCCGTATCAACCATTAACACGGTTGTCGCCAAGTCTTCCATGGTCTCACCCAGAACTCCAACGTTCAGGATTGATGAAGAAGACGAAAAGGCGCAAGTATAGAACATTTTCCCAGATTGGTTATTTCCCCTTTCACGACTTATGCACGCTGGATCGCAAGGACACGGGTCGCTGTATTTACGTAGTATCACCGTTCTACCTCTTTGGACATCCTGAATCTGTATCATGTATATCAGGGCATATTTACCATGTATGTATGTACTATAGGAATATCATATATCAAGGTCGTGACATGACAAGCATCGAACAGATTACTCTGTTACTCCGAAATTGTACTTTCGCCTTCCGGTTGCGTTGAGGACTGCCACTTGACAAGGAGTCCTGCAGGGTATTTGCCTGCAGCGATCCAAGTACACGAGCATCGGAAGACGAAGAGCCAATTAATCAAATAAATCACTGCACTCTAGAGAGGAAAGAACCCGCCGACACGATGTCGGGGCAGGGTAAAAAAGAAGTTAAAGCGACAGGACAGCTCCTAATTACCGTCGGCTGTGCCGCCGAGAACGGCGTTCAGGCTTGGGCGACGTCAAATGAGACTCCACATCCTTAGTGTTATCTGTCTGCGGGGCACTGACAGGCTCCATTCTGAACGACAAAGCGCTGACGATGGCCAAAAGGAGGGTAGCGAGGAGAGATAGGGCAGGCTATTGGGGATAAGAGCAGATGATCACATCAGTCTCTTCATGAGTTCTACAAATCTTTCGGGGTAAAGGCACACCAAGACTGACCAGTGGACCAAAAGTGGCTGAGAAACCTGCTTCCGTGAAGCGACGCTGAGCAGTGGCGAAGATAGCAATCGCGAAGATGAATGCTAGTGAGGATAACAGCCATGAGAGGACAGCCAGAGTGCGACTGATCTTCCATTGGGTCTTGGTAACGCCACCGCGGAACATGGGTATGCTTGCGACCATGAAGAAGAACAAGGATACTGAAGCTAATTGTCCAAGAAGTCGGTGTCAAGACGGTGGCCATCAACAGCATGACGGACGAATTCACGCACCCATTGGATAGAGGACAAGAGATTTAGTGATTGGAGTGGGTATTTCAGGTTCCCATGTGTATCCAAGCCTAGTTCAATCCATAAGCATTCCGGTGCGTCGACTACAAATTCCAAATAAAAAATCAAACTTACTGAGGACGCTCGATACAGCTATTATCCTTGTCGAGACACCAGCCCCAAACACCAAATGAAACGCCTCTCGCTTTGGACGTGTGCAGGAAATTTAAGGACTTTACGAATGGTGCTGAAAAGGTGGCGCTTGTCCTGCCAACGCAATCGGTCATTTAACCATATAGCCAAGCACTTGAAGAGCTCGCGTGAACTCACAGTACGATGAAAGCAAGCACAGTCGAGACGGACGTAACAATCTGGAGAACTAGTGTTTGAGCAAAGTTCGTGTCCTGCGTTTCCTTCGCTTTGGTGGAGGACATCGTCGAGGGTGCCGGTCGGGAGAGTCGTAAAAGGGTCGTGAACAGAGAGAAGAGAAGACAGCCTTCGTCGGCCTGAGCAGATAGCAGACACCAGACTTAAGACATAGTGGAGCACAGTGATACCAATGAATCATCTCCCCGCAGGTGTTAAGCTCGCTTTGGGTGCCTTCTGGCCATGCAGTGGTTCCGCACCTAAAGTCGAGCCACGGCGAGGCAACAAGCCCTTTTTGAGAAGCCAGAAGAGATCAGCCAGTGCCATCAAGAGATATAGTGTTTGAGACAGTATTGCCCTTGTTCAACAGAAACCATACCACCAGGAGCCGATGCTGGGCGCTAGACGCTCAGAGCTCCAGCTCCGAGTCGTTGTCGCTCTGGTAGAAGCGCCGTGTATGACATCCAGGGTAAGTAATTCCCACATACCGGAACGGGGAGATCCGGGCCGAGATAGGAGCTTCCGCCGGATTCCCCGCATAACAACTTGTTGACCTGTAACGACCACAACTCTATCTCCAAACGCATTCAGAACTCGTAAGTATTTCCTAGTAAATTGTGAAGTATATCTAACGATTATGTGCACAGGAACGAATAGAAATGTCTGGACCAGTCAAGTCAGTGTCCAAGATCTTCGCAAGTTACGGGATAAGGAACCAACCCATATTCCTCCTCCTCTTTCTAGATCCCTTGCTTCTTGCATCTTCTGCAAGATTATTAAAGGTGGGAGAAGCTACCATTACCTATAAATAATATATTTCTAACACTTATCCAGGCGAAATCCCAAGCTACAAGCTCATCGAAACCGAACTCTCGTATGTCTCTCATGTTTCAAATCACACACACACCCGGGGGGCATGCACTAACACCGTCATGTGTGTGCAGCTTCTCCTTCCTTGATATTGGACCCTTGTCCAAAGGCCATGCACTCGTGATTCCAAAATGTACGTATGCCCGCCTCCGAGAGAGACACGGTTCACACCGTGACGCTCCTTTACTCCGGGTTCCAAGTTCTTTTAAACTAATAAGCACCACCCTTTGGTACTTTTCTAGATCATGGGGAGAAGCTGCACGAGTTGCCCGATGAGCACCTCACAGACATCCTCCCTATCGCGAAGAAGATTGCTGCCGCGCAAGGCCTTGACAATTACAACATTCTCCAGAACAACGGGAAGATTGCCCATCAGGTCAGTTGAGCTTGGATATGCCTCGGCCATCTCCCAAAAGGTGACGCTGACGCGCTGTTCTCTAAACATAACAGGTCGTACCTCACGTACACTTCCATGTCATTCCCAAGCCGTCTGATAGCGAAAGTGAAGGCCTGGTCATTGGATGGCCTGCCAAGACTTTGGAGAAGGAGGAATTGCAGAAGTTCTACGACGACCTCAAGCAGAAGCTCTAAGAAGTGCTTACGGAGCAGAGAACGGGAGAAGAAGAAGCAATTGGCTGTCCTGTCACCAATATTTGTATGCTTGAGTCAAATAAATGAAAACATGTTTCCTCAACCTGCCTCGTTTCGATGAGAGAAAAAGAAGGACCTTGAAGCGCTCAGAAATTAAGAGAACGGATTCATGCTACTCGGGGACAGAAGCTAGAAATAAGGTTAAAGTACACAGCAGGAGGATGACAACAACATGCACAGTATGAAAAGTGAGGTAAAAGAAAGAGAACAAGTCCATGATGATCAATCCGGGGCTACATAATCAAATACTTGAATACTTGAAATCGATTGAGCAAATACAGAATAGACGCCTATCAAAAGAGACAATTGGTTTGTGAATACACTTATGGAAACGAAAGCGAATATACAAAACGACAAAGTGCGTCCTTGAGAGGACGAATCATCTTCGTCCTTCAGCCGTCCATCCTCGAGATGCCTGGGATTATAAATAAGTATATCATCAATATGTTGAATATCATAAGAGATGCAATGAAGGTGATGAACAACCATGTGTGGTTCGTGGACGTTGATGGGTCGCATGAGCCAGCAAATGCGACTCCCGCCGGACAAAAGACCCGTCTGCAGGCAGAAGCAGAGACCGCATCAGTATTTGCAGTTTGGATAGTGATACAATTCTCCTTTGGTATGCGCTACAGCTTGGGGGGATCATTAGTTGACGATGGCCGACGGGGGTCTGAAGGTCGATGCCTTGTAATCTTGAAGAGTGAATGAGAGAAACTTGTGTGGTGTTACAATGTGCGTATGTGATTGCGATCCATGGGACTAAGAAGACACCCGGTAAAGAAAAAGAGTTTGTTGAGGAAGAAGTCGGAGGATGATTGACAATACAACTAGCAGCAGAGGAAATGGGAAGAAACTTGAAGAGTCGCCAGACGAATAATGTTAGGAAGATTGCGAAGACTTGTGATAGGAAATGGACCACGGGAAAACCGTTCTCCCCCGTGCTCCAACCTACCCCGATAAACAACAGTATCGGAAAGCGAAAGACAAGACGATATTGTGAATGTGAAGATCCAACGTGTTCCCCTAGATGGGACCCGATCGTGAAGTTGAAATCGTGGCTTTCGTTCTTCTGTCAGCATTGATCATGAATGGAAAATGTCATCGTCGATGTCGTCCAAAAACTTCGCCAGAACACGAAACACATGGATCCATGCATGCACTTGCATATATGAGAATGCACTTCAACTATGGGCTATATTAATGCCAGTATTCCAAGCTTGTTGCTGTAGCGTTTGATGTTCTCCTTCTCCCCTTGGTTCCACTAATTTCTGCGAGCTGCCACCCCCAGCCATCGGATGCCCTCCTCCCGGTATGCCTTGAGCAGCGAAACGCATCTGTTCTTCTTCAAAGAGCTTCCGTCCTACATCGGCCCGTAAACTGTGATTGGGTTTGTGTACTTGCTGTGGTATCGCGCTGCGGGCTGGAGAAGGTGAGGCATTAATAAACTCGTATAAATTAAAGTCCATCGCTGAAGGTTGACGACTGAGCTTAGGGTGCTCGGCAGGTGGAGCAGGAACAGCCTTCGCGGACTGGCCTGGACTGGGAGGTGTAGAAGGCAGAAGAGGGGGAGGTGGAAGCAAGGAGCCAGGAGCAGAAACTGGAGTGGAGGCAATTGTCCGCATTGGAGGAGAAGGCGCGCTTCGGTTGCCACCAGCATCAATGCCAATGCTCGATATGCTCGACGCAAAACTTCCTTCGCCACTTCGAGCCAACGTTGATGGAGGCTGTAATGAACCGGGTCCACCTGATGATTCTCCGGGAGGTTGCTCCGAACCGGAGCCTGCTTGAAACAGAACACGTCCCTTCGGACGTGTTGAATCGCCGCTGAGCAGTTGGAATGCAGCGTGATCTTTCCCCTTAGATGGACGCGCCGGAGAAGGGGAAGTAGCTAAGAAAAGCATCAAACCAGCAGCTTCACTATCCTTGTCTGAATGTCCCGCCGCACGAGGAGTAGTTTGACCCTGAATAGGGGTTGCTGAAGGGGGAGGCGTACGGTGACGTAAAGGGGCATCCACGGTCGAAGAGGGAACAGGACCAGGCGTGGATGAAGGCGCGCCTATCGCCCCCGTCATGGTCCTCGCCGAGCTTTGAGCAAAATGGGAATAGGATAATGTCGACCCGGTCTCAGAACCATCAATACTTGAGCGCGGCGATGATGCACTACCAATTGATGGTCTGTGATGGAGGAGGAGCGAGGTCAATGTGGCTGCAGCCTTCATATCGACGTCTCCGTCGGCGTCAACGTGCACATTGACCTGTTTTCGTTTGCCCTTATCGGCAGAAGCCCGTTTCGTCTTACGGTGGTCTGGAGAAGTGGCCGCTTTCGAGGACTTGTCCGAATGCCGAGACTTGACATGCGAACGTCCCACTTCGGTTCTCGGAGATTTGTGAAGGTTGCGTGGTCGCGGCGATGGGGCCGGACGCGTTGGGGCAGGTACTGGAGGATCACCCGCATTATGTATGGTCCGCGCTTGCTTAGCTGGAGGAGGAGCCAATATGGAAGTGTACAGGTTTGGCGCCGTATTCGAGGGGTGTCTCGAACTAGAAGCGATTTCGCCGTGAGCCGCGGAACCATGCTGTCCAGTGATAGAGGAGTAGGGTGTCCGAGGCGAATTCACCGATGAAGGTGGAAGCATGGCTCCCGGAGGACCTCTACGCACACCACTCGCGGGAGGTGTAGCAGAGCTTGGACCAGGGGTGCTGGGGGGATAATAGTGCTGAGGAAGCCCTGCCGCCTTCCGCTTCGCGGCGATGGTGCGGGAGAACGACGCCGCCTGATTTTGACTGGTCTGCGCTTCCAAGTCACGGAGAGGTACATGGGGAATATTATGAGCTGCCTTGTACGATGCGTACGATAGACGCGCCCGAAGTGCGCGAGTCACCTGTGAAATTTTATTAGCAACTGGACTCGTGGTTTCATAACAAATTAAGGAGACCAGGGAGTCATTCCACGGAACTTGGGAATATAGGCCCATCGTCGACTTTGCACGCGAGACAATTTGTGTGTGACGGGAACGAGGCCATCATGTCTTGGGCCATCGCCGACGACGACGACGCGTCTGAGGCAAGGAAGATGTGCTCACCATGGATATTTCAGCCCTGGCAAGGAACTTCTGTACGGCCTTCTGCCTCTGATCCCTCTCCTGGCTGTCTGTGGAGGCCGACATTGTGGGCTGGGGTGTGGGAGGTGTATGGGAGAGATAAGCCATTGGCGGCGATGGCGATGTTGCTGAGGAAGCCGGGGTCGCCATTTACGCGTGGTCAGGGCCCACAGAGAGCAACGATGGGGAGAGAGTGCCCTGGGGGCTGGAGAACGTGGAGGACGAGCTGGACGTCGAGGAGCGCGTTGAGGACGACGAGCAAGAGGCTTGTGAGAGAGAATTCAGGGTTGCTTGGGAGCCAGTGTCAAACGCGACGACGCGTATCGGCATTCTCCGGGGTTTCGGCTTTAAAACTCCCTGCCGGCCATCCGTAGGCGGAAACTCAATTTGGGTTTCTCGAAACAATACCTCTCCATTGTACTCGCGAAATAGTCTCATATATGCTCTCTACTACATCGCTACAGTACACAATATCTCCCTATACAACCCCCCCACATTTCCCCGATTTTATAGCTAAATTCCCAATTGGTCACATCAGGCTGTGTATCAGATGACCCGGCATGATGACCTCAGTCAGCACTCAGTCAGACCGGTGCATCCAAGATGTAAATCACAATTACAGCTTCCTGAAAGAATAATGTCATTTCTAGACAACGCCTTCTTGTCATCCAGTTCCGAGTAATACAGCCATTTGCGCCGTCGTTGTGCAAGAACGCCTCAGATTCTCGGTCGAAGTGGGCAATTATCGGCCTTGCGGAGATTGTGATCATATCCAGGCTGCAACGCGGTCACGGCTTGTAACCCACAGAGTGAGTCGTGGATGGCATGCACCCCAATTAAACGTATAGGAGCGCCTACGTAGCGTGTTCCTCACCCAAGCGGAAGATGAAATGGAAGGAGTCGCTTAAATACCTGTCTGAAAGAGTTAGTCAAATGCTAAAAGGTCATCCATCGATAGCGTACCATACGAGTCGGCCAATCCGACAAATGCGGTTTCAAATGGGCGCGGCGTCGCCGGAGGAAAGCTTTGTACTAGTACAGATCGTAAGCTCGCAGTCATCCCCTCATCGCCCTTACGATCTATTTGTGTGATTGATGTCTGAAACGATCAGTCGCGCCCGTCAATGGTTATGTTGGTTGGTAGAAACCAAGACATGAATAGCCTGCCAGTTGCAACGGAATTTTTGAACAGGACTGTACTGAATCAAGAATACAGTTTATAACCGCTCATTGGTCTATGTCAAGTGCCGGTAACACCGGCACAGACCGACGAAGGTGATGCTCGGATGCACGCCCACCAAATTTCGAAAGTTCATCGCCCTCTAGAACTGTCCGCCACATGCTCTCGATCTTCTTGATAGGAAAAAGGACGCATGAACCGTTATCACGAACTGTTAAACTTGCCATCCCGAAATCGTATTGTGTGACGTATTGGGTTTCTGGTTCGCAGGCTGAGCGGAAATCGGAGGCGGCGCCGATCCCTGGGAAGCTGCGTCCAATTCTGTCCAGTACCACTTCGGTAGCAGCCCAATACGGTCTTCCCCATTTACAACTTCATCGACGCCTGACTGGTCTAGGAGGCGCACCTTGACACCGGTTCCAGGAACAAATGACACTCGCCACACCCGGCAAGACGCGTCTCCACCGTCTTGAACGGGTGTCGCTACGACAGATTTCATATGCTCTAGGAAGGTGTTCCCCCAGTCTAGGCACACAAGTGGGTCCCATGCTCCAGACTTCCCGCGAACGAGCCGCGGTATTTCAATCGTTTTGAATGTCTGAAGGGTCGTGACCACTCCGGCAGGCGTCCGGAATCCGACAACGATTTCCTAAAGCGCAAGGGACGGAAAGTTAGGCAGCGCGCGATCCGCGATAACGGCCAACTTACAGGTACACCAAGGAGGAACGACTGGAAATAGAATTTGAGAAGTTTCCTGAAGGATGCAGAGTTAGGCATCGGGCACAATAACTATAAATTGAGTGGATGACACCATACTTTTCAAATCTGGCCTCGTCTTGTGGTCCACGAATGATTAAGGAGGTCTTGAGTTCTACGAACGTGTCCGTGCGTCCCGTATATCTGCCTGGATATTCATTAGCCACATTAAGCTACATCGAATAGGAAATATTACCCTTTACACAATCTACCTCCCCACCGATGACAATCCGTGAGTCCCCGAGCTTCGTCCGAACTACGCTACACCATTGGACATTTGTATTCACATCTCCGCCCCATCCCAGCGGTTCTCCAGTTCTTGGTCGCGTGGCTTGACGGGTCGGGGTTTCAGAAGTGCAATATGATTCGAAGGCGTAGCCATAGTATGTTTGTAACCGCTGCCTCGGAGGCATATCATTTCTGGAACGAGAATCAGCATTCGATGGTCACGAGGATAACTCAGTTTCCCAAGTACTTTTCTCGGAGTTTACTCTCACTAAGATGTTCCTCGAGGTAGAGCACGCCGTTTACGGACATAACGTTCAACTCCCATCCGTCTCTGTCTTCATAAGGTGCTGTTAGTATTCTCCCTCTCGAATGTTAGCCAAACTTCGCCTGGAAAGATATTGGCAACTTACTTGGTCATTATCCCCCTCCAACCAACTACACCGTCTTGTGGGATGAGCTGTCTTTTCGTGTCGTCTTGCTTAACCTCCGTGATAGCCTTTAACAAAGGGTCTAGTCGGCCTCTATCGTCTGGTTTCCGTATCCAGCGGTCATACCCATAGTCTAACCGTGGAGAAGGCGGCATATCGACATAGTACTTCAAAGCTGAATCGTCAAAGCGTTGGTTATGCTCCTCATCGTACGAGAAGGAGGTTATTGGAGTGGGTAACTGGAAAGCGGTAGGTTTGACGCGTTGATTTGAGCCGGTTACTGAAGGATACGCGAGAAATCCCTTCGTATCGGTGGGTTCGAAGCTGGAAGACGCGTCGTTCTCAGAGTCAAGTCGCACCTTGGGGCGATGTCTACTGCCAGAGGGATCTTCTCCACCATCTTTGTTGTCGGAAAACGGGGCAGCCTTTCGTTTCTGTGGTGACATAGCCAGCTCGGATTTGCGGTCGAAACACAAAATTCTCCTTTCACAGAGGTAATTCCGTAATACAGATCCCTATTCCAGAGAGTAAATTCCAGATGGTTGAGCAGAGATTTGTGTCAGGGGTCGTCGATGTCGGTGCCAAGAGCAGGATGGGGTTGGCTGATTTGCTGGTGACTGCGGATTCCAAATGCGGATGCGTGGGCTTCTGAATCTGTCAGACTCATTGTCATCAATACATTAACACGTGTTGATCCCGTGATGCCGAGGACCGAGACAGCCGCTGTGATGACGGAGACATGGCAGACAATCCCTTGGCCTTATATTACTGTTCGACCTTTACCTCTTAAATCCAGCTGGACAGTCGGTATAAGCTATATCTGCGGTAGATATGCCGGCGAGTGAACTGCAATCGGGATATGCCTCAGATTCGGAGCAAGAAGCCAGTCCGGGTGGAGGAAAGCCTTTCAAGCGTAGGCGACGATTGCACGGCGCATGCGATGCTTGCAAGAGAAAGAAAAGTAAGCAGCCATTTCCTGTTGTTGACATTTAGGTTAATATCTCTTTCAATAGCAAAATGTTAATGATATACTCACATCACATTTGGTATCATTTGGCTAATGTACGAGCATAGGCGATAGTGCCATTATGGCTAATAACGTTTGCTCGAATTGCATCAATGCAAAGGTGGAATGCACGCGAACAATACCGCGTCAAAAGGTGCGTATTCTTGGCCTTAAGCAGCTCTCCTATGTTAACGGCGATCCAGAAACGAGACAGGCAGCAAGAGTAATCCATTCACTTGACGCTGCTCCTTATCTGTACTAAATCCTCAGGATGAAGGTATATTCTCCACTTAGAAGAGAAATTACGGAAGATGGAAGAGCTCCTAGAGACGGTGCGTTCCTTGTGATTACCATGTTGCGAGTGACTAATGGTCTTTTTCTTAGGCACAGGTCTCCGTAGATGCCCATTCAAGCCCTTCAAGTTCTACGCAAGAATCCAGCGAACTTCAACAACCTCCTCACCACAGTCTCCGCCAGCTTTCCACTGATATCCCGCTCCCCATACCACAAACTCTTGCTTCTTCATCACCTCAGACCAATATAAAGGAAGAGTATGACTCGGATGAGTATACTGCGCTGGCCGAGCAGCTAGGTCGCCTCTCTGTCGCATGCGACGACAAGAGGTTCTTCGGGAAATCCAGGTAAGCATCACTGTCTACTTTCAATAGCAACGCTATTGACCCTTGCATGTAGCATCCTTTCTTTTGCTTCACAAGCGGCCACAAGGAATGGCTTGACGAAGCCAGATGAGTCCTTTAATCCCATTCGACGGCCTCCCTTTTGGGATATACGCCAGGTATGTTGCAGTCCTACGTTTATCTAACATGCTTCTGATAGTCCTCAGTGGGAACGGGAATATATCAGAGCTGAACAACATACCTATGTCTTTCCAGAGCCGGACCTTTTGAACATCTTGTTTGAAGCATACAAGGACAGGGTCCACCCTCAATTACCTGTTTTGCATTGGCCCTCCTTCCTGCGAGACGTGCAAAACGGGCGGCACTTGCAAGATCAAGGTTTTGGGCGGGTAGTCCTTGCGGTTTGTGCAACATCCTCTCGTTATGTGGAGGACGAACGCGTTTTGATCATAGACAACGAATATCCTGAACTATCGGGATCTTCTGCGGGCTGGATGTTCATATCTCAAACACCGTTATTCAGACGGATGATGATAGAACGTTCAGACACTACAGATTTACAGTATTATGCTGTGAGCCTTTAAACATACGCATAACATCTTACACATTCGCTGAAAGTTGCCCCAGTTAGCAGTATTCTATTATCTTGGAACATCATCTCCGCAGACTGCTTGGAACCTAATTGGATTGGCCACGCGGCTTGCCATTGATAGAGGGTTGCACCGACGCAAAGCAAGCTCTCCAAGGCCCACAAGCCAAGAAGAGCTTGAGAAGAGAATTTTTTGGTCTGTGGCCTTGCTCGAAACTTGGTGTTTGTTGTAACCTTTCCGGACAGGACTTTGTTGTGCTTGGAATGGATGACGAGCACCTCTTTGGGTAGGCCATCCTGTCTTCACGAAGAAGAGTGAGTCTCTTTGGACCGTTCGACTACTATCCCCACTGATGTCCCTTAGCATTGACGTGGAGTACCCCATCGAATGCGATGATGAGTACTGGGACACCGAAGTTGACGACCCTAGCAAAGCGTTTCAACAGCCACCTGGCAAGCCAAGCATGATAACGGCAATGACCTTCCATCTCAAGCTCTGTGAGATGGCCGCTTTCATGACTCGAACCCTCTATTCCACGAAGAAGTCCAAGCTTCTAACCGGAACCATCGGCGAGCAATGGGAAATGCGCATAATATCCGAGCTTGATTCTTCAATGAACAAATGGAAAGATGCATTGCCTCAGCATCGTAAGTTCTGATTTGTGCCTATACTCCTTCGTACGTTCCTTGAAGACGCTGTAGTTCGATGGGACCCAAACACGCCGGATGAATCTCACTTCAACCAACAATCATTGCTTCATGCTGGTTTCTACTACCTTCAAATCCAAATCCACCGGCCATTCCTCCAATCCAATTCAGTCTTGTCGTTGCCTGGACTCGCTATGTGCACCAATGCCGCTCGGGCTTGCAGTCATATTGCCCAAGCATCGCTTAAAAGGCAAAGATTCACTTCAATTCACCTCCTAGTAAGTTTATGGAGTCTCACGTCGCCTGATAAACTTCTTAAGGGATCTACCCCAGTCAGCTGCTCTCACTGCAAGTACTGTCTTGATGGTCAATTTGTGGGGGCGGAATGGCAAGCCATCGTATAGCATCCACAAGGAGGTCGAAGACATCCAAGCTCTCTTGAACTTCCTGAGGTCAGGTGAACGCAGGTGGTACCTCGCTGGCCGTTTTGTGTAAGTCAGATACAAAGGGATCTTTCCTCATCGGCTCAAACCTCATTATTGGTAACAGCGACATGGTCACCCAATTTTGTTCTTTGCGTGGCGTTCCTACTCTGCCTGTTCCCGAGAGCTCATCTTCCGTCAGCCGGAAACGAACGCGGGATGATAGCTCCTCCAGTTTGAGCGCTCAGGTTTCTACATTGCCTCCACAGTGGACTACTTTCCCACCACAAGAAACTGGCTTGACTCAGGCACCCGAATCGCTCTCAGCTGGACCATCTTCCGTTCAGCCACCATTAGCAACGGACGACTCGCCGCAGCTTGAAGAGACCGCCCCTCAGTTCAATCCCGACTGGGACCTCACCTCCCTTTTGCTTGCCCAGCTTGGATATGCAGGCAACTTGGGAAACCCTCAAGTTGCTGATCCGAACCATGAAGTCCCTGCGGACACGCAGTTGGATTTCTCCATGACGGACCAGTCGGTGCCACCAGTCACCTTTGATCCAAGCGCGATGTCGTTCTGGATGGCTGCTCCAACAGCTTTCAGGTAAGTGAACAATATGTAGCTTCTCTGGATATATCAGCTAATTGATATTTTTGCTCTAGCATTGAAGAATGGGATAACTATATGGCCAATTTAAACTCTCAACCTCTGCCGAGCGGCGGTGGCATGCAGTATGGTGCTTAAAGCCCCTAAGCCGCTTTCACGGGATTTTCCTAAGTAATTAACCTGGGACGTCGCATGCACGTTGAAAAACAACGTGTATATGACATTATATCTATAGTAATGTTGAAGCTCACAAATTCTGACTCCCAGAGAAGTTTATTCGGACTTGGAACTAATTTAACCTGTTAAACCCACACTCAATTAGAATTTATAGACCTAGTTAATATAGAGTATCTGAAATTGTGGCGACGTATTTCCATTTTATAATAATTCGTGGCACGTACATAAGGAGCGGAACAAATTCCTGTACTAACATTTCTGCTCACTGAAGTTGGAGTAAGGCCCAGCTAACGAACTTATCTTCCAGTCGGACTCTTTGGGAGGGGCATCGAACATTGGCTCCCTCTCCTCCCTCTTGCTCCATCCGTTACCATATCCAGCCCTGAAAGGGCCATGGTTTCCAAAGAAATTCGTCACCGTGCAGGCAACTTCATTGGTATTCCCTTTAATTTTCGAGGTGGCCACTTGCCTTTCAAGCAGCCGAGCCTCGTGTTTGTTCATTGTCATGTCGATGGGAGATGGCGACCGCGTTTCAGCTGGCCCTATTCACGACGCGAACAAAGGTAACAATATGTTATAAAAGGGTGGATCGTCAAGTGTTGGTTCGTCTCTTTTCTCGCCAACCTCTTCTGTAGCTGTTGTTTTTCACTCTCTAGGCTTGCTGTCTGAAGCAGGCACGGTCTCCAAGTCGCCGTCATGTTCTGTAAGTTCTCCATCAAAACCCTGATCGCAACAAGTGGCTCAAGTCCTCGCAGCCAATTTCTTTTCACGCAAGAAGAAACGGGAGAAGCTATCCCAGATTTCATCTACTACCTGGCCTAAATACCTGTACAACACATGCAATAACTCAAACTGCAACCATACGAATCCTCCTCAAGCGGCCCAAGGCAGATACGTCTGTTGTGGCGTGGTCGGTGGCAAGCCTTGCAGAGGAACCTACCACGTCTCAGAAGACGCTGTGGCATTGGTCATGAAACAGCACAAAGCTATTATCAGAAAGGAAGAGAAGGCGAAACGCGAAGCAGCTGAGCCTCGTCCCGAACCCAGATACAGGGCCTTCGATAATACCATTCTGATTGCACCTAATCCGATTATGACTGATCACAGCGTCAAGCCTGAGAATCCTGCTCCGGATCCTGCTCATATGATTTCAGATCCCCCGAAGCGTGAATATCGTCTTCCGCAGTCTCATGGCGCTAACAGCGAAGTGCGACCCCCGGAGGTTCCTCCCAAACCCCTGCCTCGCCTACCGCCGTCTTCTGTGAGCAAAAATGTGGAAAATGATGTACGGCCGGAGAAGAAGACGATTCGATACCAGGATGCCTATGGGGGAGGCAATCGTTCTACGCCTCACCTAACGGCTGGAGGCCACGAGGCAGTGTCATGGTACCGGCCGAAGCCAGTATCCGCAGTAAAGTCTACTGCCACTTGTAAAAGCGACGCTCCAGCACAACCCAATCCACGCTTTCATTTCCAGGAACCACATCTTATCAAAGAAACGCTTTACTATCGATCACAGAGCCGTCTGGACCTGACTTCTGGACCGTGACACTTTGTGACCGAATATCGTCTGGCTAACGTGCCTCTTTATCTTTTCTTCCGGGCACCACTTTGACGATTATAACCTTCGTTGTTTTCTATACTCTCTTGTTACCGCTGTGATATTCCAATATATAGAATAGAACTGCTTTGTGAAAAGTCTAAGGGAAGTGCCTTGTTTGAAGGGCCTCACCGCATCCGCATGTAGATCTTTACTTCATATCAAATAGACTTTCCGCAGCTCCCTTCTCAGGTATGGACAGAAGTCTCAGCCTCTCCGCAGTCTCCTTTTTGTGGTTCGTGTAACCCACATTGCACGACTGGCACCTTGATTTCATCGACGCGTTTTCTACATATACGATCGATCGATGATGGCTCACTCAACTCGTGACTGTCAAAACATCTATTGAGCGATTCTTATAAGAGCGCCCTCTAAATATTAAAGTGGAACCCCTTGAGATATATCCTTCACGAGCGAATTCAGGGAACACGATTTAAGGAATGATACTAGGGGTGGCTGTGCTTATTAGACGCGCGTCTAACGTAGTACATCAAGGCAATGTAGATGAGCTAGCACAAAGGGAGACAAAGGATTTGTGCGTTGCCTTTTATTGTGTTATTTTAAGGTATTTCATTTGTACCAGACCAAATGTAGAAGTCCCGCAGAGCCTCACCTCTTCTGCGTGCATGCTAGGAGGTGGCGGTCTTCGACGGCATGTTTTGGGGCTTTGGACACCAAAGCCACACCGAGACATATACATGAGCTGGTATGGTGATGATAGCAAAAATAGACGTCCACCACTTTCTGGCAGAACCCCTTTCTTGCCCCCTGATCTGAAATAAGCGCCCAAAGTGAAGTACCCGGACAACACGTGCGGCCCTGACGTGTTCAATAAAAGGTGTTGGAACCATGTGGGTATGTGGGTTGTGGTCAACTTGCTTGATCTAGTACTCTATCCCTCTGAATCGATGTTCTCTACACCGGGTTCTATTCCGTTTGACCTTCAGCCCGACCAGGCTCTTCAATCCAATATCTGGGACCCTCCCCCCAACTTCGAAGGGTAAACATTTAACTCTTTGTTAATTCATACATGTCTGTATCTTTACACCCGATAGATATGTCGATGTTATGCCAGTCCCATACATTCGACCTGTTCCACCGGTCCCTCAAGCTAATGGCGATTCTAAGACTGACAAACCGGGGACCGAAAGACCACCCGAGTCAGACGAAGTGCTCATTGCGTGAGTCTATCGCTTCGTTACCGTTGTCAAATATGTATTTACATTAATTCTGCAGTGTTATGGGGGCTACTGGAAGCGGGAAAACGACCGTTAGTGCCCATATCGAGTTGATGAATGTCTGGACTGTTCATAATGCCGATCCTTTTGTAGTTCATCAACGAGGCAAGTGGCTCTAATCTCAAGATTGGAGCAGGTCTACGATCCTGCACAAACGTCGTTCAAATCGCGGAATCGTTCTACCTTGAGGGACGCAAGGTAGTCATGATTGACACCCCTGGCTTCGACGACACGACGAAAAGCGACACGGAAATACTCCGAATGATAGCCGCTTTTCTAACTTCAACGTGAGACATGATACTTTGTGGTCGAAAACATCTAATTTAGCCATAACAATGCCCAGATACGAGAAGGGGATCCGCCTAGCAGGAGTTATTTACATTCATCGCATTTCCGACTTCCGTATGGGCGGTATCTCCACGCGCAACTTCAAAATGTTCCGAGAGCTATGCGGAGAAAGTACCCTCAAGAACGTCATCATCCTCACGAACATGTGGGGACAGGTCAATCGAGAGGTCGGAGAAGCACGAGAGAGAGAGCTAGCCAACGATTCCCTGTTTTTCAAGCCCGTCCTGGATAAAGGTGCCCAAATGCTTCGCCACGACAATACAACCGAGTCTGCCCAGAGGATCTTATGCCACATCATAAACAACCATCCAATCACTTTGCAGATCCAGAGGGAGATTGTGGATGAAGGGAAGGACATTCTGCAAACGGCCGCGGGAGAAGAACTGAACAGGGAACTGTTGGCTCAGCTGAGGAAGCATGAAAAGGATATGATCGAGCTCCAGCGCGAGATGAAAGGTGCGTCATTCGGGAGGCTCATATTCGACCAATAAAGCTGAATCACGGAACAGAAGCGATAGATGCCAAAGATGAAGAGACTCGTCGGGAGATAGAAGCCGAAGCAAATAAACTCAAGGCCGAGATGAATCGTGTCCGAACTGACGCGGAGAAACTGGCTGAAACTTACGAGGCGGAGAAGACCAGAATGGAGCACCATATGAATCAGATGATGGAAGAGTCTCGCAAGGAGATGGAGCGTAATGAATGGTTGCACAGAGAGAAAATTAGACTCCTCGAAGAACGCCTCAACGAGGCTGATACTAGGTCGAAGGGGGAGAGGCAGGCCCTGGAAAATCAACTCAGGGAGCTCCGAAGGGGAGCATCCCGTTCGTCTGGGGGATGGTTAGGTGTTGCCGTTCGCGCGATTGGCAGAGTTTTTGGCTTTTGATGAACTCTGTCCGGTATGTATAAGATGCTTGTCTGTGACAAGGTCAAATTGGCGTCAATTGTTTACTGAACGAAAGTTAGCAGAGAGATGTCAATTATTAACAGTATGCTGTTTTGCTACAAATGAGATATATCAAGTGTTTAGGGTTGTGATGATCGAATGATTCTTGCGCGGCGGGTGTGGCTTAGAAATGAGAAAGGCAGCGGCCAGTGCAAGCTGTATGATACTCAGGCGCCGATCTCCCATCTGGAAAGGACAACGACAATTAATGAATGGAGTCGACAGTGAAACGTGGAAGACGTACTCAATGGTCAAGTTTCCTCTGCGGGAGTCGCTAATTGGCATTCCTGCTCCCTTGAAGATGGCAATGCCGTGGGTTATCTTGTTTGCCTTGTAATCTATTTCAATGGTATGTGTTTCTCCAGCAACACCAGGGACCCTGAACGTGCAGACTTCTTCGTTCAAACGGTCCGTCCACGGCAGCGAAACCTCAAGGAACAAGTCACTTCCCTTTGATTCATAGTTCGAGGGCTGGGGCTGCATCATAACAATGAAGTTGACGTCCTGAAATTTCCCATTGGAAAGTTGATGACCAGCGCCCGGGAAAGAGAACATCGTTCCGGACGAAGTACCAGGGACGATAACCATATCCAAGCTATGACGAGACGTTTTCCCTGACAGATAGAACCGAGTGAAGTGATAGACGATATGCTTGCCACAGGAGAGATTCTCACAGGTGACCAGGACACATTCCGTGAAAGGCGCGATAGCAGCCTGCGAAACAAGACCCAGATCATTATACCCAATCAACTCGCGATTGTCGACAATGTTGCCAGCACAGGCTGTATCACTAAGCAATCTAGGTTGTGTGAAAGCTGCTGAGGGGCTAGGGACTGACTCATATTTCCGTCGCTTTTCCGAGAGAGGTCCTAGATGTGGGAAAGTCTCTTCATAACCAGGAGGCGGAACTTCAGGGAAAGGGTCAAGTTCGAAGAGGGGTTGAGAACTGGCTCTGCGGTGACCGTTGTTTACAATTCGAAGCTGGGGAAGACTCAGTCGTCGTGAGGCCTGGGAGCTAGTGCCGCCCTGAGACAAACCGTCCTGGACTAATCTTTTCAATGCCAATGCAACAGCCTTCGCCGGAGACTTGCTAAGTCGTCGACGCTGTTTCTTAGAGGGATGTCCAGTTGTTCTGTGGGACTACAGCAAGGTTCTCAGTAAGAAAATGCCTTGAAAACTCCAATTCGGCAAACGTACAGAGCTCGTGTTCGAATGTACTCCATCGGATGAAGGCGTTGCTACCCATGTCTACGGGGATGTGAGTTTGAGTTAAACGCATAGAAAGGAGACCGAACGTGCCACATTGCTGGTTGCGGCATTAGGATCTGCCAGGGATCGAAAAGGCGAGAATTCATTCATTCTACCCTGCAGAGATTCCCGGGCCTGTCGATCACTTGGAACGGATTGCATGCTGAAGAATCGCGACTTCCAAAGCCGTAGGGACTCGGAAATGTTGGCTGTTGAAACTATGCCCATCACCGCGACCGCGCATTTATATATAGTCTCCCATTGTGCCACTGACAACGGTTTTTGACTGCGGTGGTTTCCATGAAGGGAAGACCTGAAGCCACAGATCACACTATCCAGTCCATTGTGCTCGGTTGCTATGCTCTGTTGGATTCGATTTGAAAGAGACTGGAGTGTCGGAATCGCCCGAACTTGAAGAACCGTCAGGGTGGCGAACACATCTATGAGTGCCCATTGATCGATCAAAGCGCGAATCTGGGGAGCGTAAGGCAAGTTTCGAACCCGGATCCAGCCATCAGAAGACAATGGTAATTGGAATTTCTATCAAAGGAGCTTGAGCCACATGTACCACATGTGCAGGATGCGCTGCCAAGGCTCACTGTAAAAGGAAGTCGCCGACTCGGACATTCAGCCGTCCAGTGGATGGCCAGGTCACGGAAACGTTCGACTTGTCGCCTAAGTAGGTCAATAATCATGGGGAGATTCTGAAGAAAGAAAAATGAACTAAGTTACTACTAATATAGCCCTGACTCCTTCTCGGATCATATAGTTGGAGTATGCGACACCAATACGAACTAGTAGGAGCAACAGACATCCTCGGAATAGAGAGGATAGAGCGCATAACCTGGATAATCCAAAAGTAACTAGCCTTCCCAGCCTGAAGAGTCGTATTTCGAGCTGTATTCTGTATTTTTAGCGCATGATACTTAGATGATCTCCGGATAGAACCGTCCCAAGTAGTTTACGGTGTGGTACTAGGATCCCTTGATCGCAAGCAAGGAATCGGGTAGGTGGAAGATAAATCGCTGTGTATGATAATATCTTATGTAGCCATCAAAGCGTATACAAACCACTTCAATCCACCTCGGAGCATGGTAACAGAGGTAGAAATACTCGCCATACTATTTAGCTACTGTCATGAATTTGCATTTCCTTGGGGGGATCATGGGTGTCCTTCCCAACTTCTGTCTCAACTGCGGAAGTATTCGCCTTTGCGTTCCCATCCCAGGGGAACAAACCGTGGAATGCCTCCATTTGTTCACTATAATAATTCACGTCATTCGGATTTTCTGATATTTTCATATGACGCATAACTTACGCAAGTGCCTTTTCAGTCATCTTTTGCGAAATAGATCGTAGATAGCTAGGCGCCCAACCTTGAACGTCTTCAGACACTCTTGTCTTCCTCCGTCCATCAACAACTTCCTCCTCGAACTTTCGTGTCTTCCATATCTTGATCCCACTTCCCTCTGCCACGTCCTCGTACAGAGAGTAGAGTGGAGCCCCGGAAGGAATGGCCTGCGTATCCAGCCACGATAATGATCCGCTGAGCTTGACTTTCACGTGGAACAAACCAGACAGCAACGGTATTCTTTCATCAAGTTTGAAGAATCGACGATTGACAAGGACACCGCCTCCCGATGCCACTGCAGGGTGTTGGGTCCTCAAGCTGACTTCGTACAGCTGTTTCTCGGGTGGCAACTCCGTGGTGTCCTTCTCTGCCAGTTCGAATCGTGTGCAAAGCGGATTCACACCGCACACTTTTTCGTGGCCGACATCTGTTCCGAGGACAGTATATGCTTCTTCTATGGGGACGTCGAGGAGAACTGAGTACTTGAAGTATATGTTTGGGATATAGGGGAGGCCAGAGATGGTCGTCATAGTAAGGGATCAAGTGTAAATCCGCTTGGGCATGTCATCGCCTTATCGCATATGGGCTTCTTTGCCACGCCGCCCGAGAATTCGGAGGGGCAGAGGTGCATAGCCGACTCGGACAAAGAGAGATACTCTTTCCGTCGAGTATCGAGTAGTCTAAGAATCCACAGTTAGCCTGAATCTGTTGGTGCTGGTATGAAAGATAGTCATCTTTATTAAAGAGAGATATGATTCTGCATTGTTCCTCTTAAGAAACAAGGGTACTGGGGGGTAGCTTGTCTCTTTATTTGATTTCGTGATCAGCCGAAGCAACATCACCTGGTATCCTGTTGATAAAATTAGTCGTGAATTAGCTAACACTATAGTAGATGGCTCTCCATCCACGCCTCGGGCAGTGATCGTTATCCTCTGTCGGAGGTTCACGGTATACACTTGGAAATACCCCGCTGAGTAAGGTGCATGAGCCGTGGCCAAACACTGTCCCAGTACGCTGGTCCCTCCACGTTCAACTGTAGCCCGGAAATAGTTATAATAACTACCTTAAAACGAGCTGTTTGTACCGAGTCGAGATGATATTCATATGATTCTGCAATCCAAGGGTATAAACACTATATTTTGTATCGGGTAATTGTGAGAGAAAAAAAGAACGCCACTACTGTTGATTGCCCTTCTTGAAGTTACTGGGCGTTAGTGGACGACGCGGTTGTCCCCCCCGTTTCAGCCCTGGCAGAATCTCCTTTTGAATTCCCATTCCACGGGAACAATCCATGGAACAACTCCATATGTTCTCTGCAACATCATTGTCGACTCAGTCCCTGAAGATCACATCACACCATGAGACAACTTACGAGTGTGCCTTTGTGCCCAACTTCTCCGTTATAAGCCGCAGATACGTAGGAGCCCAGACATGAGCTTCTTCCGATACCCTTGTCTTTCTCTTTCCATCAACCACCTCCTCCCCGAATTTGCGTATCTTCCATATCTTGATTTCAGTTCCCTCCGCAATGCTCTCGTACAGAGAATAGAGCTCGCCACCAGACGGAACCGATTCCGGGTCCAACCACGACAGTGCGCCACTGAGCTTGACCTTAGAATGGAACAAGCCAAACAGCAATGGTACCCGTTCTTCAAACTTGAAGAATTGACGATTGACGAGGACGATACCGTCACCGGATGCCGGTGGTTGAGCCCTCAAGCTAACTTCGTACAATTGTTTTCCGGGTGGAATTGCCGTGGTGTCCTTTTCCGTCAGATCGAAAATGGTGCATAAGGGATTCAGTCGGGATGCTCTTTCATGGCCCAAATTTGTCCCAAGGACTGCGAATACTTCTTCTATGGGAGCATCAAGAAGAACTGAGTGTTTGAAATGGACGTTGGGAACATAGGGGAGGCCAGAGATGGTGGTCATAGTAGGGGATCAAGGTGGAAGTGCACTGCATGGGATCCCATGTCGTTGTTGTTAAATACGGCTTGATCCCCACGGGAACAATATCCCACGGATGCCTCGGTCGTGGGTGGAACTGTTGAAGGATCTAATGGAACACGCAAGAATGATAGAAGATCGGAAATACTGTATGAAACCTCATCAGAGCATCTATAATACACCGGAACTCTTGATGATACCCTTCCAACTTCTGAAAACATATGAGGAGAACAAAGAGGCTTCGTCCACGGCCGACGACACTTTTGAAGACTTCTGTAGCAAATCTTCGAGGAACGCATATGCGGTGTTCGGTGAAGTCAATTGGTGGAGCTCTGCAGGTAAGTTAGAGTCGGAGACGAAATCGCTGGCGTCAAACATACCTGCGGCGGTGTAAACAGCTGCGATTGATGCTCTCTTCGAATACCATGAAAGCTGTAGTGGATGCGAATCAATATCTTGATGTAGACGTCCTAGATAAACGTCCTACATGCAAAGACTTGTCCCCGATAGCATAACATGCTTCGTCTGCTATTCTCGACGCGTGTTGGAGAGCCGGCATGGGGTCTACCAGGTGGAATCCTGATGACCGTGTGGCGAGAAGAGCAAAGGCCTGCAAGTTCATCAGTCTCGCGAAAGATGCGCCGATAGATTCTGCACGCACCTCAGGCAAGCGATCCAACACGGGTTCATTGTATTCCAAGCGCTTCCGAAGAACTGCACTGAGTGTTGGTGATTCGGCACTCTGCATATGCCGAACGCCTTCCACAAGCCAAGCGTTAATCAAGCTTCGCCTGGCGTTACTTCCTTCGCCAAACAGCGCTGATACTGCGGTGTCTGGAAGTGGTTCTGAATGGGCCTCTGAGGCCGGAAGCTCGAGAACTGAACGCGCCAAAGCTTCTCGTGTAAACCCATGGATTCTGACCAAGGGCAGGGCTAAATTCAGCAGTCTAGACGCCCCGTTAGTATAAGCTACCATCCTAGAGAGTCGACAGACAGTACCTGGCAGCATTGACGGTCATGGTGGTGGTAAGGATGAGATCACCGTGTCGTGCCGTCCGGGAAGGCGGGAGGCATCCGGCGCTTGACCGGCAGCTCCGGATCTGGCGAATGCCCTGAACCCGATAATGTAGTCTCTAAATTTGATCCAATTGAACTTCTTGTTCTCGACTATACACCATTCAAAGCCCTGATCTCAGGTATTTTGGCCAACACTGAATAGCGTTTACCATGTCTGACTGGGGTATGGTTACTTATATATAGTTTTCTGACTGTTTGGACTAAAGATCTTATCTATTTTGTTTACTTAGACGATTCGAGCTCTGAGGAGGAAACTCAAGTCAAGGGAAAAGCTCCGCAGCAGCCTGCTGTTCCGGTACGAAAAGTCCCTGCTAAGAAGTGGGAAGGTGAAGATGAGGAAAACGAGGCCCCAGTGGTTAGTTCTGATGTTGCCTGAGGTATCAATCCGTTTCTTACTGTGCATCTAGAGCGACTGGGAAGAATCGTCCGAGGAGGAAGAGCCCCAGGTCAAGGCACCTGTTGCACCACCAAAGAAGAAAGGAACCTTAAAGGCCAAACTCGCAGAGAAAGAGGCCGAAAAGGCTCAGAGGGCTGCTAATGGAGATGTGGAATACGACTCGGACGATGTCCTCGATCCTCGAGAAAAGGCTCGACGAGACAGGGAACGAGAACTCAAAGCCGATCTCAACAACGCCGCCGAGTTGCTTGGTGCAGCTGCTCTTGGAGGTCTGTTCGACCTTTTTCGCTGGTCTACCTTGATGCCTAATTTCCCAAATCACAGGGACTTCATCAACTGAATTGGACGCGATCCTCTCTGCTCAGCCACGAACGAAGGAGGACTTCCAGAAACTCTCCAGTCAAATATTTGAATTGATTATCAAACATCATCAAAGCAAACCCTTGTATCCTTCGTTTATCGAACACCTGGCTCGTGAAATAGCTCAGCCTTTGAAAGACGTCGAAGTTCGAAAGGTTGCTAGCGGTTTGACGACTTTGGCCAACGAGAAGCAGAAGGAACAAAGAGACAAGGCTAGCGGGAAGAAGAAGAAGGTTGCCAAACCAGCTTTGGGTGGGACGAAATCGACATCCAAGTACGCCTTCTGTATAATATATCCCGATGTTCAGCTACTAATTAGAATTGTTAGACTGGATACTGGCCTCTACGACGAAGTGCTTGATGATTTCGGAAACGATCCAAATGATTTTATGTAGATCCTCCCTCTGCCGATAATCATGCCATGTAAGTAGGAGTATCTCAATGCATGCTTCAAATCTAGCAAACTATTCCTCGACGTAATTCTCTACATCCTATCTAGTATTACGCCATTGTTCCCATTCAACCGACGATGACGACAAATCCACGACACCATATCCGTTCGTTTCGGGACTTTCCCAACTGACAAGGATCCGAGAGAAGTGGACGGTAGAATCTAGATTCATAGCATAGGGCTAATACATTTGTACATACCTGAGTGCTGCATCCCGTTCGAAGCAACTCTGAGTAACTTGAAAATACAACGTAGCTTCGATTTTCATTAGAATTCTGCGGAAAAGGGGCGAAATAAAAAAATAAATATTGAGACCCGTAGGTCTACCACTCCGGGAAAGCGTGTCATCCTTGTGCAGGGGCCATGCTAATCTTCTCTGTATCGTTCCAATTTTTTCGTATGTCACCCCGAAGGGGACAACAACCTGTGTTTGGATGTGAGCCCGATGCACATGGTTTTGCCTTTTGTTCAGGTGGCGGGGTAAGCCCCTATCCCATCCCGTTCCTCACGAGCCGGGATTTCGCGCTCATGAATCTCGTTTCCTGATATAGTGCATAGACAAAGGAGATATTAAAGCTTGATGTTAACATAATAAGATTGAAATGTGGTAAGAATAGAACTAAATACAAAAGGTCCAACAGCGGAGGAAAGCCGCCAACTGTGATTGCGACTTGATCAATATGAAGCCATAGTTATACTAGTCGAAAGCGAAGAACGCCTTAAATTAGGCTCCGGACCATTTCCGTTAGCCGTGCTAGTATTCCTACTATGTCTTTGCGCGGACGAAGCGCGCGATCTTGGCCTGCTACTACTAGTAGGCGTTGTCCTCGTCGAACTAACGCTCGCCCTGCTCTGCCTTCTCGCTCTCGGCGGAGGAACGGGCACAGTTATCGTCATCGAATCAGAGCTATCATCCAATTCCAGTGGCACTAGATGCCTCAGACTCTGTTGTTGATATTGGTACTGCTGCTGGTATTGATGTGGTATCGTTTCAAATTGAGATAGCCGGTGACTATAACTCGAACGAAGCGATTCGGGACGTTGGGACATTCGCCGGCTTTCGGGGTCTCGCCCTCTGTGGGAACCTAGACTGGGTGAACTTGGTCGGTCGCGTCTTGAGTTTCGCTTCAAGTCGGGTGTAGACTTCGGTTTGTCAGTGGACGAAGCCCAGAACATCGAGACGACATTGATGGTGACCTAGGCAAAGACTCGGATTAGAGAATGTTTAACTCAAAACAACGATGTAAGACTAACATCTGCAACGCATGCGGTCATATTCACCCAGGCCATCTCACGTCCGTGTGACAATATGAGGACAAGGACGTTAACCTGAGTCGTATATGGCCTTGAATTTGATGTATTTCAGCAGTAGAGAGGTTCAACGTACAGTGGAAGTTGAAAATGCAATGAATGCCGCCCTATAGGGATGAATAACGTCAGAAGGGTTGTAAAAGGGGTAGTATCAATCCTCACAGTGCTAAGCGATACGCCAATTGTTTTAGGTCATCGTTCAACAAAGTCCAGTTCACAAGGGGAAATAGGAAGAGGAAGGTAACAAAGATATTGACGTATCTGGTTCACGCAATTCAGTTAATGCAGCCTCAGCCTACCCAACAATTGAACTCACACATGAAAAACCAACAACGGGATAGAGCCCAACGGTTTGAGTCCAATCACACAGTCACCTCTCCTATCGATCTCCGATATAGGACCTGGAAAAACTTCATTATATCGTGAATGTTCCTGTGTACAGCTTCTTTGACGTACTCCCAATCATCAAGGTTGCGATGATGCAGTATACCACTGCTGAAATAATGCTCGTGAAATAGGTGTAGGTTCGAGGACGGCAATCGTTGGTGTCCGGTGACCACAAGACTTGGACTCTATCCGCTGATAGGTTGTCAGAACGTCCGTTGAAACAACTTTCAGATGAATCTCAACTAACTGAGGTATGTGTATACAAAAAATTTGCTGACAGAGTAGAAGACAATGTTGAGGTAGCTCGCCGCTGAGCACACTATCTCTGAACTCTCGAAACCTGCACCGTGTATAATAGTTCCACCTAGGATCCGGAAATAAAATCAACTTCATCCATAACAGCAGATAGAAATGCTTACTACAGAGGGTGAATAACCAGGAAACTGTGATCATGACAAGGAGGCAGATGCGAGCCCATGTTGTCCTTTTGAAACCCTCGCTTGAAAACCGTTCTTCAAGAAGACGCCGGGAAAGACAGTGAGTTAACACTGCTAAACCTGTCAACAAACCAACAATTAGCAGTGTAAAGTGTAATTAAAGCTGGCATTGGATAAATGCCAAAGCAGACTTCAAAATCACCTAGGATATGGGTCAGGAAACTCAACGATCTGAACCCTCTGTTAGAAAACGACTGCAAGCCGTCCGGGCCACGACCATAGTCCATCGTCAAGGGGGATACAAAGAAGAGAATCCCATTTCAATTCAATTCTTATGAACGTCCAGCCATAGGCTAGGATACGTCGAAAGGGGTGCTTCTCTGATGTCTCCCGCGGTCCGCGTGCGTTATCCGCTCACTAAAACAGCAAAGAGCTAGCCTAGTTGGAAGGGCGTCTTATAGCAAGCTTTTCATGAGTTAGGCTTGTCAGCCGGGTAGATGATTGACAGGATAATTGACAGATAGTTCAAGCGCAGGTCCAGAAGGTCGTCAAGTTCAAGCTTTAGGCCTATAGGAGTCGAGGCAGGCGCAAGGACTTCAATGGAGCTCGGTATCATGCTTCGCTGCATAGACTCCCATATAATTTTCGCCCCATTGTGCACAAGCCGATACCTTTAAACGCGAACCGGGACGATGGGGAGAGGGAAAGAAGACAGAACTCCGATGACCCCGCATTCAGAATCCGACATAGACAGTGACGCCCCTATCACAGATTCCTTCCTCCCATCATCCATGACACCGCTTGCCACAACGAAAAGTCCCGTTCGGCAAGAAGCTCTGTCTACAAAGACAATTAGAACTCGTAATTCAATGTGCTCTGTTATGGTTATGTTACAGAGCCAAGCTCAGCAGCCCTGAACAGCGCCGAGTGTGATGAGCAAGTCCGCTTGAATGACCCGCACAGCCGGGTGCGAAGGTGATTGTCATATATATTCCATCTTCTGCGGGAAACACCCTTTCCACGTAGCAACGCACTGAACCTCTGGGTGCTGGCCATAGCCATGGAGGAGCTTCCCGTCGAGATATGGCTCTTGGTCACTGAATTCTTCACTGACGAAGACCTCTACCATGTCATTGGAGTCAACAAGTTCTTTTTTGACCTCGGGATGAACAAGAGGTACCATGAAGTTACCCTGGACATGGGCGATGGAAAGATTCGAGCATGGCTTGCTCATGTCAGGTAAGTTTCTTACATCATTCCCTCTCTTCAGATTCTGAACTTACCATCGGGTCATTATACTACAGCGAGCCAGGGATTGCGTCCAGAATTAAGCGTCTCATCCTGCATATCAACCCTGTGAATGAACCTCGTAGGGCAACAAATCAAGGGAATACGGGGTCTCTTCGAAGTGCCCTTCGGAATGTCCTTCACATTCCATCTAAATTGCGGTCGTCGAAATCCTCGGGACCCCCTGAGCCCATGGACGTAAAGTCAATGGTGGAGAAGCTTATTCTCGTCTTGCCTTTAATGACTGCGGTCGACGATTTCCGTATCGTAACGTGGGCCATGCCCTCCCCCTTCGATCTCGACCCTCTCTACCATCGTGCATGGTCTGTTTTCGGGAGCACCCTTCGCCGCATCTCCATCTGTGCCAACATGGGAGGATATCACTCATTACTTAAATCCAAGCCATCACTCCCCTCCCTCGAAACTCTCGAATTGGAGTTCTCAGACAACGTCTTCAAGCATGATCCTGCCGAGCTGGAATTCCTATCGGAGGAGGTGGTTCCCTTCGTTAATGGCCTCTGCCCTCGAATCAAATGTCTGAAAATCCGGTCGTTTGCGAAGTTCGATCTCTCCGCTCTCTTCTTGAACATGAAACCTTTCTCTTGCCTCGAACAAACGCTGATTCGTATTCCCTTCACTCCCGGTTTACGCCAGAACCCAGATGGACTACGAGATCTTCTACTTCGGTCTTCATCAACCTTGAAAAAGATCGCCATTCGCCTTACGCCCATGGGTTTGTTCCTTGACCCCACCACAGAAACTCCAGTGGAGGAGTGGCTTTCACAGTTGGTCTCCGATCCCACTTGCTTTTCCAAGGCCGAAGCCCTGGATGTCTGCCCAACCAATATGCCGAACGGGATGCGTGTCGTCTCTCAGTGCATCTCAAACGCTCACAAGCACCTTCGTTTTCTCACTGTTCGAGAACGGTACCTCACGACCGAACAAGTGGTGACTCTTTCTCAAGAGCTCACTGTCTGTGAACATCTCACCTACCTCCGGTTGAACATCCAGTCGTTGACCTGCGGGTTGTTCGACGTCCTCGCTCGCGACTTGCCCGACCTCCGAAATCTTTGGCTGTCGGTTGGGGAGCATCCGGCGCCTTCGGAGGCTCCACTGAACATAGTAAGCCTGCAATCATTGCTATATATAATACTCCTCTGACCCGGCTGTTGTCGTTAGCAAACATTTAGGCAATCAATGGAGCAACGGAAATATCTGGACTGGAAACTATGGGACCTTAGTATCTGGCAAGGCGGGAATGAGCTGGATAGTGAAACGATGGCCGCCTGTGCTCGAAGCATCCCTTCGGTCCAGAGTTTCTGGGGGACTGGGCTGAAGACATAGACATGATAATTGCTAGACTATGACTACGTCATTAATTACTGTCTTCTGTATACCCTGATTATACATCCTCGAGTCGGATGACTCGAGCCTCCGACTTTTTTGTTTGCTAATTCGAGCTCCGATTTAAAAAATTGGGCCGTATTACGCGTGGCAAAAAGCTTGGGTTGCTGGATTTCTTTCCTGCCGTCGACCACTACACAGTTCCTTGGAGGTTTCTCTTCAGAGTCCTTCACAATTTCGTCCATCTATTCACAACCCCACAAGCTCTGTCCAGGCAGAGAATTCATGCTTCGTCCGCCAATTGCTATACCGCAGCATAAACGTTGTTTGCCTAAATCCTGTTTGCTTGTGAGACCTTTTCTTCCCCAAAAATCGATGGAATTGCTCATTTACATCCTCTGCCTAGCGCTGAATAAACATATCTGCCCAACATGGCTTCAGGAATCGTCAACATTCGCCGCGACGTCGATGACAAGTTCTACCGTTACCGGTGGGTAGCAAAAGTTGCTGAGTAAAGCTAGGGAGATGCTCATTTATTCACAGCATGCCCCTTCTGACCACCAAGATTGAGGGCAAAGGCAATGGTATCAAGACCGTCTGCCCTAACATGTCTGACGTCGCCCGTGCTCTTAGTCGCCCTCCGACGTACCCGACCAAATTCTTCGGGTGCGAGCTGGGCGCCCAGACCTCATTCGATGAAAAGAACGACCGCTACATCGTCAACGGCGCCCATGATGCCAATCGTTTGCGAGAACTCCTGGATGCCTTCATTGAGAAGTTCGTCCTATGCAAGTCTTGCAAGAATCCCGAGACCGATCTCGTCATCCTCAAGCAGGGTCGTAACGAGGAGATTATTCGGGACTGCAAGGCATGCGGTGAACGCACTGGTGTCGACATGCGCCACAAGCTCACCACGTTCATCCTCAAAAACCCTCCGGTCAAAGTCAGGAAAGGAAAGAAGAAGGATGTGGCTGGAGCTGCTGACGGTGTTGGCGGCGGTGGCAGCCCTGATGGTCCTGAGGGCGAGGGCGACGCTGACCCTGGTAACGAAAGTGACGATTATCTTACCAAGAAGATCAAAGCCGAGGCAGCTGAGCTCAACGCCGAAGCCACGATTGCAAATGAAGACTGGTCTGCCGACACCTCGCCAGAGGCTGTACGGGAACGAATCCAAGCTCTCGAAGGCAGCATGGCTGCCGCCAACCTCGGAGGCGGCGACGACGACGGCAGCGACGACGATGTAAACAGTCCTTATGTTCAATTAGGCAAATGGATTGAAGAAGAGAAAGAGGATGCCAGCAATCCCAAGGACTTCTGTGTTGCAATCTTCAAAAAAGCATCGGATCTTGGAATTGAGAAGAAGCACAAGACTATGACCGTTATCGCCCAGGCTATCTTTTCTGCCGATATTGTGAACGAGATTCCTCAGTATGCGCCTCTTTTCTTAAAGGTATGGCTCATTCCCTTTTTGCTACTTGGTGCTAATTTAGGATACAGATGATGTCTGGCGAAAAACACCAGAAGGCCCTTCTTGGAGGAATCGAACGCCTGGTCGGCTTGATGCACTCTGATCTGCTCCCTGCCATTCCCAAGATCCTCATGGCCTTCTATCAAGCTGATATCCTCGAAGAGGAGGTTATCACTCAATGGGGAACCCATGTCAGCAAGAAGTATGTTGACAAGGGCACAAGTAAGAAGGTCAGGAAAGCCAGCGAGCCATTCTTGAAGGTGAGAAGCATGTCTTGTTCGTTTCCGATTCATTCTGATTTTTTTTCTTTAGTGGCTCGAAGAGGCTGAAGACGACGATGACGACGAGTAAATGGGGTTATATAGACCTCGCTCAGATGGATTTATGCATCTTTCACTTACGTATATAAGTACATTCTCAATCACATCACTTTTTATCGAAACTCGTGGATCTGTGATACCTTTTAGCATAGTTGAATCTGAATGCGATGGGGAAAACCAATTTTCCTCGATGCGAGTACTAGATCAAAGGGTGCAAAAAGTAATGCCACGTACCCGGATTGAACGAATGACCTTCCCATTGACTTGCTCACTTGGTAAGCTGTACAAGTGGGACGCGCTACCACTACGCCAACGCGGCTTGTATTACAGTTTTGAGCGTGACCTCACATCCCGCTGTCCTTTTCAGGGTAGTCCATCACAGCGCCCCGCCACAAATTAGCCCAGGTTGATCCTGTCACATTCGATGCATATCACTATGCATTTTAGACATCCGAGAGAAAAGGACCAGAGTCCATCTAGGCCCTGTCACTATGTCCAGAGCATCGGCCATCGAATTGAAATGCACCCCTACACCCTGCATATAAATGGGGGTCGACCTAATGATTTCGAATGGGGTGCGGAACGGGTTCTCTGTTAGAAAACGGGTACAACGCGGCTGTGAAATATCCCTTCTTTTTGTCGTGCTGCAGATCAACACAGTTCTTGTACGACGAAGCGACCCCAGAAACGCCCAACTCTTCGCCCTTGAATGATCTGTGACTCAATCAGTTTCTGCCAAGTAGGGTACTCAGTACACCTGGCCGATAAGGGTTTGCTTATTGCCCCCTTACATTATTTGACTACGGTATTCTTCTCTTCTATTGCAACGCGGAAGTTGCTTTGGGAAGGTCACCAAAGTCTAAATGTGTCGCGCAGGAATTTCTGAAAATCACATCGGTAAAGTTGGAATCCAACCGAGCATGCTGCAGTTTTGCGAAGCAGCTGTCGCCATTTTTCTAAAGGGATCATATCAAGGATGATGTCGTGATGTAATTGCCTCGTGTCCTACGGATGTCTGCGCTTGTTTCGGGCTGCTCGCATGATAGCTCGCTTCAGCCAATCCCGTCTGTCGAACATCTGGGTATGTTATTTGCAGGTAAGAGTAACGGGGACTTTCCAACGCAAGTCTAATTGGCCTTGGGTATTTAAATTGGGGGCGGTGTTCGTGTGAGTAGGTGAGCAAGAAAGTTATTTCGCCTGTCAGAAATTTTTGGATCGTCACGAATCGCAAGCAATAAAATTGAATTGAGTGTGACTGAATTCAAGCATCTCCCGCATTCCGAAACATGAATCAATGATAGTCGGGATAAAAGTGAGGTGAACCGATGACATTAATTGATACATGAGAGGTGAAAGATAGCCTAAGGTAGCCAAGAATGCTTGTAAGACCAAGAGATCCGGGAGACTAATGTACAACATGACAAGAAGAGTGGAGAAGTACGACTGCAAAGCGGAGAGTATGGAAACCATGGGATAGCGCGCGGTAAAATGAAAACAACAAAAGTCCCAGAAATTAACTAATGGAAACGGCAATGACCAACTAATTAATAGTAAGTGGAGCCATTAAAAGACGGCACGGCCTCGCGACGGGAGAAGGAGGGTGGGTAAGTAATTGCTTGTGCCGAGTTTGTGTTCCACTGTGCGGATCTCACCTCCCCATATAACGTAGGCGGAATGGCCTCGTCCATGTCGTATTCCAGTCCCATCTGAGAACGAGGCTCGCTGTAGTTTGTCGCCCGAGAATTATAGTACAGGCTGTACTCCTGGTTATTATCCGCCATCAACGGCGCCAAGGATTGATTCATCCTATTGCCTGCCGACGAATATTCGAACGACCGGCCTCGGGGAGAGAATGAGTCGTCCTTAGAGCTAGAAGGCCAGTTCGCCGACGAATGGCCCGTGGAAGAGCCCGGATAGGTCGAGGTGCGAGGGGCTGGGTTGGGCCGGGAGACATGGGAGGAGTGGTGAGCGGACGAAAGGCCTGGGTTCTCAACGGACATGGTGCGTCGATCCTTCAGCATCCTCCGGTCCGGGAAATTGAAGTGATAGACAACAGAAACTTCTTTTTCAGTTGGGCGGACCATCGAGATGGCATGGGCGAGTGAGCTCGACTCGTCAGAGGTCGAGGACGACCTCAAAACCTGAACAATCGTTATGCAATTCGGATCTACAAACAGACATCAGTTAGGTCAGCACACAGACCTAAAGGGTGTGGGCACACCTTCGCTCTCGCAGAGATTTTGCCAGAAACTGGGCACGATATCGCAAGTATACAGCCAATCCGACCCGGGGACGGTGGCCGACCGAACTCGAAGCATGCTGGTCGAGCTGTGGACCATCGTCTCGTCCTTGTACACAGACCATCGGGTCTCCGGCATCAGCCCCCAGGGAGAAGCGATCTCAATGCAGCTAGAAAACATAGATAGGGCAGAGTGAAAGGCTCTGATCGAAGGGGTGGCCGAGGTGGCAGAGTGTTGTTGCGTGATGGGAAGGAGGTAAAGGGGATGTGGGGTGCTCATATCGTTAGGAACAAACTGGATACGGGGTACGTGATAGGGCTGTTGCATATGCTGATCGGGGTACTCAATCTGCATGTAGACCACAACCTGGGAAGGCTCTTCGACAGGAGCCGGGCTGGCTGAGAGCTCGAAGGCTGCTGGAGAAGGCGACTGCGAAGTCTCCGCCTTAAACTCACGTCCCTGAATTGGCGCCTTGCCAAGAAGGGATGATACTAGTGAGAATGTTAGGTCCGATTCCCGATAGACGTAGGGCGCTAACTTACGTTTCTCGTCTTTGCAGGTGTCACGCAACTGCTGCAGGCGACTCCCCACCTGCTTTGCAGTACGCAGCTTACCCGTCTTTTCGAAGATGTAGTCCGATATGAATCGATTTCGCATCGGATACCGAACACCATATTTGCTCGTCGTGGGACGAGTCTCAACCTTTTGATACTCCTCCAAAGCTAGTGGAGACCGTTAGTTAGACGTCCGGGCTTTGGCATCGCGAAAGATAGAATTTACCTTCGATCAGAGCATTTTCACTGAGAAGCAACAGATTGAATTTCAAAGTGGCCCTAAATAGGGATTAGGGAGGGTACTCACAGTGCGGGCGGCCAGACTGCTTCTGGCTTGCCTCTAAGGGTCTTCCAATTACGGCGACCAGTTGCTGCCACTTGTGCAGCGTCCCGATTTTTCTGATTCTCCGACGGAGAATAAGAGAGGTCGTCGACGGTCGACATAGTGATAAAAGTGATTTGTTGCCCTCTCGAGGCATCCGGAATGCCAGGAAACCATTCTCCGGAGTCCATTTCAACAGATAGACGTGGAGTTCACTAGGGAGAGGACGATGTTGAGTGTACCGGCACAAGT